>JAMXBB010000009.1:2345815-2786446 GCA_024138015.1 Lumnitzera littorea | reverse complement strand
TTGAAAATTGAATTAATAATTCTAAAATCTCAAAAATAGGTAAAAATAAGTAATTAGAGTAAAATAAGCTTAAAATAAGAAAATTATCAATTATATGATTTAAATAATTATTAAATAGTAAATATACTAAGAAAAAGCTTAAATTAATATTTTATAACTTTTTAAATTAAAATAATAAATTTTATGGTATTTTCATATCACTATTCAAACTACAAGTTATAACATCCAAAACAGACTTTGCTATGCAAAAATATGCTCGAAAACGATCAAAATGGACTATAAGCTCATAACGATCCGAGCTAAAACGAAAAAGTTATATACGATTTGATAAAAAGCTCAAATCGACAATTTCACATAACTAAATGAAGTAAGCAATACAAATTATGATACTAGTTTAGTTTTAAATTTCCAAACTTACAATTTTCATATTCCTTATTCTCAGGTGATCTTGACCTTGACCTTAACCTTGACCTTAACCTTGACCTACCATCGGACTATTAGGATCTCTAAGTCGATTATGGCTGAGTGAGTTTTTTCTAATGATTCCATACTTGGTTGTATTTGTAATTAATGAATATAAATTATGATTAATAATTGAATGTTGTATAGGGCTGAGTTATGCTTGTGTATGATACCTGTCTGTTGATAATGAATTTACTTTAAAGTATAATAACGTATTGATTGTTGCATAGTAGATAAAAACCGATTATCTATAACCTTGTTGATCACTAAGTAATAAGATTTAATTCTACTCGACTTGAACGAACTAACTCGGAACACGCATAATCATATACCACATAACTAATTCCAATTATCACATCATACGAAGGTAACGAGAGGCTATACTTGAGTTGATTATTTGCTGTTATAGATTTCATACGTTGCACACATGTAATATGATCTTACCCTGGCCCACAAGATCACTAGGCATTAGAAGTGCCAACCGCCTGGCTAAGGCTCGAGTCTAAGGCCTCCGTTTAGGAGTGAGTGAGGGCTGCGAGAACCTACTCACGATCATACATTGAGTTCGATTTTGAGTAAAATTAAGAATGGATATACCATTACCTTTTAAATACGAAATATGAAGTTTCGTTATGAGATAAGTTCTAGTATGATACCCGGATCTAACTATGCCGATGTATCTCTAACCTCGACTTCGGAGGGTATTAAATTTGAGTTGCATGTAGTACCTGATCACCTACATGTATTTGTTTGGCATACTGATTAACATGCATTCATTTAATTGAATTTAATTGATGTATAACTTAATTGCTGTATGGTTAAGGGAATTATCTCATTAAGCTAATTAGCTTATATTTTTATAGTCTTCTTTCGCAAGCCGATTTGTTCGTAAAGTCGAGCCGCCGCATGCTCGAGGTTAGTTGTACATCAAGGGGTTAATGTGTGAGTAAGATATGATCGAAGTGTACTTATGATAGTGTATTTAGACTATTAATCTTACTATGTAAAGAAATGATATCAGTTTGAGTCAAGGAGTATTATAGACTTCTTATTTGTAAACTTCTATTTAAATAGATTGTGTTTTATATTTCTTTAGATTGTTATTATTATCAAGAAATGATAATGCTTATACTTGTGCAACTCTTGGTTGTTAGTTGTAATTGTATCCTTATGTATTGCATAAAAGGTTATCGATTGTAAGAGAAATTAATTTACAATTTTTTGTACGATATACGGCAATTGCCATAACTAGCCTCCTCAGGTCGTGACATAAATCATATAAATACTTTATATTTTAAGGGGAATAAGGAATGTGATGTAATAATAAATTTAAGAAATTAACATTTTGATAATTTTAATCTTAAAAGAAATAATTAAGATAATTTTTTTAATATTTTATCTAATTCCATCACTTATAGTTTTATATACATTAAGAATAAATATTGCTCTTTTAGCTTTATCATTATTTTGTACTTTTTTGATAATTGTATTTCAATTTATATGTGCATCGTATCCTTCTCATTTTTGAAAAAGTCACCATGCAAACAGCCATAAATGTGGGTACGTAGTCTACTAGTGTTATATTTAAATAAATAAGTAATGGTTATTTGTTTTCACCGCATTAACTCCTTATACCATAATAAGTACCATCTTAATAATATTTTGAACTTTGTTTTGAGTAGTCAAGAATAGTAAAAATTAAAATAGTGATAGATATGATAGCAACATTGATTAGATTCATTGTGTTGCGCATGAAATGGTGTATGAAAAATGAAAATGGATTGTGGATAATCTAGTGGTTGCAACAAATGAGTTGGAACAAAGAAATCGATTGTGGTTTTTAAGTTTTTGCATATGAAACAGCTACATGTATCTACTTCTCACTGATTTCTTTATTTATATTTTTGTATGTTGTTGTCATTAGTTATTTAGACCTTAATTATTTTTCTTTTGTAAATGATTTCTTGTCCTTGGTTTGTAAAATATATAAAGAATTTTCATTGGCATTTGATGAATGTTTTTGAACTTTGCAACCTCCAAATTGTGATTTTTTTTTTTAATTATATGAGTCTAATTATTTCACTTCTAATAACATCTAGAATATGTTATACTATGAATTATAACGGTGACAATGATAAAGTATACATGGTACAAATTACTCATGTATGTTAGGAAATAGATGTCTATTTTATTTATTTTGTTTTATAGTCATAGTAATTAACTCTTGCTTATAAGGACCACCAAAGTGGTACTTTTACTAGATATTGCAAATTTGCTATTTGCTTCTAATAGAACTCTCATAGTGGAATAGTTTTAATATAGTTGTCACGTATCAATTTCTTTTAACCATTTCTATATGTTTTCAATTATAGATGTACTTTGTCTTAGAAATTAAAATACATATTAATTTTATCAATGTCTTTCTAACTATAATTTCAACAATAAATATGATGACAAAATGTTATTAATAATGAAATGATAACATTGATAATCTCATGTTAATATCTAATATTTGGAAAAAAGTAAAATTAATCATAATTATGAAAATTATTTCAACAATTTCATACCATAGCTTTTTGTTAGTAATTTTTATCTTCCAAAAATTAATTTATATTTAATTTGATAATATTCTTTTTATTTTATGCATATGAATCACAAATGGATGTTTGCTAGTAGTATGTATTCATACTCCATTGGGGATCATGAAAAAAATGATAAAGCTATAATATGGTAACTAAAATAATTTATTGCAGACTATAATATACGTATATAGTATAATAATGAGCTATGAATTGGAATTGGTAGTAGTAATATTTGTCTTAAAGATCTATAAACACTACTTATATGTTGAGAAATGCAAGGCGTATACAGACCACAAAAGTCTCAAGTACATTTTTACGTAAAAAGAATTGAATCTATGACAAAGGAGATGGTTGGAATTACTTAAGAATTATGATCTTTCGATCCACTATCACCTAAGAAAGGCGAACGCAGTTGGGGATGCCTTAAGTAAGAAAAGTTCAATAATGCTACTATGCTAATTATTGATAAGAGGGACTTGATTGAAGAGATGTATTGAATGAGGTTGGAAATCTTGGTCCAAGGGAGTAGATTGATGTTGGCAAATTTGGAAGTACAACTTACACTTCTGGAACGTATAAAGGAAGCTTAGAAAAAGGATATGGAATTACAAAAGATAAGAGATAATTTGGAAAAACATCCTGACTCCTTGATTAATGATAAGGGAATGTTAAAATTCAAGGAAAGGATGTGTGCTCCAAAAGTTGTGGAAGTTAAGGAAGTGATTTTAGAAGAAGCTCATGAAGCTAAGTATTCTTTGCATCTTGAAAATAATAAGATGTACAAGGATTTAAAGCAAAAGTTTTGGTAGATAGGAATAAAAGGAGATGTAGCACGATATATCTCGAAGTGCATGACTTGTCAAAAGGTTAAAACAAAGCACCAAAAGCTAGGTGGGTTATTACAACCTTTATCGATACCTAAATGGAAATGGGAGAAGGTAATGATGAATTTTATAAGTGGTTTACCCAGAACAAGAAAGCAATATGATGTGATATGGGTTATAGTAAATAGGCTTACTAAGTTTGCATATTTGTTGGCTATCAAGCAAACTACAACTATATCTTAATTAGCTAAAGTGTATATTAAAGAAATAGTTCATTTGTGTAAGGTACCAATATCGATCATTTTTTATTGTGATTCTTGATTCATATCACGATTTTGGCAGTATTTACAAGCAGAATTGGGAACTAAGTTAGAGATTTAGTACATTAGATCATCCATAAAGTGACGAACAATCAGAATGTACCATACAAACACTAGAACATATGCTCAAGGCATGTGTATTAGAGTTTAGAAGAAACTAGGATGATGATTTACCATTGGTAGAATTCGCTTACAATAATAGTTATCATAGTATTATTCAAATGGCACCTTACAAAGCGTTGTACAGACGCAAATGTAGATCTCCAGCACATTGGGATAGAGTGGGTAATAAACAAATGATTGGACCAGCTATTGTACAAGATCTTAAGGAAAAAGTACAGGTGATATAGGAATGAATAGCATAGCATAAAGTCAACATAAAAGTTATGCAAATGTTACATGGAAGTTGTTAGAATTTCAAGTAGGCAATTGGGTGTTTCTAAAAGCACCTCCAATAGAGGGTATCAGGCATTTTGGTATTAAAGGAAAGTTAATTCATGATATGTAGGACCTTATTAGATTAAGAGAAGAATTGGGAAGGTAGCTTAGGAGTTAGAATTGCTAAAAGAAATGGTTAGTATTCATAATGTTTTTCATGTTTTGACTTAAGAAAGTTTATAGGGTATCCCATGATTATATTGGATGTACCACTTATGGAGCTAAAGGAAAACTTAAAATATGTGGAACGTCTAGTAAAGATTTTAGATATCAAAATACAGAGATTAAGGAATCAAGATATTAAGTATGTTAAAGTGTTATAAAGTCAACACACTGTAAATGAAGCAAGGTGGGAGTCTATAGATCGCATGAGGGCTTAATACCCTGAACTATTTACTTAAGGTTAGTATGTTGATTCTAATAAGTTATCTATATTTAGTTAGAATTCTTGGTATGTGAACTACTTATTATAAATGTAAGTTTCAAGGATGAAACTTTTTGCGGGGATAAAATGTGAGACCCTAGTCAATTAAGTATCTACTCACTAAACTAACCAATCCAAGTTAGGACGTTTAAGATAATCGGAACGATTTAAGGTCTTTAGACAATTTTTTTCTAAATTAAGCTAAATTGTAATATAAGGTCATAAAAGTTAGATGAAAATTACTCGTATGATCAATTTTTCAAAATAGTATATATATAATATTTAATTTCCATAAAGTATATTCTTACCAAGTACGTTTGTTAATTACCACAAGCTTAACGTTTGAGTCTCGAAAAGTAATAAATCATTAAAGATAAATTATTTAAGTTATACAAATAATATTTAAGGGTCAAATGACTTATAGCATGATTATATAAGCATGTAGTATATATGTTATATACCTGATACGTAAATATATTATAAAATATATCAAATAATTACTAAAATTTATATTTAATTGCTTAAAAATTATAGAAAAATTATAAAAATACTTGGACTTCAAGGATTTAGATGTAGCATATCTCATATGTAGTAGGAATAGTTATAATTGTCAATTAATAAAGGAAAATGACACAAATCAAGTAAAATGACACCAAATAATCCATAAATTGACACTTGTAATTTATTTTCCCTACTCCATCGACCTGAGCATTGCACAAAGGGATTCACACTTCATTCTTGCTCATTTTTTGTCACTCAAACATTAGGAATATTCTCTAGAAGGCAAACACACAAATTTTACAAAAAATAAGGAAAATTCGGAGTAAAAATAGGGGTTTAAGGGTTCTCATAAATGTGCACGTAAACCCAAAGAATTTAGTTATTTAAAAATAAAATTGAACCCTAGTACTGTAAATAATCTCACAAGTTGATAAGGCTAAGTAAGATGAAAATTTAATTAAATTATGAAACTGAATATATTATATGTAACAAAAACCTTAGAAATTTGTTCGAAGCTTAAATTGTATACAAAAATCTTAAACCTTATGTACTTGTAAATATCTGAAATTAAACTTGAACTTAACAAAAACTTTAAAACTAAAATTTTAAACTTATGAAATGAATAATTATACCATAACAATAATAAAACCTTAATTGAATACAATTATCAATTAATATGCATAATCGCATAAAATCATCAACGAACACGTAGAGATAACTTCTAAATATTGTGAATGTAATTGTTAACAATTAAACTAATAAATTTTACAAAAATTCAACATTATTTTATAATTAGTAAATTTATATTTTTTATATTTAGAAATTTCTAATTTCTCTTTTCGTTCTTTCCTTTTTCTTTTCTTCTCCAAATTTTTATTTTTTACTTGTCACATTGAGCTTCCAGAATGTTTTCGGTTGCTAGGTGTGTGTATCTTGTTTTTTTCCATGTGCTTAATTAAGGGAGTAGAGACAAGATATTGAATTAGGACAAATCACATCAATTAAATGCATCCTTATCTTCTTTTATTTTCTTTTATTTACATTGTTTTGTTTCCTTCTTCCTAGATGTCACCTACTCCTCTTCTCTTAAAATTATTCCTTGTTTTTTTTCTTTTTTCAAAACAAACTCAAAAGAACACCAATACACTCTACCAAAAATTTCCCTTTCATTTCCCTCTTCTACTAATTTTCTTTCTCTCAATTTTCTTATTGATTCTCAACAAACATAAGAGGAAGAAGATAAAGCACTTAAAACAACTATATATCAAGACATCAAATGGGGCAATTAAGTAACTTTTTAGAGTATGTATTTTGTTAAATTTTATATACTTTATGTATATGTGTATTTTGTAGAAATACATGTATCTAGACATTTTATAACTATAACTGATTTTTTTTTTTTTTGTAATTTTTCTTGTATTAAGATTAAGTGCACATGAAATGGAATTTTATGAAAAATTAGTATTTCTTTATGTTCATATAGGTATATGTATCGTATAGATATGTATATAGGTGTATAGCACAAGTAGTATATTTGGTATTATACTATTAAATTACATAAAAGTATATGTATAATAAGTGGGAAAAATTAATTACATAAGTATATGTATATATACGTATAAACATACGTATGTTAATAGTATATTATGTATAAGTATATGAGTATACATAAATAGTATATATGTAAAATACTATAATATTAAAGTAGTAGATAAAGTAAGATATATATGTGTAATGATGTATGTCGTAAGTTCCAAAAGAAGGAGGAAAATGATTAATTTTCAAAATTTAATGAAATATAATAGTAAATATAATTGTATAAATATTAAGTAAAATACAAGATAGGAAAAGTTTGGAAAATATACAAAATTCATTGAAATGATGTGTGGAGCATTCCTACATCATCACGTCAGCAATTAAGAAAATTTAATTAAATTTGTAATTAAAAATAATAATAAAACAATTAATTACTTAGAAAATTATTAACGTAGTAAAAATGAATTAAATAAGTCTTGAATCTAAAAAAAAAAAGTAAATTGTAGTAAAATAGACTTAAAAATAAGAAAATTACAAAATATAAAGTTTAGATATTCATTAAATCATAAATATGTACATAAAAGCTTAAAATAATAATTTAAGTCAAATAATAAAATTCGTAATATTTCCATAATCATAATAAAAAAAATGCAGGTTACAACATCCAAAACTAACTCTGCTACGATAAATTTTATCTAAAAATGATGAAAATATACTATAAGTTCATAAAAATCAGAATTAAAATAAAAAAGTTATATGCAATTAAAAGTTTAAGATGAACCAAGAAAAGTAAGTAAAAGATTTAAGTTAAACTATGTTTATACCATACTTGAGCTATAGTGGGAAATTAAGCAATTAATAATAGATAATTAGTTAATCAATGAACCTAGTTTTTAAGAATATTTATAGATTTATTTATCTTTTAAGTACCCAATTATCAAGAACTGGAAATCTCAAAGGATTAGAGAGTGAGCATTAATTCAGGTGAGGAAATTCTTATGATCTATTATCTGCTTGTTGTTTGTTATTTGTATGATGTTTGTTGGTTGATATTGTTTGTTTGTTGAATAACTAATTGCTTTGTGTGTTATCATCTGTGTGATCACTTTCTTAAATTGGTAAATATAATTATTTGACTAAAATAATTAATTATATCTATTGCATGTCTATGACCCAATTAGTATGCTAATAGAGAGTGTCGGCTTTGCAGATTTTTTTAAAAAGTATTTTTGGTAAACGTTTTCCTATTCTTAAGTATATTTTGTATGATTTCTGTCAAGGCTTGTAGTGCCTGTTATCATAACTCTAAGGGGGGAGCTTAGTAGGATTGCCTAAAATTTTCATATCACGTATGCACCAATGATACGAAAACTACTTTGCAAATCCGATATTGCAAGATTCTAAATAATTAATCACTAAAGTTTTCAATTTTTTTAATTAATTAACTTACTAGAAAATATAAATGACTATAAATATCCGATATTCCATAGTTGACCAGAACCATAGAAAATCGGTATTCCCTACCAAATGCTAAGATAAGGTAAAACAACTTAATAATTTAACAAAATCATTATATTACACATAATCTTATCATATAAATATTTTCTATATCAATTGTTTCTATATTAACTATACACATTTCAATTAACTGTAACAATATCAAACATATTTCCGATTTATACTCTGTTTGCAAGATTTTCTCTAATCCCTGTTTAAAGGAACTTGCAAAAGAAACTACAGGGGAATAAGCAAACCACGACTCAATGAGTTTATTCCTCACTACTATACATACTCCAAAAAAGCTATTAAATTTCTCCTTTGATGTCTTGATATGTGGTTATCCCAAGTGCTTAATCTTCTTCCTCTTATATTTGTTGAGAAGTAATAAGAAAATTAAGAAAAGAAAATTAGTAGACAAGGAAAATAAAAGGCAAACTTTCGGTGGAGTATTTTTTGTGTTCTTTTGAGTTGATTTTGAAAAGAAAATAGTAACAATTTGGGCAAGAGCAGGAGGTGTCTAGAAAAGAAAAAAAAAAAAACAAGATCATATATGTAAAAGAAAAAGAAGATAAGAAAGCATTTAAGTGATGTGATTGTTAGCTTATCATTTGAATTATTCTCATCCACATAATTAAACATATGAGAAAATAATAAAACACATGGGCAGCGGCAAACCAAATTCAAGAACCCAACATGGCAGAGGGAAAAATTTCAGAGAAGAAAAGAAAAAGGAAAAAGAAAGGGAAAAGAAAGAAGAGAAAAAGAAAAGAAAAATAAAAAAGAAAAATTAAGAATTTCTAAATATAAATCATAAAATATTAATTAATAATTAATATTTGAAATTCATTAATTAAAATGTTACCCGTTATATTTATAATATTTACTAGTTATTTCAACGTGTTCATTAACAATTTTATACGATTATGCGTATGGATCAATAATTATATTCGTTTAAGGTTTTATTACTATTAAAGTAAATTTATTCATTTTATAAACTTAAAATTACGGTTTTAGGATTGTTATCAAATTCGAGTTCAATTTCCGGTATTTACGTATACTTAGGATTTAGGGTTTTTATATGCGATTTAGGTTTCCATCTAATTTCTTTGATTTTTATTATGTATAATATATTCAATTTCATAATTTAATAAAATTTTATCTTACTTAACCTTATCAACTTGCGAAATTATCTATAATACTAGAGTTCAATTCTACTCTTAAATAGCTAAATTCACGGGGTTTACACCCGTGAATAATAATTTTATCGTTAAGGCAAAGCTAGCATTGTATCTCAAATTAATTGTGAGAAGACTTGTACATTTATGCCTATGGGGCCTTGGATATAATTGATAGTGAGAGAACTCGCTTTGTATGCCTAAAGGGCCTTTAATATGTTCGATGGATTGCCTTAGTTAGGGTCCACCTATATTGATTATTGCTTCTCAATTAGGATAATAGTCGAGTACCATCTGGTGGGACATTGCCTCTAGGTAGCCTCATGCGGTTAAGGTGAGGTGCACCATGTGGGTAAGTATAAAGGAACAATCGACGTGTAAATGACGTAAATCTACACCTTCCATAGTTTCGAATATTACGCCCCAAAGTCATAGAGTCGCAACAGTCCCACCGTGTAAACTGTTCTGTGATAGTAATTGGCCTCACAATACCTATCATAGATATGATCTACACAAGATATCGATGACTCTTTACTTCGAAGTAAACAATTCAATTAAGAATTTAGCTAGAGTTACAGTAAGTATTAACACTTCAAGTCAATATTTATAATTATATGTACATTACTGTAAAATTCCCAAGTGATTTTACATCATAACATAACAGTCAGCTGATTTACATATTAAATATCAGTCTTTCAGTCTTAAAGATACTAGTGAGACTCTAAATATAAATTAACTATTAGGCAAATTGATCCTCACATCCTCGGACTTCAAAAGAGAACTAACCTTCAAATAGTTGTAGGGCGGCATATTAGTTAGAGTAATCAGAAGTCAGGATTTACAAAATGATCTATATGGGTATAAGCAACTACAACTCAGTAAGTTGAATTAGAAACTCATAAATGTATACAAATACAAATAAGATTATCAAGCAATTATTTTCATGCAATGCAACAAGTAAGTATCATCACACAACGTAATCCAGTCTGTTACAAAATCAGAGTAATTTCACCTGCTCTAATCCGAGTTGAGGAGTTTTCATGTTATGCAATAGCTTACAACTAAACCTAGGTTTATGCAATGAAGACATTACTCCTCCTAAGACTATCTTCGAACCAATGCTCGCATCCTTACCGCGATCTCCTCTCCTGTCACTTAATTCGACTAAGGATGAGGAAAAGATCAAATTACTATCCAACATTATCTTTTTCGAAGGTGTCGATGTTTGATTGGAAAATCGTAATGATTCCCTAAAAGGTTGAAATGCATGACAATTTAAGGTATTAGGGTCAATTAGGATTAGGTTCAATTTAGGCTGTTTAAACAATTTCACACTAATCTAGTCATAGCAATTATCAATCATAACACAAATTCTAACATGAAGTCAGATACACAAGCACATGCATAAAATTGCTTACAATCACAATCATACACAATCTTATGTCTCCGAGTACTCTAAAATAGTACTCTAAATATGGTGAAATAATAAACCCAACTTACTTGGAATTCTTGGTCACTTAATCACTCAATTGTAGGTTGGTTCGCCTTTGTGTATCCTATACTACAAATACGTCTTTTTAGTACTTATACTTTGATGATACATATTCTAAGTTATGATTTAACTCACTTCTCCATATATACCTTTTATTTACAAATGATTCATTCTACATTAGCTCAGGTTCGGTTTCTGAAATAGATTCCAGTCTTGGTTCTAAATTGTTTTCAATTGCGAGGAATCATAAATACACTCAAATCCTAATGTGAAATTAATCACACTAAGCTCAAGTATTCTAATATCATACTAAGTCTTAATTTAGTATTCTAACCTATTCAACATACTCTAATCCTAATTAAGGTACCGAATTTTACTTCCAATGTGAGAAAATTTTATATTTTTTATCCAATTACTTAAAATTAATTTTTGTATCAAATTTATTTTGTACTAATATTATTATTATATTATCCAATTTAACCTATTATTTCATATTTATTAAAATCCCAACTTCAAATATTACTAAATTTCATACAATTACCACATAATTCCCATATTAATTATAATTAACACTCCAAATGTTAGGATTAGGTTTCCACGTTCGAGATTAACATCCTTAAACATATAATTACCCTCTAAGTCAATAATTAATCATTTAATCACTTAATTAATCCAAAATTATCCATTTTTTCATTATTTTAGAGCTAAAAAATTAATTAAAATTTTGAAAGTTAATTTTATTAAAATGGCTTCATAGTATTATTTTACATCACTTAAGTATTCTACAGAAAAAAATGAGCTCCAAACTACATTCCTAAGCTTATTTATTTCTAATTCTAAACATGCCTAGTTTTGTCCAATTTCTTAAAAACCTTATATTTATAGACATAATTAAACTTAATCACTATTTTCTCCTAAATCTACATACAACAAAACATCAGAATAATAAATTTCATAATTTTCTAAGCATAATTAATAATTTTAAGGAATTTTGCAAAATTAGTGAAGACTTGAGACTCACTTGGTTCAAGAGCTTTTTGACCTCTAACACTTATTCAAATGTGTGAGCCGATCCAGGTGATCGGTGTAGAGTATGGTAGTGGTGGTGGTGGTTCGTAGGTTTGTCCTAAAAGCATTAATTGCACAGTTTTGTAAAGATTTTTGCTAAACCCTAATTTCCTTCTCAAATTTCGATTCTCTCAATTTTTTTTAGCTTCCAACTGACCAAATAAGCTCTGAAAATTTTCTTGCTATTTATAGGGTCATAAAAAAATTGTTGTGCATTAATTAGGACAAAACAAGGTCCATGTCCCTTCTTTTGTTTTTGCTTTTTATGTATTTGTCTTTTATTGGGTAATATTTTCTTTCCTTTCGTCTTGCTGCCATGACTTGATCTAGATGATTTACAATCTCTTTGATTTTTCCTTAATTTCTTTTTTATAATTTTCTTTAATTATTTAGCAATTTTTTAGCCAATGTTGGGCAATTTAGATAATTTCGCATATTTCTACCTACATGTAAATACATGTGAGGTATAAGTAAATACTTTTAAATATTATTTAAGTCAGTTTATGATTTTTAGTATACATATAATTTATCTCTAACAATTTGTTAGTTATCAAAATATATTTTACACACTTTCGATAAATAACGAGTAATATACTTATAATTTGAAAATTTTATATTCTTTTATTTTATTACTTATTTTCTTAAATTCAAACTTACGATATCACTTTTACTAATATTTTTAACTTTAATTTATAATTTAAGTTTAATCAAATCTTTTAACTGATTGCCTTAAATTTTGTGTATAAAGTTCGATCCTACAGTTACTTGGCTTATATTTAGGGCTTACACCGGACTCCCATGGATGTGTTGCATGCATTTACTACGTATGCATTCATTTCGCATATAGATAGATTGTATGTGTGTTAATAATATTTGATAACTTAATTAAACGGTAGTGGTGAGAAACGAACTCACTAAGCTATGGTTTGCTTATTTTCCTATAATTTTTTTTGCAAGTTTCTTTAAGCAGGGATTGGGGTAAATCTTAAGAGTAAAGTACAAATCAGAAATAAGTTTGATAATGTTAGAGTTAATTGAAATGTATATAGTTGATATAGAAATAATTGATGTAGAAAATATTCATAGGATAAGATTATGTGTAATATAATATTTCTTATAAATTATTAAGTTGTTTTATCTTATCTTAGCATTTCATAGGGGATATCGATTCTTTGTGGTTCTGGTGGACTATGAAATATTGGATATCTATAGTTATTTATATTTTATAGTAAGTTAGTTAATTAAAAATTGAAAACCTTAGTAACTAATTGTTTAGAGTCTTTTAAACTCTAACTTACAAAGCGGCTTTTGTATCATAAGTGCACACGTGATATAAAAATTTTAGCTTATCCTACTAAGCTCCACTTAGGGTCATAACAGTACGTAACCTCACATGGCCTGGCTTGGAACTTGAATAAGTGATGGTAAGGGAAGTTAGGCCGACACACCCAATTGGCTTGAGCACTGTGTGTCAGTGAGTGTTCAATTTTCTATCCAATTTTGATGTATTTTCTAAATATACCAAATTACCTAAAAAAATTGTGAAATTCGATTTCCTCATGTTATTTTATATTTAATTCGATCTCATAATTTTATTTTCTTGAAATAATATCTATTTAGGAGATTTCCTTAAGAACGTGCCCTATTTTTACGAATTTTGATTAAATTTTCAAAAATATTAAATGATATTGTTTTAAGTTGAAAAATTTTATGTAACACTCTGTAATATATACTAATTTGTGGTGATAAGAATTTTTGAAAAATATTATGGTTACTATTTATAATAATTTATCCGGTACTTATTAACAGTTTTGCTAATAATAGGAAATAAGGGGATTTTAATGTGTTTTGTGCATAAAATCTAACTTCTTATGATTAGTAATATTGAGATATGTACAATATTCTATATTCTAAGCTCAAAGTTAAGTATTGTAAACCTTGTAAATTTAGCTATTTAAAAATAGAATTGAACCTGAATACTGTAGATGACTTAATGAATCGTTAAAGCCGAGTAAGATAAAAATTTAATAAATTATAAATTTGACTATATTATAAGTAGTAAAAACCCTAGAAATTGATCAAAACCCTAAACCACATACTAAAACCCTAAACCTAGTTTATACACAATTAACCGAAATCGAACCCGAACTTGATCGAAACTTTAAAACTATAACTTTAAGCCTATAAAATAATCAAATATCACTCAATAGTGATATAATTGCAGTCGATTGCAATTATCGACTAAATCACATAATCGCATAAAATTTTTTTATGAAATTGTTAAAATAATTTGTAAAAATTATAATTATAACGGGTATCAATTAAATTGATAAATTTTCATAAAATTCCAAAATTAATTTATAGTTATTATTTTTATGATTTTTATGTTTATAAAAATTACATATAATTATTTCTAATTTTCCTTTTATTCCATTTTTTCTATTTTCCTTTCTTTCTTTTTCCTTCTTTTCTTTTTCTCTTCTATTTTCCTTTTCCTACATGTGAATTCCAGTTGAAATTTCAACAGCCCATGTGTACAAATTTAATGTCTAAGTGTCACAAATTAAAGGGGGAAAGGACAAAGTAATAAAGTAAATATCTTATCTTAATTAATGATTAGATTATTAGGATAAACTTCCTTGTTTTTTTTATTATTTTATTTGCCTAAAAGAAGTCTGCTGGTTCACGTCCCAAAGAGGAGGAAATCTAGAAATATATATATATATATATATATATACATATAAACCAAACCGAACACAAAAGAAAAAGGAAAACAAAACAAAACAAAAAGAAAACCAAGACAAACAAGAAGAAAAATAAGAAGAAGAAAAAGGAGGAGGAGGAGGAGCAGGAGGAGGAAAAGAAGAAGAAAATTAAATATATTTAGGTAAGTATAATTATTTTGGTTGTATATATGTATATTATATGGAATGTACATGTATATACTAAGTATTTTTGTTGTATTTTATTAAATATTTTATTACATATACATGTATGTATGCATAAGTAGATAACTAAATATACATGTATCTCTTATGTATGTATAAAGATATGTATGTAGACATGTAGTAAAATATACGGTAGATGTATATACATGTATGTATAAATAAGAATATATAGTAAATATTTGGAAATCTTATTATTTAAATATAATATACATGTACATGAAAAAAAATAAAAAAAAATAAATACATTGATGTATATATAAATAAGAGTACATATAGTATATATTTAGTATTTTCACAAATTAAATATAAATATATATACATATATGTGTACACGTGAAAATGACTATTTATTTATATATGTATAAAATCTTTATTTTTATATGTATATATATAAGTATAGGTATTCGTATATTATATACATGTGTTTTATATTTATATATTCATATACACATGTAAGCTATATTTATATATATATGTATACATGTATATATATATGTGGTGTAAATATGTATACAATTATAATAGTAGATATATGTATAGCATATAGTATATAAAGTATACCACACATTAAGTAGTATATACGATACAATAATATTTGCTAAATAAAATAAATTCATAAATATGTAACAAGTAGGTATGTCATGACCTGAGGGGGCTAATCATGGCAATCGCCGTATATCGTACAAAGGATTGCAAATTGAATTCCCTTATAATCGACGACCCTTTTATACGATACATAAGACTACAGCTACTACTAACTACCAAGAGTGCGCAAGCTTAAGCAATATCATTTCATGATAAATAATAAAATTATACAAACATAACATATGGTCTATTTATATAAAAATTTATAAATAAGAATTTTGAATCATATCTTAAGTTAAATCAGTATATCAATTACATATTCAGCTCTATAAACTATCAAAAATGCTCTCTAATTACATCCAGCTCCCACATTGACCCCGTGTAGAACACTAACCTCGAGCATGCGACAGCCCGACTTCACAAAAAGATCGGCCTACGAAAGAAGACTATAAGGGTATAAGCTAACTAATTTAATAAGATAATTTCCCTCAGTCATACAGTAATCAAGTTATACAATAGTTAGGTTTAATCAAATGAATATATTACAATCAGTATGTTAAACAAATACATGTAGGTGACCAGTTACTACATGTAACTTAGATTTAATGCCCTTCGAAATCAGTGTTGAAGATTCATTAGTACAGTCAGATCCGAGTATCATATTAGAACTTATTTCATAACGAAACTCCGCATTTCGTATTCAAAATGTAATAGTATATCCATTATCAGTTTTATCAAAACGAATTCTACATATGATTGTGAGTAAGTTCACACAATCTTCACTCACCCCTAAACGAAGGCCTCTGAACTCGACCCTTAGCCAAGCAGTTAACGCCTCTAACGCCCAATCATCCTGTAAGCTAGGGTAAGGTCATATTGCGCGTATGCACCGTATGAAATTTATAACAATCTATAACAATCAATAATCAATCTACGTATAGCTTCTCGCTACCTCCATGTAATATAACTGCCGAAATTAGTTATGTAGTGCATGATTATGCGTGATCCAAGTTAACTTTTCTAGTTAAATAAAATTAAGTCTTATTTATTCAGTGATCATTTCAAGTCACAAACAATCAATTCTTAAAGAATCTACTATGCAACAGTCATTATATTATTAAAATTTAAAGTAAATTCATCATTAACAACAATTATCATGTACAAGCATAACTCAAACCCATACACATTCATTTATTAATCATAATTTATATTCACTAACTACAAACACAAACAAGTATAGAATCATTAGGAAAAACTCACTCAGACATAGCCAACTCAAGGGTCGTAGTAATTTGTTAGCAGCTTAGAGTCTATATCAAAATCACCTGAAAATAATAAAAATTTGTAATTTTGGGAATTTAAAACTAAATTAATATCATAATTTGTAAGGTCTATTTTACTTAGTTACGTGAAATTGTTGATTCAAGCTTTTTATCGAATCGCATATAACTTTTTCATTTGTCATTATGAACTTATAGTCCATTTTGATCCTTTTCTAGCGTATTTTCTTATAACGAGGTCCGTTTTGGATGTTGTGACTCGCAGTTCGAATTGTGATATAAAAATATCACAAAATTTACTATTTAAGTTTAAAAATTATAAAATATTAAGTTTAGCTTTTTCTTAATATATTTATGATCTAATAATTATTTAAACCATATAATTGATATTTTTATTATTTTAAGCATACTTTTCCTAGTTTTAAGATTTTAGCCTTATTATGATTATTATTATTATTGCAATTATTATTTTTATTATTTCTTATTTTCTCATTATTCATTATATACGATTTATACACATATATATATACTTATAGTATATTTGATAAATTTTATAATTTTACTTTATTGAGAAATTCTTAATTTACGATATTATATATATATATATATATATATACAGTCCTCGCGTAATTATGAATTTATTTTATTTAATAAATATTATTATATTATATACTACTTACTTAATATTCGATATATATATTTATATAGTATTCGGTATAAAATATGTATACTATATATTATACATGTACCATATGATATATTCGGTATACATTATATGTTATACACATAATCTATATTATATATATATACACGTCCTATATACACTATGTATGTAAGCATATATTACCACTTATAGAAATATATAACTACATATATACTACATGACTACATATTTATACATATATATACGAAAATAAATTATACATATATACATCAATATATATATAGTTCACGTGTACACACATATATGTATATTCCTATAGTTATTTTGTAAAATACTTAATACCAATTATATGTCATCTAAAAAAATACATAATACGTACTCTTTCCGTATAATATACCTATGTACATACATGTGTACATACATATCTTTATACATACATATATAATTCAATTTAAGTATTTATGCATATATACATGTAATAGTAATGTTATATTTATAAAAATACAATACAAAGACTACATATATACATATACATACTATATATTATAATCTATACTTGCAAAATAATTTACTTACCTATTACTTTTAATTTTTCTTCTTCTTTTCTTCCCTCTTCTTCTTCCTTTCTTTTCACGGTTTAAGATTTCCAGAATTTTTTTCTTCTTCCTGTTTTTGGTTTTGCTTTGCAATTTTTTTCCAGAGTTTGTTTCTTTTCTTTTATTTTAGACGTGATCAGCAAGCTTAGGAATAAAAGAAAATAAATTGAAATATTATCCTAATCTCTTACATTAATGAAGATGAGACAAAATTAATCATTTCAAATTTTTCTTTCATTGTTTAATCAACACTTGGCAATTTGATTTTCATCACATGGGCTGCTTGTTTAGATATTTTTATCTCAGTTCCAGGACGTGGCAAGCAAAGAGAAAGAAGAAAAGAAAGGAAAGAGAAAAAAAAAGAAAAAGAAAGAGGAAGAAAATAAAAATTAATAATAAGTATATGTAATTTTTCTAAATATATAAATTATAACAATACTCATCATAAATTAATTTTGAAATTTTTGTAAAAATTTATCAATTTAATTGGTACCCATTACAATTATAATTTTTACAAGTTATTGTAGTGATTTCGTTAAAATTTCATGCGAATAAGCGATTTAGTCGAAAATTGTAATCGACTATAATTATATCACTATTGAGTAATATTTAACTATTTTATAAGCTTATAGTTATAATTTTAGGGTTTCGAACAAATTCGGGTTCAATTTTGATTAATAGTGTGTAAATTAATTTTAGGATTTTAGTACGCGATTTAGGATTTCGATTAATTCCTAAAGTTTTGTTATTGGTGTTATATTTGATTTATTAAATTTCATAATCTTTTATTGTTACTAACTTTATCGAATTATTATACAGTTTAGGATATTTGGACTTGAATTAGGGTTCAACTACTGATTTCCTAAGGTTTACAAGGTATATATATAAATATATATATATAACTATAAATTAAGAGTTACTAATTAAGTAAATTAGAAAAATTAATCAAATATAGTAATAAGTATATATATAAGAGTGTATATCGTAAAATAAAAATAAATAATAAGAAAATAATAAATAATAAAAATAAAAGTAATAATAATAATAATAATAATTTTAATAAGTCTAAAATCTCAAAAATAGGTAAATATAAGTAACTAAAGTAAAATAAGCTTAAAATAATAAAATTATCAATTATATGATTTAAATAATTATTAAATCATAAATATATTAAGAAAAAGCTAAAATTAATATTTTATTACTTTTTAAATTAAAATAATAAATTTTGTGATATTTTTATATCACAGTTCAAACTGTAAGTTATAACATCCAAAACAGATCTCGCTATGAGAAAATACACTCGAAAACGATCAAAATAGACTATAAGTTCATAACAATCCGAGTTAAAACGAAAAAGCTGTACGCGATTCGACAAAAAGCTTGAATCAATAATTTTGCGTAACTAGATGAAGTAAACATTACAAATTACGATACTAGTTTAGCTTTAAATTCTCAAACTTATAATTTTCTATATTCTTTATTCTCAGGTGATCACGACTTTAATCCAGATTTGCCATCAGATTACTACAACCTCAAGTAGAGCATGACTGAGTGAGTACTTTCGATGACTCTATACTTGTGTTGTGCTTGTAATTAGTGCACCTAAAGTAAACATTAATAATTTGATGCATGGGGGCATAGGATGTGCATGTGTCTGAATATTAATTATGTATTGTGTAAAAGATTGTGAAATATAATAACTGAATAATTGATTGCTTGATTTATTACTGCATAATGGAAGGGTTTGTTGATTTTTGTTGATCACCTCAGAAGTCGACTTAATCATATTCAACTTAACTAAAATTAAATGAATCATGCATAGAACACGAATATTGCATATAATATTCCAGCCGTCACCTCACGCGGTTGGTAATGAAGAGTCTTGGAGGGATGAATTCCCACATGATTTGATCGGTACAGTGTAGGAGCATTGACAGAACAAGACCCTACTCTTGGCTCGCGGGTTCTATTGGTGTCGAAGATGCTAACCGTGGGTGGCTAAGGGTCACGTCTAGAGACCACTACTGTAGAGTATGAGCATGAACTGCAAGAGCCGCCTCGCCGTTAGACCTAGATATTTGTATACTACTGACTTTTGGAAATAGAAACCTGTTTCATAAAACAAGGAATTTCTATATATATTTATATATGGTAAAAAAAAACCTTAAGTGTTAGAGTTCGGTTGTGATTGATACCGATGTATCTCCAACCCTTACTTCGGAGGGCGTTAAATCCGATGTTGTATGCAGCACCGGTCAATTGCATATATATACTATTTGGCATACTGCTTGTTCATGCATTCATATGTTTGGTAATAAACTGTTTGATAACTTATTTGATGATATAGTACGAGGAATAACTCACTAAGCTCTTATAACTTACTTCCCAATAATTTTCTCTTATAGGTTGCTAGATGATCGGACATAGATTAAGAACTGAGAGTCGAGTGTCAATGTTGAGATACATAGAAGTTAGAATCTAAGGACAGACTGTATGGTTCGTTTGAATTATTATATATATAATTATTAATACTACATTTAAATTTTATGACTTTAGTAAGTTTAAGTTTTAGAACTTTACTACCTAATCTTATCGTTTGGTAGAGGATACCAATTTTCTGCAGTTCTGATAAACTGTGGCTTGTCGGATATCTATAGTCATATATATGTTGTCATAAGTTAATTAAATTAAGAATAAAAATAAATAAATAAATAATTTTAGTGACTAATTATTTAAAATCTTGTAATCTCTCATTTGCAAGATGATTTTCAAATCATAATCATGAGTGCACACAGGATATGAAAATTTTAGGTAATTTTACTAGATCCCCTTTAGGGTCATGACAAGTATAATTATTCCCCTATTTTTAGTCATTTATTGAAAAATAGAGCTTAAATATGTATTATTGAGTATATAATATAATATACGATTTTTAGTATTTTTTCAATCTAGAATATAATCACCATAGTTTTTTGAATATAATGTGTATTTCATGGATTTTGTAAAGTGCAAATATTAAGTACTATATATTTCCGGATTATTTATACATATTTTGCTCCATATGTTGATTAGGGATAAAATTGGTAAATTGGCAATGTAATGTATGAGGGTTTGAGAAGTAATGAAGTTAAGGAAGGTTGTTTAGAGTGTTGCTTGCTATATTAAATTGATCCTATAATTGTAACTCGAAAGAAAAGTGAGTAAATCAACAAAATTTTAGGATATTGGTTGAAGGTAGAGCATAACTTAAAGGTTCTGGGAATAAATTTTGCATTATAATGATGCTTAAAGAATAAGTTAGAGGCAATTTATGAGTTAAATGTAAAAACAGGGGATATAGAAGTTTAGTTAGAGGTTATTTTTCTTAAAAACTCTCAGGATTATAGAGTCAGATGGTAGCTCAGATAATAATTTAGTAAGTGGCATATAATTGGAGAAACTCAGAAGCTGTGTTAGAGGATAAAATTGATATTATGAATGAACCCTATGTAGCTCAAATGGTAAATCAGAGAATTTTTTATTAGAGAAAGTTACTATAGAATCACTTAAAACCTAACTCAAAAAGTTTGACAGTTTTGCATAACCTATAAAAATCATTTATTAATCAAGAAATTATGATTTCTAAAAGAGGATAGTGTAATGAGAAGCTGTTTTGGAAGCTAACTCAAGATCAAACTCAAAGATTGAATCAAAACCAACTTACAACAAACTAACTACCAACAAGTGAGTATTTAACTAATATATGTGTACATACACTCATGACTTATAATTGACTGTGGAAGTACTTTCTCTTACTATGTAAAGTAGTGGAGGAGGAAGTTCCTACTAACAAGTAAATTGGGATTATACCGCTAGCCAAGTAAGTGAAATTGCGTATATTAAGTATATATTTACATCTAATTGTCTTTACACATGATTGTGGTGTTTGTTAGAATGATGCTTGAAATTGTTATATAAAGTACTTTACTTACACTTAACTTAAAAAAGTGTGAATGTTCTAGTTCATGAATAGTGTAATTGTTTGAATATTGCCTGGATTCACGATAGTGGTACTTAGTCATGCTTTATATTGTATAATGTTAGTAATGTTTGATGTGATGATCTATAGACTTGGTTGTGAGTAAAACATATGAAGATTTATGCTATAATGAGTATTCAAATCATAAGCTATTTTAGAAGTAAATTTAGAACATAAAGTAGAGATAGAAAGAATATGATAAGTCTTATCGGTATACTTAATGTTGATTGAGAATTGGTTGATGCATTAACGGCATAGCACAAAAAAGACCTATGGGTTAGGTTTTTTAAAATTATGGTTTTGCTAAGATAAGTTTACAAACCTAGGTTTTGTGTATAGAGTTTCGCATTAACCAACACTTCAACCATGCTCTGTGGTTTTGTTAGGCTAAAATAATTTACTAAGTTCCGGATATATTCTTCGAATGCTTAAATTTGTAGTCGACTAAACCAGATAAATTGCTAAGCTGGCTAAGATATTGATACCGATGTTTGTTACATGCATTAGCATGGCATACAATTTGCATTAACTTATTTGCTACTTGGATGTTAACTGAATATGAAACTTGAGTGTTTGTGTTTATGTGCTTTAGTGTATTATGCTTGTTTTGCACTCTCACTTAACTCAATAGTAGCTGAGGGGATAAGTTTTTTTTTATTCTAAGGTTAGGATGCAACTTTTTAAGGTGTCACTAGCAACAAGGGTAGACTTTTGGAGAGCGCTAGATAGAATCAACTATTTTGGAAATGAAAGTGTTAATGAATAAGTATAATTATATTTTAGTATTCGAGTTTTTGAAGTTTGTCAATAATATAAATATTTATAACAAAAAGCTTACGGCTAAACTCCTTTAAGCGCCCAATATATAATAAAGTATTATTTTGTTAGAATTGAGCTTATTTATAATAGGTTTACTTATGTGTTGAGACATCCTGTACTATATCGAGATGTAACAAAAAGTTACGCTCATTTGAGTGTAACAGGAAAAAACGATCTAATTTATCATAAATTAATACTACATCACATTTCTCAAATGTAATAATATTCTAATACGAATATATTGCATTTTGTAAATGCAGCACAGTGCTTGTATTACACCAGTTTTTTCAAATTAGACCAAGCCTATATTACTTTTTTAAAATGTGATAATCTGCTAATACTAGTATTGCATTTTTTAAATGTGATTTAGGCTTAATAGTACTTTGCAATTATCGTATTTTTTAAATATGAGATTCATATTGTTATGGGTGTCATATTTTAAAAATGCAATATAGGATTAGTATTTTTGTAATTTTTTTTATATAATTCATAATTGTGGATTTTTTTTTAAATATTAGTAGACACTTGTTTTACCCCTTGCAATAGGTTTATATAATATCAAATATAACTTTTATACATTTATAGATACGATCATATCGAAATATACATATATAAATAATATCCACCCAACATAATAATCATGTAATATTTCAAGTTTATTGAAAAACTCACTACAAGTTTTGAACATCATGTAGGCCCTTTTATACAAAAGAATTTGAAAATACTGGTAAGAATTTAAGATAGTAATATTAATAATTATTTCGATCATATAAAGATTAGTAACATGAAAATATTGTGACCTAATAATTTATCAGTATTGCTTATATCATCATAAAGTTCTAATATCCAAGATATCATATCATTAGTTTTTGAAGTCTCTAAATATAATATGAGTATCATCAATAATAACATATAAATATAAAAGGTGTATTTTCCTAAAAATGTTATTAGAAACTTTCAAACTCAATATACGCAAGCATATAATGTATGCACAAACACATACACATATATACACACACACAACTTGATTTTCTCCTAAAATTTAATTGCTATGGTTATTGTATCACTATTTTTTTTTTTAATGAGGACAATTATTATGCTTCTCTATAATATCTAGAAAATAATCAAGGAGATAAGAGAGAGATTTAGGAGAGTTAGGATTCCATCTCTTATTTTGATGCAACTGATCTAATCTTCTATTATATTATTTGTTACGCCTCGAAGTCATAGAGTCGCAGCAGTCCCGCTGTGTAAACCATTCTATGATAGTAACTGGTCTCACAATGCTTACCATAGACATGATCTACACAAGGCATCGACGACTCCTCGCTTTGAAATAAACAGTCCGATTAACAGTTATACTATAATTATGATAAATATTACAAATTTCTAATAAACATGTATAATTATATGTAAGTCCACAAAACTTTTTAGGAAGTTTTACATAAACACAATAGTTCACTAAATTACATAATAACTATCAGTCTTTCATTCTTGACTATAGGGATACTCTAGCTACACATCATTATTAAGTAGTTTGATCCTCACACCCCCGGCTTCAAAAGGACTAACCTCTGGGTAATTGTAAGGCGGCATTCTACTTGAATTGTTTAAAGATTAGAACCTACAAAAGGATCTATAAAAGTATGAGCAACTTCAACTCAATAAGTTGAATTGGAGACTCGTGAATGCATACAAGCACAAACAAAATTATCAATCAATTATTTTCATGCAATGCAACAATCAAGTGTCATCACACAACGTAGTCCGGTCCGTTATGAAATCAGAGAAATTTCACCCGCTCTAATCCGGGTTGAGGAGTTCCATGTTATGCAGTAGCTCACAACCAAACCCAGGCTTGTGCAATAGAGACCTCGCTCCTCCCACGACTACATTCGAACCATTAACTTCACCCTCACCGTGACCTCCTCTCTTATCACTTAGTTCAATTGAGGATAAAGAAGAGACCATTATGCAATCCTGCGCTATCACTTTCGAAGTGATCGGTATTTGGTTGGAGAATCCTAATGATCCCCTAACAGGTTGCAATGCATGGTATTTTTGGTCATTAAAGTCGAATAAGATTAAATTTCATTTAAGGTTTTCAAACAATTCACACCAATTCAATCATAACACAAAATCTATCATACCACAATTTCAGCACGAATTCAGATACCTTAAACACATGCGTAAACTACTTACAATCACAACGATATACAATCCTAAGTCTCCAAGTACCATACAAATAGTACTCTATTACAATAAGTAATAACCCAACTTACGTGGAATGGCTCGATCGCTTAATCCCTTAGTCGCAACCTGATTTGTCTCTAGGTGTCCTATAATACAAATAGGTCTTTTTAGTACTTATACTTTAGGGATTCATATTCTAAGTCATAATGTAACTCATTTTTTCCATGTATACCTATTACGTACTAATAATTCTTTGTACTCTATTTTGGGGTTCGAATTCTAAATTAGATTCTAGTTTGATTCCTAAGTCTTAAATATGCTCGAATCCTAATGTGATATTAATCACATTAAGTTCGAGTATTCAAATATCCTATTAGGTCTCAATTTAGTATTCTAAACTATTCGATATACGCTAACCCTAATTGGGGTATTGGATTTATTCCCGATGTGAGAAAATCTTACATTTCTATACATTTTCTTAAAATTAAATGTTATTTCAGATTTAGTATTATTCTGATTTTTATTATGATATTATCTAAATAACTTTAATTTTTTAGATTTATTAATTTTCAATTTCTCATATTACTAATTTCCTAAATTAACCATACTTAATACTCCAAAGGCTAGGATTAGGTTTCCACATCAGAGATTAATATCCCTAAACATCTAATTACTATCTAAATCAGTAATTACTATCTTAATTACCTAATTAACCCAAAATCACCCAAATTTTCCATCATTTTAGGACTAAAAATTAACTTAAAAATTTTGAAAATTAATTTTAAAAAAATGGCTTCATAGCACTGTTATATATCACATGAGCATCTTACAGAAAAAAAATTGAGCTCCAAACTACACTCCTAAACTTATTTAATTCTAGTTCTAATTATGCTCGGTTTTGTTCAATTTGTTAAGAATCCTATATTTTCAAACGTGATTAAACTAAATCACTATTTTTCCCTAAATCTACATATAATAAAACATCAGAATAACAAATTTCATAATTTTCTAGGCAAAATAACTATTTTTATGAAATTATACAAAATCAGGGTAATTAAGGGACTCACTCGGTTCGAAACTTTCTGGCCGTCCAAACCCGATCTAAGCTTGTCAGTTGGCCTAAACGGCAGCTCTGGAGTGGAGTGGTGGTGGTAGCTCGGTCTCGAGTGGTGGTGGTAGCTCGGTCTCAAGTGGTGGTGAGGTGTGGATTTGGCTCACTTGTCCTATCTGCACAGTTTTTTTTTTTTCTGAATTTTTTCTTAAATTTTCGAGTCTCTCTATTTTTCTCTAATTCCTTACTACCCAAATGAGTTCTAGAAATTTTTCCCCTATTTATAGATATTTTTGGTAATTAATATGCATTAATTAGACATGACATTGCCCCAATTCCTTGATTTTTGGCTTTTGTGTTGCCTAATTTTAATTGGTTAGTTTTTATTTTGCAGATCCTGACCTGCCACGACCAGATTTGGATCATTCTATCCTCTTCTGATTTTTTTCTAATTTTTCCATAGTTAATTTATAATTTTCTTTAATTATTTACTTAGTTTTTGGCCAATTTAGGTAATTTCATATATTTTTATCTACACGTAAATACATGTGGGGTATATATGAACATTCTTAATTATTATTTTGATAATTTTAAAATTTTTAGTATACATATAATCTATCTTTAGTAATTTTTTAGTTATTAGATTATACTTTTCACCTTTTCGGTAATTAGTAATTATTATGCTTAAAATTTAAAAATTTTATAGTCTCCTATTTTATTACTTATTTTCTTAAATTCAAGTTTACAGGGTCATTTTTACTTATTTTTCTCTCAATAGTTTATAATTTGGTTTTGATCGAATCCTTTAACCGATCAACCTAAACCTTGTGCTCTAAATTCAATCCTACGGTCACTTGGCTTAACTTTAGGGCTTACATTATTTACATTGTTTTAAATCTTAATCATTAAATTCATTACTAATTCAATTGTTTAGATTTAAAAGAATGTAAATTAAGGATATGACTAGATACATGTTGTAGAAAACAAATATAGCATCATCAAAAAATGGGTTTTTTTAAGGATTCCATTCTTATTTTTTACGGAACCGATATCGCTATCCATCTCACTCTTGATTTATTTATTTAAATTTAAACTGTTGAACAAATTACAAATTCAACAATTTAGA
Organism: Lumnitzera littorea; assembly: GCA_024138015.1. Taxonomy (NCBI): domain Eukaryota; kingdom Viridiplantae; phylum Streptophyta; class Magnoliopsida; order Myrtales; family Combretaceae; genus Lumnitzera; species Lumnitzera littorea. Next base: position 2,758,844 of record JAMXBB010000009.1, on the reverse strand, counting down.
ATTAAAAAATTGTAAACAATTGATGTAATAAAGAATGAGACCAATTCTGTTTAGATGAAAAACGGGACTGTAAAATCTAATTAAAGGGGCATGTACGTGTGCAATAGTGGGATGTGAGTGGTGAAATGACTGGAATGGTGTTTAGCAATGGATTGTTTGGGAATAGTATTAGGGGTATTTATGGTAAAGAAATTGCTATCGGTCGACGCTAGCCAGATGAGTGAGTGATATTAGGGATTAGTCAAACTACTAAACGGATAATGTGGGACCCAGTGTCAAAGATTCCCATGTTTCTAGGGAGCTCCAAGATGCCTTACCAAAAGTGTATCTAACAGGTAAATTCTAGTGATTTTAGGGTACACAATGTCTCTCTCCATATATATCATATACATTGCCTGAGATTAAAACATCATAAACTACAAAAGCAAAACTTCCATGGAGGCGAAGCAAACAAAAGGTTTTCATAAAAATTTTCATAGGATCGAGAGTACAACAACAGTTATAATTTCAAGAACGATATTCGTTTTTTTTATTCAGTCTAAATCATGGTAAGACTTATTCGTTTTCTTCCTTTTACGACTTTTCTTTTTCTATTTTTCTTATAGCCAAATATATTTTATTATGTAGCATAGAAGTCGTTACACGTATATAGACACCTTTATCATGAACCGGTTTCGTTGTAGTGCAGTTGAATTGTCTACCGACTACAATTAAACAATAGAAGTCTTACCACAACAGTGTTTTTAATTTAGCTTGGTAAATTTCGAATCTTTAATAAAAAACATTGATCGGTAAGAAAGTAAACACGAAAACGAAACAATAATTAATGTGATGACAAAAAAAAAAAAAAAGAATAGTTAATGTATAATCAATGCACTTTTGTTGATTTTGTTATTGTGTTAGTGGAATAAGCTTTTCTCTTTTTTCCGTACTACGGTTTAGTTGCATGTTTTGAACTATAATTATGTAGTCAACGATTTTTTTTGAAACTTTTCAGTGCTTTTTTTTTTCCCTAAATTAATAGTATTATATAATAATACACATTATATCTATAAGTTTAGGTTTTTAGATTAGTTAGTTGTAATGCTATCCGTAATATGGCATGAATGTAGGAGATCTTGGGTTCAAACTTTTGCATTATCAAGTCAAACCTCATCTAATTAAGTTATTTACTTATTAGGCATCGGTCAAAGGTTAAGCTTTTAGATTGGTAGGTTATTATGCTTTTTGTGACATATAGTGTTGTGTTTTGATTTTTAGTGCAATAAAAAAAATTACTTCTATTTTTTATTTACGCCTATTAGAATTTTTTTTTTTCCAATTTAAAAATTTATTTAAGAGATAAACCATATAATTACGGGTATGTAGTAGTAGTAAAAAATCACATTATAAATTAGTTTAATGTTTAATGGAAGCTACATTTTAGAATAATTTTGTCTAAAAGTATAAAGTTAATTTACAAATCATCAATGCAGGAACCTACAATAATTCCAGGGGTAACTTGGAACAGGCTTCTAGAGGATGAACTTTTGCGTAACAACATGGAATTGACTAATGAAACTAGGTATCCTACTCCTAGTATGATGCTCCCTTCTAGCCTAACAAACTTCAATAGTCCTGTTGCAACTGAGCCCGGAAGGACTCCGAACATAATGGATCAACAACTTGCTAATGGTATGTATATCCTTATCTTTTGCAGTTTGTAGGAAAATATTGCTTTTTCACTTTTTTTTTTTTTTTAGAAAACGGAATTTATTTATCGAAGAAAGTTACACCATATCTAGTGTACTTGAGTCAGGAAGAGTCACTCGCTGGCATAAAACATCAAAATTAAAATTTAACAATTCTACTGGCGGGGCGTTTATAAAATAATAAGTAAATAAACTATTTTTACCTTCTTTAACTAACGCTTTCGCAATATAATTATTCTCTCCTATGTGTTTGTCTTGTCTCAACATTTTGCAACTTGGAAATCCTTTCCCTTTACATAAAATAATGCCTTCGGCCATATGATTGTGACTATCAAAAGCAAATCTAGCAAAATCGTATAGTAAAAAAGAAATAAGAGTGAACTTTAAAAATTACTATGGAATAACATGCACCCTAACTTTTATAAAATCGGTAATTTGTCTGATTGTTGGATATGTCATGACTAATAGTCAAACATAAGACCTATATGTCGTAAAGAAATATGGGTTGGCAAATAATGCAGTTCTTTTCTTTGTAATATGATCGGTCATATGTCAAATTATATAAACCAGCCTGATCAAGTCAATACTGTGTCCTCACTACGATTGGAAGAGCAAGGAGTAGTTCCATCTGAAGGGGAACCATTTGGTGTAGCAAACTATGAATTCGGCCTAGATCTGGTTGAATCCGAAAGGAAGAGGTTCGTTCGTCTTCACGCACTCAACTGTGATATAAACTGTTACGAAACCATGGGCGAATAGTTTGACGTTAGTATTTGGAATTAAATTATGCACTTTAGGGAAGGAGCCATGGAACTGGGTGAGGAGAAAGAGACGAAAAGTTGCAAATGCAAAAAGATAGAATGCTTAAACGAGTAATGGTTTGTGCTTCTTGCTAGTTGATCCCGTTTATCAATATGAATCTTTTATACAAAGTATCATCTTCTTTAAAAAGTACAAAAAAATGTACAGTCATATCATTGGCTCTCTATATCTAAATTCTTAATTGTTTCTTATCAATTGATAGTTACTGTAAATGTTTAAAAGAAAAGGCACATTGCTCAGATTCACGTGGATGTGATAGTTGCTTCAATAGGCCTCAATTTCAAAGTAAAATTGATGAGAAACGATTGTTGCTAAACCCAAAAGTCCACGAGTCCACTCAGATTAATCAGGTAAATCGTTTGTCAAATCAGATCGTCCTTCTTTATAAAATTATTATGACAAGGAAATTTAATTGGACTACAAAATGGTTATGCAGGAAATTAGGGTGGTGAGGCCAAGAAAAAGATGCAATTGCAAAACGTCCAAGTGTCAAAAAGATTATTGTGATTGCTTTAAGGTATGCTCTTGAAGTTAGAGGTTTATATAGTTTGATAGATTTAGTTCACTTTGACTTTTTCACCTAATAAATTTGAACAATTATTTAAGAGTAAGTTGTATATAGATTAATGGGTAGACAGATCCCAAACAAGTTTCTTGCAAAATTGGAAGCATTAATGCTTAAGCACTTAAATAGAGGCATAACTTGGAAAAATAATTTCTTTTCCATGGATTTAACCTATATAATGTGGTCATTCTTTTTACCTCTTGGCAGATCTAGATGTTTGCGTAGATGTCAATGTCAGAATTGTGAAAATCTCTTTGGCACAAAAGCAGGTTAGTATATTGGACCATTTAGCCCACACAATAGTTATCTTGGATTGCATCGCACTTTAACGGGTTTAATGAATTTGAATTTTAGATGGTGAGCAAAATTCGGCCGAAGGCTTCGAGATGCCATCCTACGAATTGCATAATAATAATTCAAGTATCAACCCAAATTTTACATCTAACCAACTTCATCAATATCATGGTGCCAATCTTCAAGCCTTGTCCAATGTTCTTCCAATTAATCCATGTGTAAATGCTTACCAATATCGCCAACCCCTCATAGTAGAAAATGATGGTCATGCCAACAGCAATTTGCATGAGCCTTTACATCTACATAACAACCAGATGGTAAAAACTAAGCAGCATCCATACAGTCACACGTGTTATTATTCTTTTATTAGTTAGGCAGTTAGTTATGTAGTTAGTCGTTATAGCTCTAGTATAAATAGGATCAGCTTAGCTCATTTTCATTTTCTTCTTTTGTAACCGAAGATAAACATAACATTTTCTTTTTCTTTCTTTCAAGCTACAAGTAGAGGAGTTCTGTAGTTTTTCTTCATACGAAGAATATTTCACATTATCAAATAAGCCTTTATTTATTATTCATAAATCTTTTATTAATATACTACTTGTTAGTATAGTTGATTTTATTAATTTAAATGTCTCAAGTAAAATTAGCCAAAGGATTAACTTGGATTTGGCTCAATCATAAGAGGATTAAACTGTAAAATTATTTCATATAAATTATTATTTAATTCAGTAAGTTTGCTAATTAGTTTAACAATATCATATTATCAATAATCAAAGTAGTCCATAAACCAAAATAATTAGCATCATTAATAATTTTTATGAATTAGCATAGCTCTTTTAATGCGAACTTAAAAAATTACATATCATCTTCTTCTTAGTAACAATTTGCACATATTGTTGCAATTATTTATGTATATTCATATGTAGAATTATGTAACATCAAATGCATAGCACCTTGAATAATTTATTTATTATGATATTGATAGAATTCCGTTTACCAACTCCTTAGTGCAAAAGGGTAATTGATTAATAAACAAGCGAAAGGAAAATTAAACCATGGCTTGCCTTCTTTAGCAAAATGACCAATTGGAGAGTAAAATATGGAGTCATAAATGATAAGCCATCTTCTTCGTCATATTCAATTTGGAAACGGAATATACTCGACGTGGAGTGAAAAAGTAAAGCAAAGAAAAATTACTAATAATAAATGACAATATGTTTATTGATATCGTATTATAAAACAAACCAAAAATGAAAAGGAATGAAAGAAACAATAACTTAGTTTATCGCCTATTATTCCAAATTTTGAAATGCGGACGAATCCTCTATCAAATTAAAGATAATAATGAGTATATGACTTCGATAAATATTGATTATTAATATATTCCGCAACTTATTAATATATTTAAATAACAATCAAATATAAGGTATTATAACTTTATGATATCACAAAGTAATATGTATCTACCAAGTTAATATTATCATTAACAGAAAGTATTATAATATTATTTATTATTAAAGCTATGTGTTATAATAGAAATAAACAATCAAAGCGCACCTTCGTCGACATAAAACCCGCTGCGGCTGGTCTTCGAAACGGAAAAACGGAGGTCAACACGAAGATTATGAGTCTAATGGATTGCTGAGCGCGACCGAGAAATGATAAAGAGAGACATTATGGTTGGACTTAAACAGCGGATGACTGGAAAACATGGAGCAATGTTCAGAAGAAACAAAGCATAGATGCATCAGTGAATGAATGACCAGACCAGCGTCTTTACTAATTAACTAAAAGCACTAAGAGGAATGGAAAATGAAAATGAAGATACATACATAAATGTCAGAATTTGGTTGGTGCTTCTAGAAAAGGTACTCCTCGCCAAGGAAGAAGAAAGAGTCGGAGCTCAGAAGTTCTCTGGAGAAAAGGATGAAAATGTTATGACAGGGGAACAGAAACAACAAAGTATGAGAAGGACAAGGAGAGACATAAGAGAACCCACAAAGCTTAAAGACTACATTAGATATTGGGTTAGAAAAATAGAATTCAGTAGTCACCTTACAACTAACAATTAGTTACAGAATATGATAGTACATGTAACAAATTTACTTGCATGTAATAGATTGTAATAGTACAATAACAAGAAACAAAAAGAGTATAAATTGTTCAAAGAGAGAAAGGGAGAGTATGAGAGTTTTCCCTTTGAAATTGCTTCTCACAATTGTTTGGAGCCGCTGATCACTCAAAGAGTCAGCAATTGCAAAACCCTATTCTTCCTTCCATTTGTAAGAAGCTCGCACAACACATACACAAGAAACTTTTAGTATTGTCAGAGACATCTACGTGTAATACATACAGATCTGCTTTTGATTCATGAATATCTAAGCAAGATGAAGAGAAAATACAAACCCCAAATTTCACTGTAAGAAAGGTTCGAGAGAAATACAGAAAGACAAAGTAAGAGAGAGAGAGAGAGTAAGAGTGTACCTAGAGAGGACAGTGATATTTTAGTAATCTGCATGCGAGGGAAGGGAAGAGTGGGCTAAGCCTCCCATAGGCCTATCATTTGGTGCTTTCTTTGATCATCGTTTGTTGATCAACATTGTAGTCCAGTTGTCATGGCCAACAACATAAGAGGAATATCAGGTTTACAAGAAGACATTCAGAAACATGATGCAAGATTTGTATCATTGGAGTCAAGAATTGATAATATGGAATATATGATGACAGAAATGAATGAAAATTTCAAAAATTTTCTCAAGATTTTTCAACTTTCAAAAAAGAATTAGAAAAATCGAAGAGTAAATGATGATTCTTCATCATTTTTTTCACATAATAAACAAAAGTCACATCAGTATCATAGATCCATTAAGTTAGATTTACTAAAGTTTTTGGGACAAGACTCAGAATCTTAGCTTTTTAAAGTCTCAGTTTTTTGAATTTCATGAAGCACCACCATCATAGAGGTTGAAAATGGCTTCTTTTGCCATGGAAAACGAAGCCTTACAATGGTTTCAGTGGTTAACAAAGAATGATTTGTTAACTACTTGGTCAGCATTTGAGAAAGTAGTAAAATCAAGGTTTGGACCTTCAATCTTTGAAGACTAGCAAGGGAAATTATCCAAATTAGTGCAGAAAAGGTCAGTGATGGAGTATCAAAATGAGTTTGAAAACTTACTCAATCAAATTTCCAAGTTGTTTGAAAGCTTTATTCAAAGTTGCTTGGTATCCAGTCTTGAAGCCAATATTCAGGTAAAGGTTATATCAGCTCGACCATCATCTTATCTGGAAGCAGTACATTTGATAAAGTTACACGAATCCAAGTTGCAAAGTCTTGTTAACAGGTTATTTTCTTGTACAAAATCTTAATACCAACAATCTTTTTTAAACACATTTTTTTCAAATAAAATCACAAACCCATCTTTTCTTTCAAAACTGCACTACCAGCCATCTTTTCAAAAACCTACCAATTCTACTGCATCATCTCAAGCTGTAAACAAAATAACCAATCAAAACACACAAAATAAAAACAATTCCCAAATTTCCAAGTGTAAAACTTTACTTATAAAGAAAATGACAACTGCCAAAATAAGCTTAAAAAGGGAAAAGGGATTATGCTATAACTGTGATGAGACGTTTCATAGGGGACATGTGTGCAAAACTAAATGTTTAATGATAATATAACTGAAAGAAATGAAGGATGAAGATATAGTAGAAGAATTGGAGTTGCAACAAATAGAAGGGGAAGATTCTGATGAATTGGAAACATCTGATTCGGTTGAGATCAGTTATCATGCATTGTTAGGAGTTTTAGCTCCTAAAACATTAAGGTTGAAAGGAAAAATTAAAGGCAAGGAAGTATCAATTTTGGTTGATTTGAGAAGCACACACAATTTTATTCAAGCAAGTGTAGCTAAATTATTAAATTTACCTATCTTTGCTATACTTGAATTCTCAATAATGATTAGAAACGAGGATACATTGATATGTTCATCTATGCGTCATATTGTTTCTTTCATGTTGAATGATAGTGCATTTTCGGTAGATTTTTATATATTAGAAATCCAAGGTGCAAAATTGGTCCTAAGAATACAGTAGTTGACTACGTTAGGACCAGTAACTTTTCACTATAAGCAATTGATAATGACATTTCAAATGGATGGAAATGTAGTAGATTTCCATGGCTGAAGTGACACATCGGCAAGGAGAATTAAACATAATCAATTGAGGAAATTGGTTAAAACAAACAGTGTTGCCTGTTTGTTTCATTTAAACTGAATTTGACTAAGATACAGCAGATAATGAAGTCCTTTGTTGACTAACATAGGACTAATAAGGAGTTGCAGGTGGCAGATTATGCCTATGCCAAATTACAATCATATAGGCAAACTACATTAGCCAACAGACTTTCTTATAAGCTATCAAGGCATTATTATGGGCCATTTTAGGTTCTACAGAGAGTGGGACCAGTAGCTTACAAATTAGCTCTATCAGAAACGTCTCGAATGCATCCGATTTTCCACATTTCCTTATTGAAGAAAGCATAGGGTAACAAAGATGTATAAAGAATATTACCAAAAATGGCTATTACTAATCATCCTATAGAAAAGCCTCTAGTTGTCTTGGATACTCGAGACATACTTAAACAGGGAATGACGGTGACACAATTACTTATTCAATGGGAGTCATTAGACCCATCAGATGCTACTTGGGTAGACTATTCAGATTTTCAGAGGGACTTTCCCAATTTTGACCTTGAGGACAAGGTCAATTTCTCACCGACAGGGGAAAATGTTATCATAGGAGAATAGGAACAACAAAGTACAAGAAGGACAAGGAGAGACATTAGGAACCCACAAAACTTAAAGACTACATTAGATATTGAGTTGGAAAAATAGAATTCAGTAGTCACTTAACAATTAACAATTAGTTACCGAATATGATAGTACATGTAAATTTACTTGCATGTAACAGATTGTAACTCAAGAAACAAAAAGAATATAAATAGTATGAAGAGAGAAAGGGAGGGTATGAGAGTTTTCCCTTTGAATTGCTTCTCACAATTGTTTAGAGCTGCTGATCACTTAAAAGAGTCAGCAATTGCAAAACCTTATTCTTCCTTCCCTTTGTAAGAACCTCGCACAACACATACACAAGACAATATTAGTATTGCTAGAGACATATACACGTAATACATACAGATGTACTTTTGATTAATGAAAATCTAAGCAAGATTAAGAGAAAATACAAACCCTAGATTTCACTGTGAGGAAGGTTCTAGAGAAATACGAAAAGACAAAGTAAGAGAGAGAGAGTAAGAGTGTACCTTGATTGCACTGAGAGAGAGAGAGGATAGTGTTATTTTAGTATTATGTACATGAGGGAAGAGAAGAGTAGGCCGAGCCTCTCATAGGCCTATCAGAAAACAATGAAAGTTCATGGTTAAAACCACAAATTTATGCATCAGCGGTCACCAAGCTCCAAAAGTCGGATCTAGTCGAACTTCCTCCTTCTTTAGTTCAAGCTTAGTTGCTCTGTTTCAGCTCCATAGATGCGAACAAACAGACATGGATTCGATGACAGTGTTCAAGATGGTGGCCAATGGAGTCCAGTTGGAAGATGAAATTGTAAGGGATAGAATGTTAGAAAGAGTGGCTTGTACAAGGAGCAAAAGGAAGAGAGGATGCAGGGATGAGAGCGAGAGCTGTTGAAAGGGGAGAGAGTATTTTGTGTGTGGTGCTCAAAATTGGAGAGAGAGTATGCATGTTTGTTTTCCAATAGAATCACAATAAGATACAGTGAGGTTAAAAGGTATATTATTAATAAATATAGACAAAAGAAGGAATTGTAAAATAATAATAATAATAACACTAATACGTCACGTTTATGTGTACCGCATAATTGATAAAGCAGAGAAAGTTTATGTACTGTCTACTTTTAATTGGCTAAGAAAAAGTAAAATAACTTGCAGTGTATAAGACAATAGTGGGATATTTTGGTTATTAAAATTACTATCATACTAATATATTAAGCTATACAGATTAGTAAACTATATTATAGTAAAACAAACAAGTTTATCATTGTTGTAAATTCATGGCAATACACACACACACGTATTTATACATTCATAGTAACTTGATAATAGTATCCATAAATCAAGATCAATATTAGTCAAAATCTAATTTCTCAACTATATTCATCTAAAGGGAAATTAGATTTTCTTAAAATTTTTAATCCACTTTTCTTGACTTGTTTACTTAAATATTCTTTTATTACTCCATCACTTTCAATTTTGATTATTGAATTCTTTCATTTTAACAATTGATTATACATAATAACATCTCAACAAATAAATTAAGATAAATAGAGCAAATCCATTTTCTATGTTTTCCTCATGCATCTTGCTAAACCAGCACCTTTACTATGGCATTTTAAGCGCTACTCATGTAAAAAGGCTAGATTCTTCTATAGTTAATGGTTTTTCCATCAATGTCCTTACTAATTACTTAGAAAAAAATGCGATCAATTAAGATACCAATATTAGTGCCAGTGCTAATTGATAAACTTTAGCTTTTAAATTTTGGTATTGATATTTGATTAGGACAAATAAGAGCTCAAAGCCTTTGAAATTTTACGACAATTTTTATTACTTAGAATTTTTATTTCCCAATGAGAGGAATTAAAACAAATAAGTAAATTACATAAAATCGTTGACAACTTTTAAAATTGTATAGATGCCTACTTTTTTTCAAAAATCAGCACTCAAAGAAACAATTCAATAGATAATACATAACACATATTATGGATATGTATTGTAAAATAAGTTATTATATATGCTTATGTGGCAATGTATTGATTTATTTAGTTAACTAAAGTTTAAAAAAAAACTAAAAAATAAATAAATGTTAAGATGATAGTGTTTTAGCCATATGTTTAAAATTGCTTTTATTTGTATAGAAAATATGGGTGAGCAGGTATGTAGGCCTTGCGAGCAGGTATGTAGGCCTCGAGATTCAGTTTATAAAATTTAGGATGATCGGGCAAGTTATCTAATCAAACCCGAATTTTACAATAAAGTTAGGAATATTAGTAAAAGCGACTATGTGAGTTTGAATTTAAAAAATAAATGATAAAATAATTCAATACTATAATATTAAATTATATGTATATTACTCATTATTTATTGACAACGTGTATAACGAATTCTAATAACTAACGAATTGATAAAAATAAATTATATGCATACTAAAAATCATAAAATAACTTAATAATATTTAAGATTATTTATTTATACCATATATATATTTACGTATAAGTAAAAATATTCAAAATTACTTAAATTATTCGAAATATGTTATAACAATACTAATTAATTAAAGAAATTTTATAAAAAATTAAGAAAAAAATCAAGAAAAATATGGAAATGTGTGGAAATGTCCAAAAAATGAGGCGTATCATGCCAAGAATTAAATAAAAAAATAGAACCAATTAAATTAAGACAAATAGAAAGTGAAAGAGAAGAGGATAAGGAACGAATATCACAAGAAAAATTAAAGAGAAAACCTAACCCCTACTATAAATACAGAAAAAACTTTTCAAACCCTATTTTGGTTAGTTGAGCATTAAAAAAAAATTAAGGAGAAGAGAGAAGAGAAGAAAAACTAATTTTATAAAAATTAAACAAAATAGTGTACAATAACCTACATTCCACAACTACCTAGGCAAAAACAACCATCACCACTAGACAATGGACCCCACACCTAGAGCTATCAACAATGGTGTAGCTACTGCTAGTGACTAGAGGCCCTTCAATTGATGAATTCTAATTTCCCTTTTAAATTTATTTAATTTACTAAAAATATCAAATATGCATAAAAAATTATAAAATTTGGTATTCTAGAATATTTTTATATGTAGATTTAGGAAAAAATTATCAATTTGATAAAATTAAGGCTCGAAATATATTTCTCTTAAGAAATGATTAAACTTAAGCTAGTTTTTTATATTGAAATAAATAACCTTAATAATATAGTTTTGAGCTCAAATTTTGTTTTTAAGTATTTAAAGTATTTAAAGTAGTGCTATGAAGAGGTTTTTTAGAAATATATTTTTAAGTTAATTTTGTAACTTAGAGTTAATTAGGTATAAATTCTAATTTAGGATGTAATTAAACATTTTGATATGTTATTAGATGATGGAGAATGATATATATCATATTAGAAGTGTTAGATACATGACATAAGTGTATAATATGTAATAATATATAATATGTATATATAGGAATTAAATGGACAAAAAATGTTAGGTAAAAATTAATGTTAGGAATATGATATAAATCTAATTTGGAAGGTGAATTTACAAAATTATATGAAAAATATAAGTCATTCTCACATCAAAAGCTAATTCGATAGTTAAATTAGGAATATAATGTACCATACAAATCAAAATACTAATTAAGGGCTAAATATGATATTTAGGATACCCACGTATAATGTGCTTAATGTCACATAATGGTTCAGAATAAGTTACGAAGGTTTACATATAAAACTCGTAATCAGAAACTAAATTAGAACCTAATTTAGAAAATAATTCAAAAACTGAATCAGAACCTAACTTAAATTAAGAATAATTGTAAAAAACCTAAAAACTCGAATAATTAGGTACAATAAAACCCTAAACTAAAGATGTCATAAAGAATCATAGAATAAACCTATATAAGATAGTTATATGAGTATTAAAACAACATTTATATTATAAGGATTACTAGAGATGACTTATACGAGTTGCACCTTGAGTAAGCAAGTGGGAGATCCAGGTAAGTTAAGATTGATACTTTACTATATATTGAAGTACTGTTTATAATATTCGGAGGCTTGGGATTCTATCTAATTATGTTTAGTAGATAGTTGACTGTATGCATGTCTATGTGTGCATGTTTTTGGATTTGATTACATGATTCTGGTTTGATGTTTTGGATTGAAAGTTATGTAATTTGTATGAAATGCTTAAACACCTTAAATTGGATTTAACTAAATATATGACTTGTAAATCTAAAGTGGACTTACATAGCAACCTATTAGGGGAAATGTTTAGGGTTCTCCGGCCAAATACCGACCCTTTCGAAAGCGATAATTTTAGATAGCATAATGTTTCCCTTCTTCATCCTTAGTCAAACTAAGTGATAGAAGAAGATGTTGTAATAAGAGTGAAGTCAATGGTTCGAAAATAGTTATATGAAGAGTAGTGTCTCCATTGCATAATCTTGGATTTGGTTGTAAGCTGTTAATATGTGCACTAAACTCCTCAACTAGAATTAAAGCAAGTAAAATTTCTCTAATCTCATGATAAACTAAATAACGTTGTGCAATGGTTATGCTTGTACATGCATTGCATCTAATTAATTTAGTTGATAACCCTATTTGTATTTGATGTATAGTTTTAAGTCTCCATCCTAACTTATTGAATAATTTGATGTTTACATCTCTATAGATGTTGTTGCAGGTGCTAGCTAATAAGCGGACATATAATTACTCTAAAGCTAGGAATTGCTAGATCTTGAAGGATGGGGATATAAAACTGAGGATCAATTATACTCTTAAGTTTAGATTTTATCTTTAAAGCTTTTAATATCAATTTATGTATTACTTAAATAGATTACGATTAAGCTTCTAAATCTTATGAACATACTTAAGTTATTTTAGTGTAAATATATATTTTTCATAATTTCATAGGTAAATAATATGTTTAATTTATAAACTATTTACTTTAAAGATGGATAATCGTGGATGTTTTGTGTAAATCGGGTTTAAAATAGTGGTTATAAAATCAACTTTTATCCTAAATTAGTTTATAAATTGTTTACTGTACCGCTTCAGGGTATGATAGGGTATAGGGTAGGTAAGGTATGAGCCGAACCCTACCCATAGCCTGTCTTGTGAGTATAGGTTCCGAAACTTTACTACCTATACCTTATTATATAATATTTTGGAACCATTTTGTAACCTATAAATTGTATAAGGTACACAGTACCCGATATCATGTAGAAGCTATAGATTTTTTTTTTTTTTATTTTCCTCATAAATTTTAATATGATTGTTTTTATAAAATATAAAGCAAACCTAACAGTTTTTTTTTTTAAGAAATTACTTAATTTAGTTGGTCTTTCAAATGATGCAATGAGTGAAGTCCATTGAGCCATATTTCTAAACAATTTTTTTTTTCCGTTTTTTAATTATTATTATAATGGATGAATTTTGATGAAAGTATTATATAAAACATTTTTTATGTAAATAAAGTTTTGTAATAATCACATTGTAGATTCACGCAAATTCTTTCTTTTTTAGCTTTAGTAGAGTTGAATTTAGTAAATGAGGAAGATAAAGTGAAAAGTAAATACAATAAAAAAAATACTAAGGAGGAAGAGACTAATATAAGGACATTATGTTTAGTATAGGGAACCCATGGGCTACGTTTTGTTATTTTTTTAAACCTATACAAATTAAATGTATTTTTTTTTGTTTATTAATTTAATTTTATTATTATTACAAAGTAGGTATAAAATATCTTAGAATCTATATTTTATATACTTTACAATATAAGTTTCAAGATGGATACAAGATACCCTAACTCTATACTCATGCCCTATCTTATAAGTATAGGTTTTTAAAAATTACTGTCCAAAACCTATCATGTGACTTTAAATACCCATCTATAACCTACCTAATTAAACAAGGTATGAGTGAGTGCTTTGTACAACAAAGTTATCTACTTACTCCTAATAGAAAGAGAATTATTTTCTCATGTTTTGATGCAATATGTCATGCTCGTTATATGAAAACATTATTTTCAAATTGTTCGCCATGTTTTAAAGTTTTGAAAGTCCTTTACAATTTTACATTAGATATATTATAATTTTTATCACATATACAATAAGCATTAACATAAAATTATGTCATTTTTGTCATGTATACTAATGCCTTTCGGATTATATTGTTAATCCTAAGGACGATGACAAAAGTATCATTGTGAAGAAATGAAAATTAATCCAGTCTTATATTAATGTCTAATATTTAGGGAAAAAATAATCTTATCGATACCATACTTTTCACAATTAATTTTATTTTTCAAAAACAATTTCATAATATATTTGATTAATTTAGTGATTTTATTTTCTTTTTATATATATATGCATCACATATGTGCATTCGCTAGTATATGTATATATAGAATATTTTTTTAATGTAACCATACATATACATATGGCATAGGGTTCTTTTTTTTTAACTATATTATATTATTAGAAAAAAGAACTATATTATATTACAATCCGAGAGAGAGATAAAGAGTATATATAAAAGGGTGGTGGGTTAATTTCAACCCTTTGAAATATTCCAACGGGGTATGCTTTCAATACACATTCCCGCCTTCCATTGCTTTGTATGCTTGCTACATACCATTCAGGTCAGGATTCCTTACGTAACTGCAAAAACGGTAAAAACGCGCTTCACCTTCTTCCTTTAAGTTCTGAAAGATAATTGTTTGGACTTTCATGAATGTTCTTGGTTTTCTTTCATTGAGGGTGTGATTCATGGAAAACAATTTCAAGATTTCTTTCTTTCTTTCTTTCTTTTTTTCCCGGTGATCGTTAACCTTGGTTGCCACTTCCATCATCACTTGCCATGAAACATGATTATTACTATAAATAGTTGATAGTTTCTGAATTGAATTCCTTATCATGCCAAGATACATGGTCATCTCTTTGCAGTGGCATTGATCTTTATTCATTAATGCAGCCATATGTTCTGAACGGATACCAAAATTGGGAGAATCTTTAAACTTGAGCAGTGACTATCGCACATTCTCTGTGCAACCCGACTGCAGAAAGTAACTCTCCTTCTTGGGTCACAAACTTGGATAGTTCGCCGTAGTATGATCTGGCTCTTTACACTTCATGACAACGAATTATCAAGTGAAATTCATCAGTAGTATGAATTAGTTTTCCATTTTGCATTCATGTACTTCACATTGCATCTGAATGAGGTTTACTTTTGATTGTCCTGTATTCTCTTGGTAAATCCTCGCATTGGCAATGGATAAAATCAAAATCTGATTGTAAAATTTCTTTACAGGTACCATCAATGGATGGAACGACTAGTTCTCATGCTTCCGATTCAAAAGCAGATGAGGTTTACTTTGATTGTCCTGCATTCTTTTGGTAAATCCTCGTATTGGCACTGCATAAAAATCTGATTGTAAAATTTCTTTACAGGTACCACCAATGGATGGAATGACTGGTTCTCATGCTTCTGATTCAAAAGCTGATGAGGTTCACTTTGATTGTCCTGTATTATTCTTTTGTTAAATCCTCATATTCGGCATCAGATAAAACCTGATTGTAAGACTTCTTTACAGGAGAACAAGCCTGATTTAAGCCTTTCACTCAGCCATTCCATAGCAAGACATAAGGAAGGATGCAATTGTTGTAAGTCTAAGTGCAAGGACAGTTCTTGTGATTGCTTTAAGGTATGCAACCTAATTTTAACAGAACTCAGAATCCATTAACCTGACAATAATAAAACAAGAAATAGCGTTTACTGGAGTGGTTTTTGAAGAAATTAAGGTTGCTTTCCATGGATCAAATCAAATACGACTTAATTAGATTTTTGCACTTCTAGGCCGAAACTGGATGTTCCAATGAGTGTCAATGTGAAGGTTGTGAAAATTCCTTTGGCACAAAATCAGGTGAGTACCACACCCTCTGTTCCTATAATTTTTACAAAATTTTGCAAGTTTGTTTTTTTATTTCTTTGGTTTGTTGTATCTTAAAGGAGCTTAATGAATTTGAATTTCAGCAGAAGTGCAAAACTTGGAAAAACAGCAAGAGACGCCATCTGGTCAAAAGCGAAAGATTTTAAGCATAGACCTGAACAGAGTCCCCGAGGAAACTGATGAGCAAGGGATAGTTCCATCTGGAGGCGAGCCATTTAGTATAGGAAACCATGAATCAAACCTACAGCAAGTTGAATCCAACAGAACTGAAGAGCAAGGAATAGTTCCATCTGGAGGCGAGCATTTTAATGTAAGAAACTACGGATCAAACCTGCAGCAAGTTGAATCCAAAAGAACTGAAGAGCAAGGAATATTTCCATCTGGAGGCAAGCCATTTAATGTAGGAAACTATGAATCAAACCTGCTGCAGCAAGTTGAATCCAAATGGAAGGGGTTAGTTCATCTTCCACGTACTTAATTGTAATATGATTGTTTTCAAACATATTCTAATACTTTGACCATAGCATTTGGATTTGAATTATGCACTCTAGGAAAGGAGTCGAGGAGCCAGGTGAGGAAAAAGAGAATAAAGGTTGCAACTGCATAAAGGTGGATTGCCTAAATGGGTAATGGTTTATGCGTTTTGCTAGTTCATCTCCTTTATCAATATATGAATCCTAAATACGCTCACGTCATTGGCTCTCTATATCTAAATTCTTAATTGTTTCTTGTCTATTGACAGTTACTGCAAATGCTTCAAAAAGAAAGCACATTGCTCGGATTCATGTAAATGTAAAAGTTGCCACAATAGGCCTGAAAATCAAGAAAAAATTGATGAGAAACGGTCGTTGTTTGAATATAATCAGGTAAACCCTTTCTCACCCCATATCATCATTCTTATGGCATGAAAATTTAATTGGACAATCTAATGGTGCATGCAGGAAATTGGGAAGGTGAGGCATAGAAAAAGATGCAATTGCAAAATGTCGAAATGTAAGAAAGATTATTGTGAATGCTTTAAGGTATGCTCTTGAAATAAGAGGTTTATACTTTGATAGATCTAGTTCACATGACTTTTTCACTTAATTTGAACAATTATTTAAGAGCAAAATTGGAAGCATTAATGCTTCAGTACTTAGATAGAGGCATAACTTGGGGGGATAAAAAAAGAAAAAATTCATTCCAATGGATTTAATCTATATAATTTGAACGTTCTTTTACTTCTAGGCTTGCACTGGATGTTGGTTTGAATGTCGATGTGAGAATTGTGAAAATCCCCTTGGCACAAAAGGTTAGTATATTGAATTCTTTTGTCCTTGTAATTTTTACACTTAAAACAGTATTTAAATGAATTTGAATTTCAGATGATAAGCGAAAGTTTGTGATTGTACAAAGTGATGGTCGTGCCAGCAGCAGATCGCATGAGCTTATGTCTTTACCTAACAACCAGATGGTACAATATGAGCGGCATCCACACAGGTTTCCCATGCCTAGACCACGAGTATATCGTCCACATGAGGCTATATCTCTCCTCAACAACCAGATCGTACAATATGAGCAGCATCCATACAGGTTTCCCATGCCTAGACCGCAAGTATATCGTCCACAGGAGCCTATATCCCTTCTTAACAGCCAGGTAGTACAACACGAGCAGCATCCACATAGGTTTCCCATCCCTAGACCACGAGTATATCGTCCACATGAGCCTATCTCTCTACTCAACAACCAGAAGGTACAATTGGAGAGTTTTGATGATATCCCAATGCCCCAAGTCCAACAGGCACATATATCGGAGATTGTTGACGACAATCATGCCAATAATACAGCAGATGATATTACACATCAATCTGAGGAAACAGGGACTTACAACTCCGGGAAAGAATGTTGATGGGATTACAGAAGCTGCATTGCCGCTCTGCTGCATATAACTAGGATTGAGTCACATATGAATCGCATTGATTCTTGCTTTGACTACTTGAAGTTCTATTTCTTTTCTTTCTTTCTTTTTTTTTTTCATTTTTGAAGGATGGTTTTTGTATACATTTTTTTTTCTTATTCTTTTATTCATATAAACATCATACAATTTGCTCATTCTTCTAGATTATCTGTTATCATTAGATTTATTGATATAATGTATCTAACTCATGCATTGCAAACAATTCTCCACCATCCTTTCAATAACTGGCCAGGAAACCAGGTTCATCAGATTCATACACCAGAATGAATAACTAACATCCTGTCAACAACAAACCAGTACTGCACATCAAGCTTTGACGTCATAGAATCTTGTTACTCATCCTACTGGAGCTACAAGACCAAATGTTGAATTCTTTTGTAGATACATATTTGTTTGAGGGTTCTTCAATAGGAAAATGATTTAGGCCTAATGGCCAAACCCAGAAATAATTCTTGCAAGGGAGGGACAAAGACAGAGAGAGAGAGAGAGATTTTCAAAACAAATGGAGTAATTAGACCAAACTAGAAGAATATAATGTTTGCAGGATGTTCAAAAAAATCTCTCCAATGTTTGCGTTTGATAATTGCAGGTTCTCCAATTCCACAAGCATTCTTCGCTAAGGCTGCAGGTTATGTCCTATTTGCACAGCTTGCGTAATATCGATCGGGGTATGATTGACATCGGGAGGAATCGGCTCGGACAAGCTGTTGGCATGCTGGTAATACTGGTTAACATTTGCAGATGGAAGAACACTGAATAATCTCTGAAGATTGGCACTTCGATATTGGCGAAGCGGGTTAAAGGTAAAATCTGAGTTGCTACTTGAACTATTATGCTTTTTATATGATAGCATCTCCAAGCCTTCAGTCAAACTTTGCTCAATTCCTGAAATTCAAATTTATTAAATCCTTTTTAAGCTCAAAATACAATCAAACACAAAAATTATGAAGGGTAAGATTTCAATATCCTAACCTGCTTTCATGCCAAAGGGATTTTCACAATCGTTGCATCCACAATCACTCCGACATCCATATTTAGCCTAGAAGTAGAAAAAAAGATTCCATTATACAGATTGCCATGGAAGGAAACTTTCTTCCAAGTTATGTCTCAATTTCAGTGCTAATGCATTAGTGCTCTAATTTAGCTAGAACTATCATATTAGTAGAGCTGTCATCCTTAAGCAACCAGTTTAGGATTCATTATTTATAAGTTGAATCTCACACTAACTAGATTTTTCAATTAGGTATGGTGATTCGATGACTTGTAAATACACCCTCAAAACTCTTAACCTAATGTGGATAAATACTTCAAACTTTAAAATCAAGCTTTTACCTCTTCATAAATTCTAAGATTATGGGCAACTGTTATTAAACTCTCAAAATCATCACTCAAAGATTCAACGGATTTTTTGGTACTTTAGAACACAAATGTATGTAAGTAATATTTTCAAAAGTTATGATAAGCCGAAGGCAAATTTCAAAAAGTACAGGGGTCTATCTACCCTAAAATAGTTGTCTTAAGGATATATATATATATACAACCAATGTATGAAATAAATGTTCAGGTTAGGCAAGAAAGGTCGTGTACACTAAACCTATCACATCGTATAAAAATCTAATTCCAAAATCATTCCTGAAAGCATTTACGATTTCCTTGCTTGCACTTTGACGTATTACAATTGCATTTGAGGTTGATTATATTATCCTGTACACCAACCCATTTTTAGTATCAGAGTAATTCAATGACAAAAATCTTATGAAGGATTGTGTGACTTTACTAAGAGTTTACCATATAAGTTTTAAGAGATTCATCGATCTTTGGATCAACCAACAATAGTTTCTCATTGATTTCTTCTTTAAATTGAGGCTTGTTGGAGCAGTCTTCACATTTACAAGAACCCAAACAAGGAACTCCATTTTTAAAGCAGTCAAAGTAACTGCGATTGACAAGAAACAACTAAGGAGCTAGAAACAAAAAGCCATTTTTGCAAGAGAAGTAGAGCAAAAGATAGTTTAGTCATATAAAAGATTTATGTTTTATACCACTTATATATTAGGGCTAACAATTTTGTAGACAATCTTTAAATCGAGATACATTGCATTTATGAATGTATTTGGGTTGGTAATTGAAATTTTACTCAATTAATAAATGGGTCACCCCTATTAAAATATGTAATTAATTACATGTGAGTTCAAGTCCGTAGGAACATTAATTTAGTAAGAACACCTGTCAAATTTCAATCTATTATATTTAAATAATTTAACTTTGTATATCTTAATTTTATAAATACTCTTATTTCATTTGTGTTTATTCTTGACACAATAATTCCATTATTCATTCATTTAAAACTTTTAAATTGATAAATAGATCAACTAGCCAAACGTACAAACATTTACCCATTTTGGCATTTCGTCTTTTTGCATTTGCAACCTTTCTTCTCCTCTTCTTCTCCTTTCCTAAATTCAATTCCAAACACCAATGTCAAAGCATTTGCATATGGTAAAAGCAAACGGTACTAACATTAAGTGCTTCAAAACGAACTAACCTCTTCCTTCCAGCTTTAACTCGGTTTAGGTTTGACTTATAGTTTGCTAGATTGAATGGTTCGCCTCCGAATTGAATTTGCTCTCCAGTTCCTACTAGGAGGACACTATTTGAGTGATCAAGCTGGTTTATAAAATTTGACTCATTCTTTTTTTCTTCTTTAAGTTTTTACATTCAAATATTTTTCTACAAATGAAGAAACGGGCGAAGTGCAAAATGCGAGGATATGCCATTAGCAACTTGATCTCTGTTATGAATCCATCCGAGACTTGAAACTTGAGTATTAAAGTTTCTTAGGTTGGTGGGGGGCATCATACTAGGATGGTTGGTTTCATTAGTCGATTGCATGATGAATGTATTAAGCATTCCGTCATTCCATTGAAAAGTTTCATATCGATGTATTCCATGGTGGACGTATTGGCCCAATGCAGCGTGACTTGGATCCTGCATTCATGATTTATGTATATTAGTTTTTACTTTAGACACAAAATTAATTCTGCAATATAATTTTCATTAGACATGGTACTAACAACATATGATATACAATCAATACATGTTCAAAAAATTACATAGTTTATCTCTTAAATTAATTTTCAAATAAAAGAAAAACTCTATTTGGCCAAAAAAGAAAAGAGGAGTATCATCATACTAAAAGTTGAATTGTATATATATACAAATACATACTAGTGGACATTGTACCTACGAGATATGTGCAAATTTAATCACCAATTTTATAAAAAATTAATTACAAAACATTTACGTAGTTAATTATATATAGGGACAACAAATTGAAAATTTATGAAGATTTAATATATAACAAAAAATAGATAAAAACTACCGAGAAAACTATGTAAAACTTTGTATTTATTAATATATCATAAGATAGATAATATATAAAACTTTGTACTTAAGAAGCAAAGAGAGTAAATGTAGAAAATTATTTGTTAAATGAAAGAGTTGATCTTTCCGAAGGAAAGAGGATAAAGGAGACAAAAGAAGAGATAGAAAAAGGGAAAAAAATAAAGAAAATTGTCTTAAGAAAACATGCAAAGAAAATATAAAAAACTATGAGAGACATTATGGGGAAGAAATGTGCATTATAGCTACATGCAGTTATATGGACTTGTTAAGTGATTACTGGTAATGGGCTTGTGGTAGATAGATGGTTTCTCAATATATAAAAATAACTTGTTGAAATAACAATAATAGACTAAAGCTTTTTTTTTTTTAAATGTAGTTATTATAATAACTAAAATGTTAATTAACAAAAAAAAAAATAATAGCTAATTGGTAATTTTAATTTAGGCGGTTATACAAAGGCCTTCTAGCTTTAATAATAATAATAATATATTCAATTTAGAAAAGAGGCACCCAAAAAAAAAAAAACATGAACAGTAGATCTCAAAATATTTTAACCAAACCAAGTTTTAAGGAAAAAAAATAACAGAAAAAAAAAGGAAAGCTTATTCTACTAATTCAAGAGCTAAATCACTAAACAAATCTTTAAAACCATAAGTTATTCAAAACAATGTAACTAATTCAAGAACTAAATATGATTAATATCTCTCTCTCTCTCTCTCTCTCAAATTAACATCTATCGGCTTGGCGGCGGAGGGTCAAATACGCGCCTCCACGATGAGGGTCGCAGAAGCGGTGGCGTAGATGATGTTGGCATGGCTCTTTCTCTATTCTCATAATCACACTTCACATTCACATTCACAACTTTCATCAAACATCAATCTTTTGGTCGGTTTAGTGTTTCTTTATTAAATATTTGCACTAGCTTATGAAATTTACCTAATGTGTATGTATGTATGCCTTAACTTATACTAAATGATGAAATATATTTTACCAGAAGTTATTTTACACAGGAAGGCGAATAAGATTTTACCATCATTCACACGAGACTAGAAGACTGAACGTTGTTCTTGATTCTTGACGTTATGGCTGAGAAAAAAATTGTAGAATATGTAATCAGATTGGTAATGCAGTTTGTTATATATACTTTTCCATAATTAAGAATAAATCAAAGTCTATATATTCTCATATTTGCTTTTCGAAAATAATAATAATAATAATCTCTATTGCCCATATATCATACTTATCCATGTTTACATTTCATCCAGCTATATTTTCGAACCTCAATATCTATAACTGTATTATTTATTTATTTACTTTTTTTTTATCTGATATAATCAGCTTTTTCCACCGTAGGATTTGAATTCGTGTGCTCTAATTTTCTAAGTCAAGATCTCAACCATTAAAATATAACCGGATACTTAAACCCAATATCCATATATCTATATCTATATTTATAAATACCAACTTAAATTTTTCGAGTATATATCGCTAAGAAAAAAATAAGACAATATCACTCCAAATAATCAGAATGGTAATGCAATTCATTATATATACTTCTTCATAGTTAAGAGTAAATAAAAATCTATATATTCTCATATCTGATTTATGTAAAAAAAAAAAAAAATGTCAAAATCTATATCACCATGTATCCGGCTAAGTGCAATATCTCTAACTATTGTACTCTCATCATTGCAACCATTCATACATCCAGGCCTTTTAATTAGGAGGTTGCACATATATCATACCGATATATATATATATATATCTTACCATTTTATCCAGCTTAACATTTACAGTTTTTTTTTTTTTCTTTTCTTTTCTTTTTTAATTGAGAAACCTTGTCCATACGATTTGAATCCGTGTGCTCTAACTCTCTAAGGGAAGATTTCAACCATTAAAATATAACATTATGGACTATTAAGCCCAATATCCATATCTATATTTGTAAATATCAACTTAAATATTTTTTTTCTATTTTTTTAATCATTAAGCAAAACATAAGCCAATATCACTCCGGATATTTAATCAGCTTAGACCCAGGAAAAATAAAAATTTTATAGTTAGGTAGCAAAACTTGGGTTTGAGTGAATATTGCACGGGTGAAAATCGTGTATATACTTGGGATATGATTTAGAATCATAGAAATCTAATTATGACCTCATCTGGCCCTTCCTAATTATCTCCTAAGCTTTTTAGTTTAAGAAAGGAAAAACAGAAAATCACAATATATATTATTTCTTTTATTTTAATCCAATCCCCTTTAATTGAAAAAAATAAAAATAAAAAAGGAATAAGGCACTAACGATAGCAATATAGTTTGATAAGATCATCACTCATCTATGTATCAAGTTCGAATTTTTCCATATGACTTGGTAAGAAAAGATATAGTGATCATATTTTTTATTATACTGTTAAAAACTAATGTCACATTTAATACTTGAAAATGGATTTGAAGTGAAATCGCAATTTTAAATTTTATTCTTTTTTCCATATTTAGAAGTAGCTTTAGAAGGTGATTGCAATCTGAAATGGATGATTTCAGTTTTAAGTAGTGTATGGAAAAATAGAATCGAATTCCATTCAACCATCACTAATTAACATTAATTTTAATTACTTATTTAACTTTGAAACTAATTATTACATCTAATAATTAAACACATTTTTACAAATACTATCATGTACACATTCCATTATTCTATTTCAAATATGCTATAACCAAACATAATATTAGAATAAAATCAACGATTTATGAGTCTTGGATGTCTAATTATAATTATTCATGTTTAGGTTAAGATCTTGTCGACTCGATGTTTGGACTTGGGGATATGATTAGGTGTTGAGAATGCAACTTAGTTTTCTATAATGGAATATATGTTTAGTGTTTGGAGTTAGGGTTATAAGGTGGAGTTTAAACTTGGGGTTTGACTAGTTAAATCAATTGATATGTTTTTTAAGATATTATTTTACATTTTTAGACTTATCTTTTTAGGGGGCTATTACTAATTTTATTTTTGTTATGTAGGTGATTATAGTGACGGCACATACCAGATGTACACATTTAGTATTTTCATAAGGAGGCACACATGGATATTTGAAAGAATTGAAAGCATACATTTGCAACTCCTTAGACCAAAATTTTTTTATCTGAACACCTTTTGAAATTAGAGGTTTATACTTTGATAGATCTAGTTCACATGATTTTTTCACTTAGTTTAAACAATTATTTAAGAGCATGAATAGATGGATCCCAAACTAGTTGAAAGCAAAATTCAAAGTATTAATGCTTCAGCACTTAAATAGAGGTACAACTTGGGGAAAAAAAGAAGAAGAAAAATTCATTCCATGGATTTAATCTATATAATTTGAAGATTCTTTTACTTCTAGGCTTGCATTGGATGTTGGTTTGAATGTCGATTTGAGAATTGTGAAAATCCCCTTGGTACAAAAGGTTATTATATTGAATTCTTTTGTCCTCGTAATTTTAATCTTAGATTGTACTACATTTAAAACGGCATTTGAATGAATTTGAATTTCAAATAGTGAGCAAAATTTCGAGATGCCATCTTACGAAATACAAAATAATAGTTCAAGTATCAACTCAAATTTTACATCTAACCAACTTCATCAATATCACGATGCCAATCATCAAGGCTTGTCCAATGTTCTTCCAATTAATCCAAGTGTAAATGCTCGCTAATATCGCCAATCCCTCATTGTACAAAATGATGGTCATGCCAACAGTAGATTGCATGTGTCTACATCTCTACTTAGCAACCAGATGGTACAATATGACCAACATCCATACAGGTTTCCCATGCCTAAACCGCAAGTATATCATCTTAAGACATTGGAAATATCTGCTAATTCTCCTCTCAACGACATACCAATGCCTCTAGTCCAGTAGAAATAGATATATCAGTGAGCTTTTAGGACATGCTAGTGCCTATAGTCTAACAGACATACATATCAGAGACATTTTATGACATACCAATGCCCCAAGTCCAATTGACAAATATATTAGAGAGGTTTCATCATATACCAATGCCCCAAGTCCAACAGGCATATATATCAGATATTTCTTTATGACAATCATGTCAATAATACACTAGATGATATTACACATCAATATGAGGAAACAGGGACTTGCAACTCCAGGAAAGAATGCTAATGGGATTACAAAAGCTACATGGTCTCTCTGCTGCATATAACTAAGATTGAGTAACATATGAATTGCATTGATTCTTGCTTTGACTAGATGAAGTTCCATTTCTTTCTTTTTTTTTTTTAATTTTTGAAGGATGGTTTTTGTTTCTTTTTTTTTTTTCTTATTCTTTTATTCATATAAACATAATACAATTTGCTCATTCTTCTAGATTATCTCTTATCATTAGATTTATTGATATAATTTATCTAAACTCCCATAACTTTTATTATTTTGACTCATTGAGCATTGAACAAACAAATATATAAGTTTATGTATAAAATGTACAAGTGTGTAAAAATGTGTATATCATATAATCTCAAAAAATACAATACAGTATATGAGTATTTATATATACGTAGATGATCTCGTAACCCTAGAATATGATACAAAGTACTATTATACCCTTATATAGTAAAAACATGTAAATGTACACTAATATGCCCCTTCAATCTCATGATGCAATAGTCAGTGTGAGATTATTATAATGAGCAATAAAGACTGATGTAGAGAGATTCTTAGTGAGAATGTCTACCCGTTTGATAGCAAGTAGGAATGTATTGAACTAAAACTTGACCAGATGCAACCAGTTCTTGCACAAAATTATAGTCATTGTCAACATGTTTAATGCGATCATGTTGAACAAAGTCGCGAGACAGATACATTGCACTAAGGTTGTCACAACAGAGGATGAGAGGTTGTTAAATTAGGATTCTCACTTCTCAAGCAAGATGGCATATCTAGGTTGATTCGGCAAATGCATAGGCTAAAGCTCTGTATTCAATTTCTGTAAAGCTATGAGACACAATAGGTTGTTTATTAGACCGCTAAGAAATGAGATTACGGCTAAGAAAGATCTTATAGCCAGTAGTGGAGTGGTGAGTATCAGGACAACTAGCTCAATCAGCATTTGCATATGTAGTCAAGGAAGTGCTAAAGCTCTAAGTAATGGGCAGGCATGAGCAATAGGTAGGGAAATGGATGTAGTGTACTAGAGGTATCTAAGGATGCGCTTAGCTTCCTACATGTGATTGGTATTCGGCCGATGCATATATTGACTCAGTTGATTGCAAAATTAATGTTTGGCCTAATTACTGTTAGGTATTGTAGTGCACCTACAATTTCACAATATGTAGTGGGGTTAGGGAAAGTAGGGAAACCATGAGCAATGAGGTGACTTCGAGGGTATAAAGGTGTTTTCACTAGTTTAGAAAGGTGCATATTTGTAACTTGTGAGAAGATCTAGGGTGAATTGAGATTGACTCAAGTGAATGTGCTAAGGGGTGTGTTTAACACGAACACGAAGGAAGAAGTGGAGATCATCTAGATCTTTCATAGCATACTGTCTAGATAGAGTAGAGATGACGTATGAGAGAAGATGAGAGCTATTACCAATGAGGATAATATCATCGACATATAGCAAAAGGACAAGTGTATCGAAATCACGTGAGTAAATGAACATGGAAGTGTCAGCTTTGCTCTGTGTAAACTCAATTTGGAGGAGGAAATTGCTAAAGTAAGAGAACTAAGCATGAGGTGCTTTTTTGAGACCATAGAGAGATTTTTGGAGTTTATAAACATGATTAGGATAGTGTATGTAAGCTCCCAAAATTACATTTAGGGCAACCGTACTCAAATTTAGGGCTTATAGGAAAAACTTATTCGATTGAGCTCAAACTTTAAGACTAAGATAGGAAAGTTAGTTAAAGTGAACCAGTGAGGTTAGATTTAAAAAATAATGACCCAAAATCTCAATTTTAGCTTTAGAAGTGCAATTATTTAATATAGTGTAAATATGGTTGAAATCTTTAAAACCGAGATCGAAATGTGACAAAGATTTACAGATAAGTTAATTAAGTTATAAAAGGAAAAAATATAGCACAATATACTATGTGAGTCTACATGCATTTTTATAAATATGCCCTATATATATAATAATTATACCCATAAATTAACCTAAAATTATATAATTATATATAATATGAGATAAACTCATAAAAATAAGTAGAAAATATATCTTAAAAATAAAAGATATGTTAGAAAAATAATTAAATGAGTACAATTATACATTACACATGATACATATATAGGATATATACATGTATAATAACAAATATAAAAACTATTAACACAATATTTATATAATGCTAATAATTTAAACTTATCTAAAAACTCAAGAAATCAGCTAGAGTCATCTAGAATCAATGGTGGCACTCTCCTAACAGTTTACTAGCATGACTCAAAAGCAATTTCTCCTAAATTAAGATACCTCCTACTTGCTTAAGGGATAAAAAAATTACAAACAAATTGTATACAACGCAATCTCAACTCCCATAAATAGCAATGGACATCAAAAATTCAATATTTTAGCAACTTGGGAGTTAGGATAGCAATAGGAAAATTTCTAGAAACAAGAAATAATTTAGAAAAAAAATTACACAAAACTGAGTAAGGACCGATCCATGGTATCTCCCTAACCAAACATTGACTTGCTATAAAGCCCTTCTACCACCACGTAGAGCCACCCATGCCTAACCTTTTGACAACCCCTCATCCACTACGAGCTACTAGAGCACCAACGAACAAATCGATCAAATTTCTGCTCTGTTTTTGTCTAATTTTATAGAAATATTAAATTAAGTTAGAAAATCATAGAAAAAATTGCATCTATGTTATTTTAGATATACTTTTGTCAAGTCTATCTTTTTGGTTTCTTATTTAAAAATTGATTTCTCATTTCCTGATTAATACTAAACCCTAACTCGTTTAATATTAATCCTCGACTAAAGAAATTGAGAAATTCCGGTTTTTTTTTATTGAAAATAATTTTTGGAGTCGCCACCCGACCGGAGTTAAGAAAAGAAAAGAAACCGTAACCAATTGGATGGATTAGTTACGATTTAGCTACCGGTCCTTGATTTCAAATTTAATGAAAAACCAAAGGGTTCCGAATTCGGGGGCTAACCTATTAAACCTTTAACGGGTACCACTATCTATTTACCGAAATTAGGATTATTTTTCTAATTATAATATTTAAAATAAATAAATTAAATTAAAAAAAGAACTTAAGTTTCTACATATTTCATCGTCGTCCCGAAGGTGCCTATGTACCTGCTAGCCGGGATCAGACGATCGTAGTTTTTTAAAAAAAAAATTTTAGTGGGTTGGTTCTTTTTATAAAAAATGATTGGTTAAATTTGCATTTTTATTAACCATTTTATTTTTATTAAGAAAAATCCCTAAAAGCCTAGTTTTTATTCCTAATTATAAAAAAAAAAAAAAACCTAAAAACCTAATTTTTGAAAAGCACCAAATTAAAATTTTTATTTAAAAATAACTAAGTGATAATTTTTTTATTTTCAAGAAAAACCCTAAAGATTTTATGAAATATGCAATATTCTACATGATGAAACTTTTATATAGAAAAGATGCTTAAAACATTAAAAAAGAAAGAAAAAAAAAATCATAATCATAGAAAAGATATCTAAATCATAGAAAAGATGTCTAAACTATGAAAAATATTTTTAAACCATAAAAAAAATCTAAATTATAGAAAAGATGTCTGAATCATAAAAAAGAAACCTAAACTATGAAAAAAGACATTTAAACTATAGAAAAGATATCTAACCATAGAAAAGACATCTAAACTATGGAAAAGATGTCTAACCATAGAAAAGAAGTTAATTAAAGATTTTTTTTATTTTTTCAACATCAAAATGATTTTTTAATTTAGAAAAATTACATATTTTATCGTCGCTCCGAGGGTGCCTACGTACCTGCTAGCCCGGATCAGACGATTGTAGTTCTTTTAGAAAATCTTTAGTGTGTTGATTTATTTTAGTTTTGAAAACCGTTCAAGTTTACGTTTTAATTTATTTGATTTATTTAAAATCTAAAGGGTCTTAATTCTCAAGTGTTAAAAAAAATTCTCTAAAATATCCTAAATATATTTTTTAAAAGGTTTTTATATTAATTTTTATTTCTAAAAAAAAATTCTAATTGAGGAACTCTAAAAGAAGACAAACTAATCCTAAATCCCTAAGCTAATATATACATACCTACTTATATATTATGTTATCAATATAAATAACTAAGGATCCGATAAAATAATAATAATACAATATAATATAATAATAATAAAAAAACTTAGAAGAACCAAACTTGAATGGTTTTCCACTGTGTGATGGATAGTGCTCGTGCAAGTAAATTTGATTGGTGTGCGTGTCAGCTGTTGCAACTTGGTGCGAATTTGGAGTATCGGTCAATGAACAGGACGCAGATTGATTGTAGATGCTACTACGGTCCGAAGTGCGATCACGACGTGGACTTGTGCGATGGAGTTGTCGTGCTTGGCTCGACGTGTTGTTTGGTGATGCAACCGATGAATGTACGTAGCTTGCGTTCAATTGGATTGCTGGACGTTAGATCAGCTGCGTGCGGATTTTCGTGGAGCATTAAGCATGGAACGTGGATCTACTGCTGTTGCTGTTGGCCATATGGAGTTTGGAGTTGTGGCTAGGGGGTTGCGGTTTTTTTTTCTTTTTTTTTTTTTTGAATAGTAGATGTCTGTTTTTCTTTTTTCGTGGAGCATTAAGCATGGAACGTGGATCTACTGCTGTTGCTGTTGGCCGTATGGAGTTTGGAGTTGTGGCCAGGTGGCCGTATGGAGTTTGGAGTTGTGGCCAGGGGGTTGCGGTTTTTTTTTCTTTTTTTTTTTTGAACAGTAGATGTCTGTTTTTCTTTTAGAAAGACTCGAACCCGTGACCTCCAACTAAATCCACCCAAATGCTCCGCTACTTATCCATTAAGCTGTGGTTTGTGTATTAACATTTATTATTATTAAATTATATTTAAACTATCTAAATCCCTAAACTAAAATTTTTAACTAAACTAAAATTAAAACTAACATTAAAATAATTATTCCTAATATAAATTACTTCCTAAAAATCTACGAAATTTTTATAATTTTTCCTTTTCTTATTATTTTTATTTTTATTTTTTTTTGGTATTTTCATTATTTGTTATTTTTTATTTTTTATTTTTTTGAATTAGGACCCTTTTTGTAAAAATAAAAACTAAGACTATGGAAGGGAAAAAATTAGGTGTCTATAACTTTCATTTATGATTTTATTTTTATAAAATTATGATTATTTTATGTACTTACTTAAGAAAGTCACTATTTATTCGAATTTTAACTTTCAAAATCAATATATTAAATGATGTAATTTCTAGCTCAAAATTTTTGTATAGAGTACATATGATATGTATTTAATTGTTATGTAGCCATATTTTTAATTTAATTAGGTTTAATATTTATTATAATTTTTTACCTTAACAATAGCTAGAAATAGGGTGAAATTACAAAATAAATAGATTTTCATGACATTAATTGATGAAATAAATGTCCACTAACTTCTGGTGATTCATAAAGATGTTAAGATATATTGAAAATAATTTTGAGTAAAAAGAATAATATTTGTTTAATTAAATGCAATTTAGGGGTAAAAATATAATTATGAGAATATAGGTGATAAACCCAATAACATATAACCATATATTGAATGAGTTCCCTATATTTTTAAGAGTTCATAGAAATTTTCGAGGAATTGTATGATGACCCAAGTTATTTATTACGAATTTACTTAGTAAAATAACTTAAATTATGAACCAAGATACGTTTTTAGTAATAATAAGATAAAATGTGATAAATATCGAAGTATAAACTACACATATACATGCTGGTCAAATTTGGTAAAAATGAATATTCAATATATTTAATGATAATTTTATAACTATTATGATATATACATATTACAGTTAGATAATACCTATATTATTAAGTTATATTAGCTAATTATATAAAATATAGTTCAATTACATAAAATGGTTATAATATGATAATACTTATTATAGGCACATATAGGTATATTAAAAACTCGAAATACTCTTTAAAAGTCATCTCTTGCAATATAACCCATAATACGTATTATTAGGTGTATACAAACTCAATGACACTACTTTTACTAAAATCGGATAATCCTAAGTAATATAACCTATGTCTCTATAATATTACGAAAATTTATGTACTACAATAACTTTATCGCAATTGAGATGTAAATTGACTAATTAAAAGTACATTTCAATTGTTATACGTAATAGTATAACTATGTATATTATTAATACTTAATAACTTAACTTAACTTATATAATAAAACTACATTTCATTATATAAGGAAAATAATAATATACTTTAGATATATAAGTATATATTTATATATATAATTGTTTAGCGAAATACAAATAGATATAACCCTAACGTTTTCGTAACTCTAACTAAAACTAAATCTGGGTTTTGTATATATATAGGGTCTCCTAGTAAACAAAATATTGATGATATGAGCCTTCCATAGTGGGCATCAGAACAAGTAAGTTGGGATTATGGTTTTATTGCTTGTTGAAATACTATTTTCAAGTATTTGGAGGTCTAAGAGTACTTTTGATTTTGGTTGTAAATTAGTTGTCTGTACGCATTGCATATGTATGGTTAGTATTCTATTTATGATAGGAGTTAAACTCCTTGGTATACTACTCTACATGATTTTATAGCCTTATATTGTNATATTATTAATACTTAATAACTTAACTTAACTTATATAATAAAACTACATTTCATTATATAAGGAAAATAATAATATACTTTAGATATATAAGTATATATTTATATATATAATTGTTTAGCGAAATACAAATAGATATAACCCTAACGTTTTCGTAACTCTAACTAAAACTAAATCTGGGTTTTGTATATATATAGGGTCTCCTAGTAAACAAAATATTGATGATATGAGCCTTCCATAGTGGGCATCAGAACAAGTAAGTTGGGATTATGGTTTTATTGCTTGTTGAAATACTATTTTCAAGTATTTGGAGGTCTAAGAGTACTTTTGATTTTGGTTGTAAATTAGTTGTCTGTACGCATTGCATATGTATGGTTAGTATTCTATTTATGATAGGAGTTAAACTCCTTGGTATACTACTCTACATGATTTTATAGCCTTATATTGTATAAACTTAGTTGCCTACCCTTAAATGGAATTAAGAGTGATCTGATCGTTAACTTAACTAACTTAACTAGATATACATAGCAACCATTAGAGGAACAATTAGGAGTATCAAACCAAATATCGACTCTCTTCGATGAAGACAACTAAAATGGTTCTTTCCCCATTCTTAGTTAAACTAAACAACAGGTGAAGAGATCATAGCAAGAGTGGAGACTGTTGTTCAAAGGTAATCACAGGAGGAATGTATTCTCCATTGCACAAGCCTAAGTTTGGTCTAATTTTGAGTCACATTAAAACTCCTCGATCCAAGTTAAGCAGATGTAATTTCTTTAACCTCACAATAGACTAGATAATATTGTACGATGTTTCAAGTGATTGATTGTATTGTATTTCATTCTGATTAATAACCTTATTTGTGATTGTATGGTATTTTTCTAACTCCGTTCCACTTACTAAGTTAGTTGTGCTCACATTTCCATAGACTCTTTTGTAAGTGGCAAGTGAAGGTCAAGCTATTCAAATATCACTACCCCCAAGTTAGTGTGCAATTAGCTGAGAAAATGAGAAACAAAGAATCCACTAAATCTAAGCTTTTGACTTTTCTCTTAAGTTTTGAGGAAACTAACTAGGAATTCCTCGTGATGCCCATAGGTTTCCTATCTTATTGTTAATAGACTTTAAGACCTATGGCTTTTAGTAAACTTTGATTGTAAACTACAACTTTAGGTGTGAAATGTTTATGTAAATATTGTTGTGTTATCAAACAACATGTCATACAAAATAAGTATTTTGAAAAGTTATACCACAGGTTTGATCATTAATAGGTATTAGAATGGATACTTTAAGCTAATTGAATCGTGTATACCTTGCTTAGACTATATCTATAATAGAAGTTATGAGGTTAACTTCTATCTTAAGTTAGTTGACATGATGAGACTGTTATGACTTATCCTATTTGTAGCATGACAGCATGGATGAACAAATCCAGGAGGCGGTTTCATGAAAACTGATTCAGCTAGATGACTATGAAGAAAAGCATTCTTAAAATCTAATTATTGTATAACCTAGCAAGGGAAATAGCTTTTACTAAAGAATAAAGAGTATATTAGTAAAGGAAACAACTGCTTTTTTATTGTGATTTTTGTTTTTCCTTTCTTAACCTTAAAAACTTAGGTAGTAATTGAGAATGACTAGAAATAGCCTTGTTTGCTTGGATTTGGATGCTTTCAATATTGGAAAAAAAAAAAGAGAGTGAAATATGTAAGCTTTGATTTAATTGATTGTAAGCTTTGATTTAATTGATTCAATGCCAGTACTAGCTGAAAGCTTTTTTAAATAGAGCTAAACATCAGACTTCATACATTGCTTTGGCTTCTAAATATTTAGTATTAGGCTTCACATTCTATTGCTTCTTTTTTTGGTCTTTTGGTTTTATGTAGTATTAATGTTGGGAAAGCACTATATATGGGTAGTTACCTTTTTCATTCTTACTACTAAATATTAAATCACTTTCTTCTAAAGATACTTTAATTTTGTTTCAGCATAAAGCGTTTTTCAAACATTTCAAATTTTTACTATAGTCTAGAACTCATTTTTTTCAGTTGTTAGTTGGAAATCCAAAGCAATTGTGCTAAATATGACTACTTTATGGCCTAATACCTAATGGAGGTTGGTTGTTATGATCATATTAAATGCATCGAGGAATTACGAAAAATGGCTTCCATTTTTAAAAGATTGAAATATTTTCATTTGATTAAGAATTACTTACCATTACACAATGTATTTTTCAAGGTCAGTACATTTATGAGGTGGTATAAAACAAATGCATCATAAATTGATTGTGTTTGGGAACATCTATAAGCCTCGCAATCAAGTATTCGGAATTCGATCCGTAAATTTTGGGGTGATTGAGCAAATTGTCCGAACCAACCCAAATTTTATGACAAAGTTAAGAATATTAGTAAAAGTGATCTTGTGAGTTTAGATTTAGGCAAATAAATAATAAAATAATTAATTATTATAATATTGAATTATATGTAAATTTTCCATTAATTATCGAAAATGCATAAAATGAATTCTAATAATTAATGAAGCGATGGAGATAAATTATATGCACGCTAAAAATCATAAAATAACTTAAATAATATTTAGGAGTATTTAATTGTACTATATTTGTATTTACATATATGTAGAAATATGTGAAATTATTTAAAATACTCGAAATATGCTAAAATAATACCAAATAATTAAAGAAAATTTATAAATAATTAAAGAAAAATCAAGAAAAATATGGGGGAAATGAGGAAATGTCCAAAAGTGGGTTGTGGAAGCTTGGAATTGAAGAAATAAAAGCAACCAATTAAATATAACCAACTAGAAAGTAGAAATGGAAGAAAATAAGACTAAATGTCAACTCAAAATTGATGATAAAAATATTCAAGCAGCCTTATAAATTCCAAAAATCATCCCCATTCCTCATTTTGGTTAGTTAGAAATCAGAAAAAAAATTAGGGAGATGAGAGAAAAGAGGAAAAATTAAATTTACAAAAAATTAGAAGATTATAGTGTAAATATGGCATATAAGGAGATCCTTAACCCAATGACCACTTAGGAGTGGACAACTACCACTACCACACGGTAGTGGCAGTGCCTAGACCGACCTACAATAGCCAGAGCCACCAACGTCGCTAAGTTTAATCTTTCCTTTCAATTTTACTTATTTTATTAAAAATATTAAATAGTTATATAAAAATATGAAATTTGGTATTCTAAAATATTTCTGTATGTAGTTTTTAGGAAAAATATTATTTTGATAAAACTATGTCCCATGATATATAATGCTTAAAAAATCACTAAACCTAAGCTAATTTTCGATTTAGAAATAAATAATCTTAAGAATATAGTTTTAAGCTCAAAAATTTTGTGCAGACTATTTAAAGGATGTGGAATAGTGCTATGAAGCCATTTTTTAGAAAAGAATTTTCAAAAATTTTAAGTAATTTTTAGGCCTTCAAAATATATATATAACTAGTGATTTTGGGGTTGATTGAATAATTACTATTTTGGTATCATTTAGGATGTTAGATGTAATTATTAGGGTATTATGTAATATATATGTATTTAATTAGGTATAAATTCTGATTTAGGACGAATTTAGGTATTTTGAGATATTAATTGATGTCAAGAAATGATATTTGAAGTGATGGGAATATGAGATGTGTATATTATGTGCATATTAGGTAATAATGTATAATATGTAAGTATAAGAAATTAATGAGTGGGAAAATATTAGGTTAAAATTGATATTAATAATAATAGAAATATATGATAAATCTAGTAGGAAACTTAAACTTAGGGCAATTATATAAAAAAATATAAATTTTTCTCACATCGAAAATAAATTCGATGGTTAAGTTAGGATTAAGGTATACCATACGAACTAAAATACTAGTTAAGGGTTAAATATGATATTTAAGATGCCCAAAAATAATGTGATTAATTTCACATTATGGGTCAAAATAAATTTCTATGGTTCGCGTATAAAATTGTACTTAGAAATTGAATTAGAACCTAATTGAGAAATCGATACGGAAACTGAACTAGAACTTAGCCTAAATAAAGAATAATTGTAAAAGACTTAAAAACCTAGATAATTAGGTATATTAAACCCTAAAAAAAGATAACAATAAGCGTTATAGGATAAAATCAATCTATGACACTAATATGGAAACTGAAACAATATTTATATTATAGGGATTATTGGCAATGACCTATGCGAGTCGTACTTCAAATGAGCAAGTAAGGAGTTTAGGTAAGTTAAGATTAATACATTACTGTATTTTAAAGTACTAATTTGTAATACTTAAAAGCTTTAGATTATACTTGGATGTGATTGTTAGATAGTCGACTGTATGCATGCCTTTATGTGCTTGTTTTTTAGCTTAATGTTGTGATTCTGATTTACTACTCTGGCTTTTATTTATGTGATTTGTTTAAAACGATTAAACACCTTAAACTGGATCTAATTAAATATATGACTTGAAATTCTAAATTGGACCTGCATAGTAACTCATTAAGGGAAACATTAGAGTTCTTTAGTCAAATACCAATCTCTTTAAAAGAGATAGTACTGGATAGCATAGGATAGCATAATTAGTCCTTTCTTCATCCTTAGTCAAACTAAGTGATAAGCGAGAAGATCGCAATAAGGATGAAGTTAATGGTTCGAAGATAGTTGCAGGAGGAGTGGTGTCTCCATTGTATAAGCTTGGGTTTGGTTGTGACATGTTACATTAAATGGAAATTCCTCAACTCAAATTAAAGCAGGTGTAATTTCTCTAATCTCACAATGAGTTGAACAATTTCGTGCGATAGCATTTGTTTATACATGCATTGCATCTAAATAATTTAACTGATAACCTTATTTGTGTTTGACATATAGTTTTAAGTTTTTGTCTCAACTTACTAAGTTATTGGTTGCTCACATCCCTATAAATGTTATTGTAAGTGCTAGCTAGGAAGCAGCCCATATTTACCTTAAAGCTAGCAACTGCTAAATCTTAAGGAGTGAGAAAAAATATCTGAAGAACAAATATATTTTTAAGGTCTTAGCTCTTATTTTAAAATCTTCCATTTTCGAATAATGTATTACTTAGGAAATATAGTACGATGAAACCTTGCAAACATATTTGTAATATTTGAATCCTAGTATATATATATATATATATATATTGATACTTTCATAGGTAAATAATTTATTTAATTTATGAACTATTTACTTCAAAACAGATTAATCATGGATACCTTGTGTAAATCAGGTATGAGATAGTGGCCATATGGTCAGCTTCTATCTTAGAATGGTTTGCATGGCAGAACTGTTACGACTCTACCGCTTCAAGGCGTGACAACATCTAAAGGCCACATTTGGATCTTTTTGCTATGCATGGATTTCTTAGTAAGAGTAGCATGCTATATAAGATCCATATAGTTGACTCTACTAATGGGAGTAAGGCGCGGGCATTGTTGTTATTGATGAACTTCCTAGTCAAATTGTTTTATTATGGTAACTACAGATCTACTTCTAATACAGCTAAGGTGTTATCACTTTCAATTCCACTTATTGAAATTGGGAAGCTTATAGTGCTCATTTGTTGGAGCTTTTGGTTTAGTACACTCTTATACCATCTATAATTGCCGAGAACTTTAATGGCTAGACAATAGCATTATAGGAATGGTTCCTCGGATCATTCCATTTACGTTTTGAGAAACCTACCAATTGCTGGCCTTAGTGTAGAATTGTGATCTATTTTTGTTGCTCAAGAAAGCTACAATCATCCATTTACAGAGAGCTACTGTTGTACCAGTTGTTTAGAAGAACAAATGATTAGTTAGTTACAAATCTATTTACAAACAAATATACATACACTTTATAGCCAATCTACTATGGACACATGGAAATAAATAAGAATTCGGTTATCCATGTCATTGGTCTTCAACATTACATCAGCCAATCACCTTGAGCATAGACTTCTACAACCTCCCCTCAAGTTGGAGCTTCTTGAAGCCCCAACTTGACACACAAATCATGTAGTCGGGCAACATTCAAAGATTTAGTTAACATATCAGCAACTTGTTGCTGAGAAGTAATATAGACAGGAAGCAAGAAAATAGAAGAAACATGATCACGAAGGAAATGTACATCAATGTCAATATGCTTTGTTCTACCATGAAGACAAGGATTGTGGGCAATATGAAGTACAGACTTATTGTCACAAGGCACAAAAAACTAGATGATCAATATGAATATGAAGATCACAAAGTATATAAGATACCCACATTAGCTCCTTAGTAGCAATAGCTAGACTACAGTATTTAGCTTCAATAGTTGAAGTGGATACCATAGGTTGTTTCTTGGCTTTCCAAGAAACTAAAGCATTGCCTAACATAATACAGTAACCAAATATGGACTTGTTGTCAAGAGAAGATGATCCCTAATCAGAATTAGAAAAGCCTTGTAGCTGCAAATTGTTAGCTGTAAAATAAAAGAGTCCCAAATTAGCTATACCTTTCAAGTATTTTAACAGGTGAAATAAAGTAAGAAGATGTGGTTGTCGTGAATGAGAAAGGAACTGGCTTAAACGATGAATAAGAAAGGTAATATTGTAGACACCTAATTTTTTGCCCCTTAGTAATCCTAATTTTTTATTTTTTTTACAAAAAGGGTCCTAATTCAAAAATAAAAATAATAATAATAAACAAAAAAAATTAATAAAAGATAAAAATAATAAAAATTAACAAATGATAAAAATACCAAAAAAAAATAAGAAAAGGAAAAATTATAAAAATTTCGTAAATTTTTAGGAAGTAACTTATATTAGGAATAAATAGTTTTAGAGTTAGCTTAGTACAAATAATTATTTTAGGAAATTGGGTAGTTTAAATACAATTTAATTATAATAAAAATCAAGACACAGGCTAACGGGCTAACGGATAAGCATTGGAGGTATTGAGTTGAATTTAATTTGAGGTCTTAGGTTTGAATCTCACTAGATACTTAGGTGTCTTTTATTTCAATCTTTTTATTTTTACAAAAAAGCGAGTTGAACGCACATAATTCATATCTAATTAAAATCATTTGAATCTAGTTTGATTTTTATTAGATTTGGATTTATATAAAGGATTCAAATCTAATTTTTATCAAATTAGATGCAATAGATACAATTTGATGTGATTTGTTTTGGGTTTATAAATACACATCACGCCAAAAAGGAAAGGAGTTTTTTTAGCTCCAACATAACCCGATGCTGCATCTAATCTCCAATAATTGAAGATCCTCTCTTGACTACAGACATAACATTGAATAACAGTAGTACTGCAACATCCATCCACTGGCAGTAACTGCAGTAATTGGATTCGACGAACTAGCAATGCTCGAACTCAAAATCACCTTCCTCGCACAGTGCCACACACGACTGCTGCTATGCTGACCAGAAAATTAAGCACCTATGCAACCTCTCTCTCTCTGCAAGCCCAACTGTACAACACCACTGTCAATGAACAACGTACGCCCCTTGATCACTAATATACGCCCCGACCAGCATGCTTTCACCACACTTGATAACACCTGATACACGTACGTTGAAGCACATTTATCCTTGCCCCATTCTCACCGCTAACAACTGCTAACGTACGTCCAAACTTCGTTGACCAGAACACGGCCAGATTTCTAACGACTGAATCGAACTCTAACCAATTTGGATCAGCTTCAAGCTCCAATCACTCCGTCCTTTGCTCCATCTTCTTTTCACAGCAGCAGCAATCACGATAGCAACATCCAAGTACGATCGACCATAGTAGCATCTCACATCCGAACTTCATGCGACAATCACACACCAAGCTATGCTCCATCGCCATCCACAACAACATCTGATCGATTCTCACATCCATGAACTTTACTATCTAAGTTTGTACACTGCTATCCACAATACCAATACCGCCATCCTCCGACCAACGCATTGCAGCAGGTACCGTTACAGCCCCACGGACACTTCAGCCGCTTACGTGTGTAGCCTACATCCTTGCATGCACAGCCACTGTTCGTCCTTGTTCGCCTCTGACCAAACGAGAAGCTTCAAGCAACAGTAAGATCCACATACATGCTTAAGTATAGCTACACACACACACGAGCAACACTCGTCAACTAGCCCCTGTCCATGCCCAACACAAGTCACTACACAGTCTAATGCTAAAGTCACCGAAGTTCCACGCTCCATCAGCAGCCCTCGCACATCTACTGTTCAGCATACCGAATACCAAGTCAAGTTCAGTTTCTTTTCCATTTTTTTTTATATATTATTATTATTATTACTATAATAGTTCCTTAGTTCTTTAACATAGTATATGTATATATGAATATAAATATATTAGTTTCGGGGATGTGTAGTATTAATTCTTTACATATTAAGTATATTATATGGTATTATTAATTTATAGTAGTATGGATATATACATGTGTGTAGTAGTCTAAGAATTTTTAAAATTAGTTTTTTAGAATTTCTTACTTAGAAAATTTTTCTTTTTTAGAAATAAAAAAATCAATAAAATTTTTAGTTAGTTTTAAGGATTTTTTTAATACTCAAGAGTTAGGACCCTTTTAGATTTTTTTTTAAAATAAACTAAATAAATTAAAATGTAAGTCCGGTAGATTTTTTTTAAATTAAAATTAATAAATATATTAAAATTTTCAAGAAAGAACTACGATCGTCTAATTTCGGTTAGCGGGTACGTAGCCACCTTTGAGGTGACGATAAAATATGTAGAAACTTAGGTCCTTTTTTTTTTCTTTTGATTTTATTTATTTATTTTTTAAATATTATAATTAAAAGAATAATCCTAATTTCGGTAAATAGATAGTAATACCCATTAAGGTTTAATAGGTTAGCCCCTGAATTCGGAACTTTCTAGATTTTTCATTTAAATTAAAATCAAAGACCGGTAGCTAAATCATAATCAATTCACCCAATTGATTATGATTTCTCTTTTTCCCAATTTCAGTTAGGTGGTGACTCCAAAAATTTTTCTAAATAAGAAACTGGAATTTTCCAATTTCTTTAGTCAAGGATTAATATTAAATGAGTTAAGATTCAGTATTAATTGGAAATGGGAATTCAATTTTAAAAAGAAAGCGAAAAATCAAGCTCAACAAACATCAGGCCGTATCATGGTGATGTACAGAAGCTTCCCTACCAGGCGCCTATAAAAAGTAGGATCAACAAGTAAATCCCCTATTTTATTGTCTAACTATAGCTTGGTTAGTAAAGGTGTATCAATAGCTTTTGCCCCAGTGAACCCAGCATCTTGCAAGACATCAAGAATAAATTTCCATTGATTCACTAACAAACCATGAGTCATGCAATAGAGTTTGAAGCCGAGGAAGAATCTAGCATGTCCTAAATCTTTGATAGTAAACCGAGTGTCTAATTTTTACTTGAGATCAAAGATAAAATCACCATTGGACCTAGTAATGAGCAAATTGTCCACATAAAGTAACACGAAAATGCAACCAGCGGAGCTAAAATATGTAAACAAAGAATAGTCATAAACTAACTAAGAGAAACCAAGAGAAAGCAAAAATTTAGAGAGCTAAATATTCTACTGTCTCCAAGTATATGTTTTCTGTAATTATTTTTTTTTTCCTAATTTACTATGTAATCTACAGTTGCTTTTTTGGAGTTTATGACAATTGATTTTGATTATGGTGCAACACTCAAAAAATGGTGGTGTTACTACACTTATATGGGGTGCCTCACCTCAAACATGATCAAATCCTCAAAAAGATTGAGTGGATACTAATCTTGAACAATTAGCTGCTACATCGGCACAGGCAAAGATATCCTTAATTTGCTATCATGGTTTCCTAAGCATGTTTTAGTCTTTATTTTGTAAATTGACAAAAGATTTATGGAATTTCTACAATTATTTGTGGTTTTCCCTTTATCGAATTCTATCTATGGGAGGTCTTTTATCCAATTCATTTCTTTCTTTTTTAATTGTTTGCTTTTGGGATAGGTAAGAAAAAACACATTTATATGTAAGAAGGAAATCAAGTATATTAATGAATATACCAAAGGTAGAGAAGATAAAGAGCTATGGATAAAAGGAAAGGAATAGTCCTTGAGAAGCACAAGTTGTAATGTGATAATATATTGGAAGGTTCCTCATTTTGGAACATCTAATTTTTTTCCTTTTCCTTTTTGCAATTCTCAACATGATATGTAGGACCGCTACTTTTGCAACATGCCTGCCATAATCTTCTATGCAATGATGTTCCATGATTGAAGGAACTATCCACAGGTAAATTGCTGCTTGCTACGTATCACAAATGAAACTTTTCTTCTTAATTTTCATCAACTTTCAAAAAGCTTGACAAAGAAACATACTCAAGGTACAATTTAGTTAGAAGGTCCAGGCATCTAAGTTTAAGTAGGATGCCAACTAATTTTAATCTGAGAACAATAGCCTGCAAAATCTATTTCTCTAATGTGGATATCCTGCTTCTATTGAGAATACTAAGAAAACTAGCTTCTACCTTTGACTGACTTGATCCACTTTGTTTCATTTCTGTAATACCTTGAGGACAAACACAATGTATATTTTCCTATGATTGAGAGAAAGAACCGTCATACATATTTACATTCCAGGCTAACTATTTATAGCTATTGACTAAAGACTACTAACAAAACTAACTAATAGAAAAGTGAGTATTCAGTTTACTAATTAACAGATGCTAAGCACATGTGTTAAATAACAAATAACTCATAAGCCTTCATAGTGAGCTGCCCCCCCTTAAGGTGGAGCCTCTTGTAGGCCTAACTTGGAACAAATGAAGGAAAGCAAAGAAAACCCAAGTGCTTTAGTAAAAATATCAACCAACTGCAGCTTCGAAGGAGCATGTATAGGATGGAGGAAACTAGAAGTGACATGTTCCCTAGCGAAATGCACGTCAATGTCAAAATGTTTAGTACAACCATGTAGACATGGATTGTGAGCAATCTATAAGGCAGATTTATTGTCGCAACACAAAGAAGTAGGGAGAGAAATTGCAATCCGTAAGTTACACAATATGTATGACACCTAAAG
This sequence comes from Lumnitzera littorea, assembly GCA_024138015.1. Classification (NCBI taxonomy): domain Eukaryota; kingdom Viridiplantae; phylum Streptophyta; class Magnoliopsida; order Myrtales; family Combretaceae; genus Lumnitzera; species Lumnitzera littorea. Next base: position 2,715,442 of record JAMXBB010000009.1, on the reverse strand, counting down.
AAGCTCCTTACAAGCAGTGGCCATACTATGATACTCGACTTCAGTAGTAGAAGTGGAAATGGTGCATTGCTTTTTGTTTTTCCAAGAAACCAAAGATTTTCCCAATAAAACACAATACCCACTCAAAGACCTTTTATCTATGGAGGAAGAACCCTAATCTGCATTGGAGTAACCAATCAAATTAAGTGGACTCTTAGAAGAATAAAACAACCCTAAAGAAATAATGTCTTTAACGTATTTCAATACATGAAAGAAAGCATCAAGATGGGATAACTGTGAAGCACTAACAAACTGACTAAGAACATGAATAGCATAAGAAATGTTTGAACGCATTAGAGTAAGATAAAGAAGCCTCCCAACCAACCTATGGTAAAAGGACGGATTTGAGAGAGGAGAACCTATGTCAAAAGTTAAACGTAAACCTATAGGAAGAGTAAAAGAAGTTGGTTTTGTAGCAATAACATGGGCTTCCTCAAGTAAATCTAAAATAAACTTTTGCTAATTTAAAAGAGTGACTTCTGGTAATTGACAAATTTCAATTCGTAAGAAAAATCGCACAAGGCTTAGGTCCTTAATAGTAAAAGCTTGATCTAGTTGTTGTTTGAGTTCAAGAAGAGGAGCTTCACAAGGACCTGTTAAAAGCATGTCATCAACATACATAATAATTGCAAGAAATCCATTAGCACCATCTCTTGTGAACAAAGAATGATCATGTTGTGATTGTGCAAAACCATGATCAATCAAAAGCCGATAAAGCTCAATATTCCATTATTGAGAGGCTTGTTTCAAACCATAAAGTGATTTTTTTAATCAACAAACTTGCGCACTTTAAGCTTTAGAATATCCCTCCAATGGTTACATGTACAATTCTTCATTAACATATCCATGAAGAAAAGTGTTATTAATATCAACTTGGTGTATAAGCCAATGTTTAGCCGTTGCCACAGCAAAGAAAATGTGGACTCAAGTAAGATGAGCAATGGGAGAAAAAGTATTTGTGTAATCTAGACCATACACTTGATTATACCCCTTAGTAACTAATCTAGCTTTATAACGTTTAATGCTCCCATTGGGTTTAAACTTAATTTTATACGCCCATTTAGACCCTATTGCTTGTTTGCCTTTAGGTAATGTTGTAAGGTCCCAAGTATCATTAAGCTCAAGAGCATCAAGCACTTTTTGCATAGCTGTAACCTATTCTGATTGTTTACTAGCTTCTAAATAGCAACTTGGTTCTTTGATAGTTAATGTGTGAGCCAAAGAAATCACATAATCATGAGGTAAGTTTTTGAAACTACTAGCATCAAACAAAGGATAGGTAATAGTGGATTTAAAAGAAGTATTAGTAGAAAATGCATTTATAGTACAAACAGCATACACATAGTCCTCAAGCCATTGAGGTAGTCGATGCTCTCTAGCAGACCAATGAACAAAAAGAGAATGATGTGTATGAGATGGTAATACAGTGGACGAAGGTTGTATAAATAAATGATCTATAGCAATTGAGTCAGACAATTCAGCTAGAAGTTGATCATTAAAGGGACCATTCATAGGAAAATGAGGAACTAAAATTGAGGAATGATCTGTTTTAAGGGAAATATGAGGTAATAAATGAGAAAAGACAATATCATTAGATAGAGGATGGGATAAACTATCAAAATGAAAAGGAAACTAGTTTTCAAAGAACAAGACGTCTCAATTATGAACAATCTATTTAGCACTGATGTTATACACTTTATATCCCTTTTACCCATTCAAACGTTGCTATGTAACAAAGACAACCCATTACTCTAAAATGAGAATAATTAGGTTGATGGCCAAACAGAAGTTCATAGGGTGTTTTCCAATCTAAATTGGCCATGGGCATTTGATTTATGAGAAAAGTAGAAGTTAACACACATTTCCCCTAAAAGTGCTTAGGTAAATTGCCTTGAATTCGTAAAGCACGGGCTATGTCCAATAAGTGACAATGTTTCCTTTCCACTCTCCCATTTTGTTGTGGAGTGTATGTCATGGTTTTGTGATGTAATATTCCTAGGCTATTGAATAGCAAAACACAAGAGTGTAAAACAAACTCAACACCATTATCTATCCTAACAATCTTAGGAGAGAAAGAAAAATGATTAAGAACATACTTGAAAAATACTTCAATAACAGTACTAACTTGTGTTTTATGGTGAAGAAGATATGTCCATTTACACCTAGAATAATCATCCACAATTGTAAGAAAGTACCATGCACCCATAATGTTAGGAATATGATATGGTCCCCACAAGTCAATGTGCAAAAAATGAATAAGAGATTGGGAATGATGAGAACTTCTATCAAATGGCAAACGATGAAATTTTGCTTTGTGGCAAACATCACAAAAGAATGAAGTGAAATCAACATGTTTGTAGCAATCTAAATGCTTGAGTTTTGATCAAGAAGAATGTCCTAGCCTAGAATTAATTATGTTAAGACCTGAGGAGCCTAGTCGTAGTAGTCGCCGTATACTGTATAAAGAACTGTAGATTGATACCCCTTTCAACTGACAACCCTTTATGCGATGTACAAGGCTATTGCTACAATTAACAACCTAGAGTTAAGTAAGTGTAAGTAACATCATTTCATGATAATACAAACTATTGAAATATAAAACACATATATGTATATATAGAAATTTACAGATAAGAAGTTTATAATATCTCATAGGTCAAACTGATATCATTTCATTATATAATAAGATTCAAAATCTAAATACAATATCATATGTATACTCATATCACATCTTACTCCCACATCAACCCCCTGACGTACAACTAACCTCAGGTATGCGACGGCCTGACTCTACAAATAGATCAACCTACGAAAGTAAACTACAGGGGTATAAACTAATTAGCTTAGTGAGATAATTCCCTTAACCATACAATAAACAAGTTATATAACAATTAATTCAATCAAATGAATGCATGAACAATCAGTATGCCATACAAATACATGTAGGTGACCAAGTACTGCATGCAACTTAGATTCAACGCCCTCCAATGTTAGGGTTAGAAATACATCAATACCGTTAGATCCAAGTATCGTACTAAAACTTTTATAATAACAAAACTCCATGTTTCATATTCAAAATATAATGGTATATCCATTTTCAGTTTTTGTCAAAATCGAGTTCTACGTATGATTATGAGTAGGTTTACGTGGCCCTCACTCACTCCTAAATGAAGGTCTTTAGACTTAACCCTTAGCCAAGCGATTGGCACCTCTAACGCCTAGTGATCCCAAGAGCCAAGAAAAAGTCATATCACACGTATGTATCATACGATATACTATAACAACAAATAATAAACCTCGTATGGCTTCTTGCTACCTTCGTATAATATGACGGCTGGAATTAGTTATGCAGTGCATGCTTATACGTATTTCGATTTAGTTCTTTCAAGTCGGATAATGTTAAGTCTTATTATTCCGTGATCAACAAAGTCACAAACAGATCAGTTCCTATTAAATTTATTATGCAACAACAATATATTATTATACTTAAAAGTAAAATTCATGATCAACAAACAATATCATATACAAGCCTAACCTAGCCCCTCACAACATTCAATTATTAGTAAAAATTTATATTTACTAACTACATACACAAGTAAGTATAAGATCATAAGAAATACTTACTCAACCATACTCAAGTTAAGGATCGTAGTAGTCGAATGGCAAATCAATGTCAAAGTCGAGATCACTTAACAATAGGGAATACGAAAAATAGTAAGTTTAGGAATTAAATAACTAAACTAGTATTGTAATTTGTACTGTTTACTTAAATTAGCTATTCATATGCGTGAACTTGTCAATTCGAGCTTTTTACCAAATCACGTATAACTTTTTCGATTTAGCTCAAATTTTTATGAACTTATAGTCAATTTTGATCGTTTTCAAGCATACTTTCTCGTAACGAGGTCCATTTTGGACATTGTAACCTGTAATTTTGACTATGATATAAAAATATCACAAATTTCATTATTTTGACTTAAAAAGTTATAAAATATCAAATTAAGGTTTTCTTAGTATAATTATGATTTAATAATTATTTGTATCGTATATTTTTGTAATTTTCTTATTTTGGGTATATTTTATTATAATTACTTATTTTTGCTTATTTTTGAGATTTAAGATTTATTAATTCAAATTTTCTACTTTATAATTCTTCTAATTAATTAATTATGATTATTAATTTACAAAAATTACTTAATTTTACTTAAGTGATGATGTGGCAGTATATGGGAGTGCTACATGTCACACTTGTGCATTTTTCATAATTTTCTATTATTTTCTTATTTCTTTTATTTTACAATATAAATATATATATTAATACTTATTACTATATTTTATTAAATTTTCTAATTTACTTATTTATTCTAGTTTTAACTAAATTATGGTACACTTAAATATTTATATATATATATATATTTATTAAATTAGTATATTTTATATATACTATTTAAATATATTCGTGTTTCTATGTATACGATACTATTTGTATACATATATTTTTACGTATACTATACTTTATGTATTAAATTATCTTAACCTTAATTATACATTATGTACAAATATAATATATACGTATTTATACTTTATATACATATGTACATATACGGTTATATTATATATATATATATATACAAAAACACTAAATACAATTAATAATATAATACATGCATATCGCGTCTAGCCACTAAATGTACAGATATATACAAAAATTTTTATAAAATGAAAATGCTAAGTATAAATATACATACATATACTTACTATACACGTATACATATATATAACAAAAAAATTCAAAATACTATATATATATATATATATATATTTTCCTATACACATTCATGCCTACAAATATATATATATATATATATATATGTTTACATGAAGAAAAGACTAAATACTTACATATGTACATAAATACCAAAATACATAATTCATATATATATATCATATACGTATACTTATTTTTATACATCATATAATAAAAATAAATATGAAGTACATATACACATGTATATACCTATTTACACATACATATTATATCCTAAAAAAAAATACTATGTTCATATACATATATATACTTAGTCACGTGTATCCATACATAAGGAAATACATAGTATATATGTATTATATACACATACATGTACATACTATATACTATGTATAATATACATATATGTTCACGCATACATACATAATAAATAGAAAAATACCCAATATACATGTATATGTTGTAGAATATATATATATATATATATATGTACTAATAAAATGAATAACTTACCTAATTTCTTTAGTAAATTAAATGATCAATTTCCCCCTGTTTTCTTCTTTGTATTTGCTAAGTTATGTGTGTGTGTTTTGCTTGGTTTTCTTTTTCTCTTTTTCTGTTTTGTTTGTGTAGGATTTCTAGACGTAAGCAAGCAACAAGAGGAAATGAAACAAATAAAATAGAAAATAAAGAAGCAAATCCCAACTAGATCAAGCATTAATTAGGATAAGACATTTACTTTATCTAATTTGTCGTTTGTCCTTTAATTAAATGACACTTGTATAAAGAAAATAAACACATGGGTAGTTGAAACTACAACTTAGAAATCACGTAGAACATGGAAAAAAATTTAGGAAGAAGAAAAAGAATGAAAAAGGGAAGAAAAAGGAAAATAAAAATATATATATTAAATTTTTCCAAAAATAAAAATCATGAAATTAATATTTATAAATTAATTTTGAGATTTTATGAAAATTTATTAATTTAATTGGTACTCGTTACGTTTATAATATTTACTAGTTATTTTAGCATTTTCGTTAAGATTTATACGCGATTACTCAATTTAGTTGATAATTATGATTGACTATGATTATATTACTATTAAGTTATATTTATTTATTTTATAAGCTTAAAGTTATAGTTTTAGCATTTTAGTCAAGTTCGAGTTCGATTTTAAGTATTTGCGCATTCATTGAATTTAGGGTTTTTCTACACAATTTAAGTTTCGATAGAGTTTCTAGGGTTTTATTATCAATACTATATTCGGTTTCTCATTTTAATAAAAATTTTATTTTATCTAGGCTTATCAACTCATGATATTGTATAAAACACTCAAACTTAGTTTAGAGTTTATACTACTAACTACACAAGATTTACAAATTACAAGGGCTAAATTATTGGTAGTACAAGAATGAGCATTTTTAGTCAAAAACAAGAAGGCTTGCTCCTTTATTAAATGTGCTTGATGTTACTTACATGTATTCAAGATATACAATCCACTTTTCTACTAATCAATGAAGAGATTGTTACTACTTTGGTCCTATATTTTGCAAATTTGTTTGTCAAATATAGCTTGCAAATCATACTGTGCAGGTAGTTTTTGTAGAGAAAGAAGACTGTATGAGAAATTTGGAACAAGAAACATAAGTTCAATAGTAAGTGTGGGGGTTAATTTGACTATTCCAACAATGGTCATAAAGACCACACTTCCATTAGGTAGTTTAATATGTATTGGTGAGGTTAAAGTGTATTGGTTATGCAAATGTGTTGCAAAGGGTGTCATGTGATCTGTGGCTCCACTATCAACTATCCAACATCTAACTTTGTTACTCATGGTAGTAAATTTATCAAAAGAATGAGTATTACCTACGAAATTAGCCATCATCTTCATTTCATCCATTTGTTGTTGTTGTTTCTATTGCATCATCCTCATAAGTTCATCACAAAGTTAATGCATTTGTCTAGAATCTAAAGGATTACTAATTCTTTCACTTACACTTAAACCAATAACATTATTATCAGATTATTGAAGCTCATGTTTAAAAGGAGTATCAAACTTCCGTTTGTGAATAGCAGTCATATGACTGAAAGTTGCATTGTTCACTACTCTTATTTTTCCTCCTTTGGTGACTCGCTTTCCTTTGTACCAATCAGGGTAACCAATGATTTGGAAACAACTATCAATCAAGTGTCCTTCACTCTTACAATGTTTGCAAAATAGCCTTCCAGAATTGTTATTTTTGTTCCTTCTTTTCTCTCCAAAACTCTTTCCATCAGACTTCCCAACAAGAAAAGCAAAAATATCCACATTTGTAGAAGCTACTGAAGTAATTTGACGTTGCTTTGCAACTTGTTGGACTAAGTAAAAAGCCTTATTCATACTAAGAAGTGGATCCATTTAGAGTACATGATTCTTCACGCTTTCATAGGATTCATTTAGGCCCATTAAGAACTGAACCAACTTGTTTTGAGACTTAAAATTAGAAATTTTTTCTACTAAACCACAAGTGCAGTATTCCAACCTTCCGCAAGTATAATGTGGTATTCCATTCAATGCATGCAACTTGTCCTACAATCTTTTTAGCTTGTTAAAATTTACACTAACAGTCACATTTCCTTGTTATGTATTGCATATCTCATGTTGAATCTGATACACTAAAGGACCATTACTTTGTCCGTATTATTCATTAAGTTCCAACCACAAATCCCTATCCAAACTAGCATAAAGGAAGTTTTATGATAACTCACTACTCATTGAGTTCAAAATCTAGCATCTAACCATGTAATCACTCCTAATTCACTTTGTCAATTCATTGGAAGCTTCATTAGGTTTAGAAATTCCACCATCAATAAACCTTAGCTTCATTTTGGCACCCAAACCCATCCGAATAGAATGACTCCGACTTAAGAAATTAGATCTATTGAAAATAATGTTTCCAATTATCATTCTTGGACCATCTGAATTAGAAACATACAAATGATCTACTATAATATCAGGCTGATTCACAGTGATACCTAATTCACCATTATTTGCCATGATCTATTACCTTTATGAAGAATTGCAACAAATAGTAAACAATCAATCCAAATAGAGATCAAGTTACGGAGATCTTACTGCTCTGATACCATGAGAAAACTAGCTTCTACCTTTGACTAACTTGATTCACTTTGTTTCATTTATGTGACACCTTATGGACGAAAACACAATGTATATTTTCTTATGATTGAGAGAAAGAACGGTCATACATATTTACATTCCAAGCTGACTATTTATAACTATTGACTAAAGACTACTAACAAAACTAACTAATAGAAAAGTAAGTAATCAGTTTACTAATTAACAAATGCTAAGCACGTGTGTTAAATAACAAATAACTCATAAGCCTTCATACTTCACAAATACTTTCTTTTTCTACTCTTGCACATTGCATGTACTCTTTGTTACTTGTCATCCATAAACCATGTTATCATTGTAGAAGTCTTGGTAATATGGTTGGATCTTAATAATGTTTACCTACTTACTTTGCATAATGGTATCTCACAACCTTTTCTTTTTATTTTTTCCACCCACCTTCTCTCTCTCTCTCCTATTTAAAGACTTTGATAATGTCGTAGAAATAACAAGTTAGCACAAGATGACAATATCAACTAGAAGAACAACTACCATGTCTCTAATTTTGTTATTAAGCATATTACTTATCATGCAATCATAAATTATCTCTATTAAGTAATAGTTCAAGCTTTTTAGTTAGATAGTTGTAGTGCTAGATTCAACATGCTAGCAGAGTTAGAGATCATGGATTCAAAATTTTGCATTGTCATCCAACTCCAATTTAATTGAGTAGTCAACTTGGTGGGCCTTAGTCAAAATCCTAACCTATAAGTAAGGAGGAGTTTAGAGTAACAAATATAATAGTCTACACCATATTTACATTTTAAACTTTTATGTTTGATGGTTGTGGTGTTAACATTAACAACCACAAAAGAAAACGTTTCCTAACATGAAAATGTTTGTGTGTAGGATTCTCGTTGAATGTTAATCCCTCTATTTTTTATGTTAGATCTTCATTTGATTATTGATCTTTACAATTTTTCCATTCATGTACTAATTTTTATTTAAAAATGTATGATTGGTCCTTTAATTTGTCAATGTTTATGCACTTTACCCCTTTGTTTTACTTATTCATTGAATGCTAATAATCCTACCTTTTAGTTGCAACCCTTGAATTTTCAAAGTTTCGAGGTTACCTTGTTTTTTTTTTTGTCCAAGATTCATACATTGTATACTAAAGTAACTAGAACTCTCAAATCAAAATATTTTCAAATATAGATATTACCTAGTTATTTTGAAGGAGTTAGTCTGTTCTGTTGTATTTGCGTATATCTTTCATCTTTTGAAGGAGCTCTATATCACAGAAAGCTTTCTAGTCTAAATGTTACTTATACATATCACTGATTGATTCTTTGTGGTACTTTGATTACCATTACATGATTATGCTCCTTTAAGTTACTTATTTTCGAGAAAATTAAAATTTTTGCATGTGAATTTTGGCATTCCCTGGATGGAAAGTTGAAGTGGCACTTGTAGAAAGAAAAGGTGACATGGCATAACAGTGGAAGTAAGGTGAAAGTTCAATGGGGGTGGGGGGTTGTGGAAAGAAAAAGGATCAACAGGTAGGCATGCAAAAATAGCTTATTTTGGTTGAATGAGTATATAGCAATCCTTTCTTTTTTGCAAGTATTGTAAAATTGGTTGTTACTAGTCAAGTGACAAGTGAAATGAGCTTATTATAGTTTAATTTCCTCCTCTTCTTTGAATTTTCTCTTATTTATTAGTATTTCCTTGTAGGAAAGAAATTAAACATTTTGTAAGGTTGATTAAAAGGCAAATAAGAAGTGTACAGACTATTTACCAAATGAAAAGAAAATAAATATATCAAAAGTGCATCAAATCCATGATTAAATGAGTAGACAAAAAGTTTCTGTCTACTGGATCATGATCATTGTTCAAAGGAAAAGTGATAAGATTGTTCTCATCCACCAAGTCTCGATCATTGCTTTGTTTTTCTGTTAAATATATGATATAAATTGGTACTCTCTTGCATTTGTGCCTGGTTATATTGCAGGTTCTCTAATTCTATCAACCTGCTTTGCTAGTAATTATTATGCGATGCTTGCACATTTTGATATGTAAAAGCAATTGGTCTGTTATTGACAAGATGGGCAATAGGCGACGTATGCATTCGATAATGCTACAGGTTATTTGATTCCATCATCCTTTGTTGCTAGTTTTGCAAGCAATACCTTGTTTGCATAACTTGATGTGTTGTATCATTGGTATGGTTATTCATGAACCTCTCCAGCGTATGGCTCTGGTTGACTTGGGGCATACATATATTATTGACAAGAGAATCGGTAGATATTTCTAATGTCCTAGGATAATGTACTTAGTGTCTAGCCTTAGGCATGTAAAGTCCCTGTAGATGTTGATGATTGGCCACTTGACATTGATGAAATTAGTTAAAGGTAGAACTTGAGATGTTGCTTGCATCATCATGCTTATGAGATAACATCTCCATGGCTTTTGTCAACTTTTGCTCCTTTTCTGAAATTCAAATTTATTTGAACCCTTTTAAGCCTAATACATACAATCAAATACCAAAATCATGAGGGCAAGGACTTGATCTACTAACCTGCTTTTGTGCCTAAGGGATTTTTGCAATTGTCGCATCTACATCCATGCTAGCATCCAGAGCCAAACTGGAAACAAAGGAAAGATCCCAAGATTAAGACCAATGGAGGAAGTTTTTTCTTTCCAAGTTATATCTATCAACTTAATTAAGAGCTCATGCGTTAAATATTTCTTCCAATTTGGCCAAAACCGTCATTTATAAGTTAAATCGAACACAAATAAGGATTTGTAATAATTAGCTATAGTCATTTAACCACTTCTAGTATTAGTATGTCAAAATAAATATAGAAAATTGCAAATATATCTTGAAAACTCTTAACCTAGAGCGGATAGACCCTTTGAACCTTTAAAGCACAACATTTTACCTCTTTATGACTTTTAAAATTATGTCCTTTTAAACTTCGAAAGCCATCACCTAAAAAGCTCACAATTAGCAAATCATTTGGAACTTTAGCCACAGTGATGGATGTATGTCACATTATCTAATGTTATAAGAAGTTGAAGGTAACTTTCAGAAGTTTAAGGGTTCATGTACACTTGAATGATAGTGTCATGATCAGAGGGAGTTAATCATGGCAGTTACCGTATATCATACAAAAAAACTATAGATTGATTTTCCTTTTCAATTAACAACCCTTCATACAATATACAAGGCTACTACTACAGTTAACAATTTAGAGTTAGGCAGATACAAGTAATATCATTACATGATTATAATAACAAAACTATTGAATTATAAATAACACATATACAGATAACTACAGCTAATAAGTCGGTAATTCATTAGATTACAAACTGGTAATACTTTATATTATAGAATAAGATTTAGGATCTATTTATAGTAACATGAGTACACTCTCAACACTACTCATATACTCATATCAACCTACAGATGGTTCACTAACCTAGGCATCCTACAACCGAACTCCATGAATAAATAGGCCTGCGTAATCAAACTATGGGGTTATAAGCTAACTAACTTAAAGAGATATTTCCCTCAACCATACAACAAATAAGTTATACAACAATTTAATTCAATCAAATGAATACATAAACAATTAGTATGCCAAGTAAATACATGTAGGTAATCAGATACTCCATGCAACTTAGATTTAATGCCCTCCAAAGTTAGGGTTAGAGATACATTAGTACTAATCAAATCTGGATATCATATTAGAACTTACATAATAACGAAACTCCATGTTTCATATTCAAAAATACAATGGTACATCCATTTTCAATTTTAGTCAAAATCTAGTTCTACATATGATTATGAGTAGATTTAAATAATCCTCACTCATCCCTAAACAGAGGCCTCTAGACTCAACCCTTAGTCAGGTGGTTAGCGCCTCCAACGCTTAGTGTTTTCGCAAACTAGGGTAAAGTCATATTGCACATGTGCATCGTACGAAATACTATAATCACAATAATCAACCTACGTATGGCCTTTCGTTACCTCCGTATGATGTGACGACCAGAATTAGTTATGCAGTACATGATTATGTATGTTTCAGTTTAGTTAATCTAAGTCTATTAAAATTAAGTTCCTTTATTTAGTAATCAACAAAGTCACAGACAAATCGGCTCTTATCAAATTTACCATGTAGCAAACAGTACGTTATTATACTTCAAAATAAATTCACTATTAACAAACAATATCATACACAAACATAATCTAGCCCCACATAACATTCAGTTATTAATAACAATTAATATTCATTATCTACATATACAAGCATGTACGGAATCATTAAAAATACTCACTCAACCACACTCAAAGTCAAGTGTCGTAATAATCGACTGGTAAGTCGGTGTCGATATCATGATCACCTGACATTAGGGAATACGAAAAGTAATAAGTTTGGAAATTAAATAACTAAACTAGTATTATATTTTGTGATGTTTACTTAAATTATCTATTTGTTTGTGTGAAATTACCGATTCGAGCTTTTTATTTAATTGCATATAGCTTTTTCGATTTAGCTCAGATTTTTATGAACTTATAGTCTATTTTGATCGTTTTCAAATGTACTTTCTCGTAGCGAGGTCCATTTTGGATGTTGTAACCTGTAGTTTTGATTGTGATATAAAAATATGACAAAATTCATTATTTTGACTTAAATAATTGTAAAATATCATTTTAAGCTTTTCATGGTATAATTATAATTTAATAATTATTTGAATCGTATAATTTGTAATTTTCTTATTTTAAGTCTATTTTATTATAATTACCCATTTTTACTTATTTTTTGAGGTTTAAGATTTATTAATTCAAAATTTTCTATTTTATTACTTTTCTAATTAATTAGTTGTTGTATTATTATTATCAATTACGAAAATTAATTAAAATTTTTTTAGGTGATGACATAGCAGTATATAGAAGTACCACATGTGACACTTATACATTTTCTTTCATTTTCCTATTATTTTATATTTCACGGTGTATACATATATTAATATTTATTACTGTATTTTACTAAATTTTCTAAATTAATTAATTAATATCATTTCTCTAAAGTTATAGTACATACATATATGTACTTTTATCTTTATTAAATTAATATTATAGTATATTATATATATACTATTTAAATATACTTATATTTCTACATATACAATACTATTCATATATGTATGTTTATATGTATAATATACTTATGTACTAAAATATCTTAACCTTAAATATATATATTATACGTATGAGTATAAATATATACGTATTTGTACTTTATATACATATGTACATATATAGTTATATTATATATTTATATATATACTAAAATACATAAGATAAATAATAATATACATAAATACATATACATAATCTTCATGTCCAAGAGTATATATATATATATATATATATATATATATACACACATAATCTAAATATACATATATTATACCATATGGTAAAAATACCAAGTATATATATATATAAATACTATACACGCATACATATATATAATAGATAAAAATAATAATAATATTAGGTACATACACACATATATATATCTATTCACACATACATAAATATATCATAAAAAAATACTATGTACATATATATATATATATATATATACCTAAGTAAGGAAATACGTAGTGTATATATATATATATATATATATTCTATACACATACATATACCTACTATATAACAAAAATACTTGGTATAATATATATATACATATACTTACACATACATATATGTACATGTAAATAATTAAAGAAAATGCTTAGTATACATATACATGTTATAAAATACCTATATGTACAAAAATAAATAAAAATGCCTACCTAATTTCTTTAATAAATTGAATCATAAGGATCCTTTTTCTTCTTCTTCTTCGTCTAAATGTGTTTGTTAATTTGTGTGTTTTGTTTTTTTTTTTTCTAATTCCAGATGTGTTAAGCTTGTTCTAAACATGGGAGCATTTAAGATCAGATGAAAACAAATAAAGATAAGAAAGAAAGACAGAAACAAATCTAAGCTATCCTATGCATTAGATGGGATGGGAAAATATAATCACTTTCCTATTTTTTTTTTCTTCTTAATGAACAACACCTGGAGGATAAAAAATCATCATGTAGGCTGCTGAATTGTTTTGAAAATCAACATGGCAGCAAAAGAAAAATAGGAAGAGGAAAAAGGAAAAGAAAAAGAAAGGAAAAAAGGGAAGAAAAAGGAAAATAAAAATAAAATATTTAATTTTTCCAAACAAAAAAATTATATATTTAGTATTTATAAAATAATATTGAGATTTTATGAAAATTTATTAATTTAATTGTTAGCTATTACATTTATAATATTTACGAGTTATTTCCTCGTATTCGTTAAAAATTTTACGCAATTACGCATTTTAGTTAATAATTATAATTGACTAATATTTTATTACTATTAAATTATATTTATCCATTTTATAAGCTTAAAGTTATAGTTTTAGGGTTTTCGTTAAGTTCAAGTACGATTTTGAGTATTTATGCATATATCGGATTTAGGGTTTTTATATGCGATTTAGATTTCGATTAAGTTTTTATTACCAATATTATCTTTAGTTTCACAATTTAATAAAAACTTTATTTTACCTAATCTTATCGACTCATGATATCATCTAGAATGCTTGAACCTAAATTAAGGCCTATATTACTAATTATGTGGGGTTTATAGATTGTTCCAAAGATATATTTACAATTTGTGATTAAAAATTTTTCAAGTTAAGTGGAAAAGGTTGTGTGAACTATATCTATCAAATTGTATAAACCTATAATTTATATAATAAAAAAAAAACCTGAAAGCATTCACAATATCCTTTCATACACTTAGACCTTTTGCAATTGTAGCTTTTCCTTTGCTATTCTTGTATACCTATCTTACTATCTGAGTTAATTCCATGTTATAGAAATTATATAAAGAAGAATTATGAGGTTTCTCAATGGATTTACTTGATAAATATGAGGAGATTCATGGATATGTGGATGCATCAGTAATCGTTTCTAGTTGATTTTTTCTTGAAATTGATGCTTTTTGGAGCAACTCTTACATCCACAAGAATCTTAGCAATATTGTTCCTCTTTATAGTAGCTACAAAGACTGCCAATAACAAAAAGTAATTAAGCATTACATCTAGACTCATTTATGAGCCGGTTCCGAATCGTGAATCAGCTCGGCTAGGTTTAAGGCGGGCTTGAATTGTCCTTTGAACCGCCGAGTTTTAAGGGCCAAGCGGTTCGACCATCTAAACTTGTTGAACCGACGAGTTAGCCCACTATTGAACAGGCAATTCAGCTCTTTTTTTTTTTTTTTTTTTACCAAATACGAAAAGTTTCCATCTTTCTTTTAAAAAATTTAAAAAAATAAAGGATTTTATTTCTTTATAATGAAGTGGCGTTATATTTTATTTCTCTACTATAGTTTGCAATTTCATGACCAAGGAAAATTATTTATCTGTTACAACTTCTCTTGCTTTGTTTAACATTACTTATTATTTCAATATTATACTAATATTAACTTCATGCGAGATAAAACTATTATTTCGAAATGGGGTAAAATTTTAATCGGAAATATTAGTTAATTGTATGCACGACATCAAAACTTATATTGAAGAAGACCAACTCGAAAATTAATTAAAAAATGGAAAATATTAAAATTAATAAAAATCATAAATTAATAAAATTAATTAAAAAATTAGAAACTATTAATATAAATAGTAAAATTAAAAAGAAAAAGAAAAAAGGAGTCGATTCAAGGATTGAGAACCAACCTGGAATCGCCACAACACTGGTTTAATCATGGTTCATCTGTAGGCCAGTGACTCAGGGCCGATCCGACCTGTTGAACGGGTCTAATTACGTTAATTGTCTGGATAAATAATATGCAAGTATCAATAATAGTGTCTAGTTTTAATAAAATTATTATTTATATTTTCATTTACTGAAATTTTATTGATACTTGCATGCCACTACTTCATATCAATAACAAAATGCAATTAAGCATTTTGAAACAAGGAGCCAATGATATATACATACGTACATACATGTATATATATATATATATATATATAATAAGATACTTTGGATATATCAAACATTTATATCGATAAAACATAATCAACTATCGAAACACATAAAACATCACTCGCTTAAGCATTCTATCTTCTTGCACTTACAAACTTTATCCTCCTCCTCACCAGGCTCCATGGCTCTTTTCCTGAAGCACACAATTCAAATCCAAATTTAATGTCAAAATATTCATACATAATATGGTTGAAAGCAATTTATATTATGGTTAGCACGTAAAGATGAACTAACCACTTCCTTTCAAACTCAACTTGGTGTAGGTTAGATTCGTAGCATTCCATATTTAATGGCTCACCTCCAGATAAAACCATTCTTTGCTCTTCAATTCCTAGTATGGGGATAGTATTGGTTTGATTGAATTGATTTATATGATTTAACATATGACCTGTCAGATTGCAAAAAGGAGAAAAAAAAAATTGCATCCCTTGACGACTCGTATTTCTTCAAGAAAATTATACCCACCATCCTACGAACTAGAAAATTATATGGACTATATCCAATTATTCTAATGGATTTATTTTTAGGTTTTACATTGGACTATTTGTCACGACATATCCAACATTCAAAATAATTATGTATGCCAAGCATTGCATCTTTATACATTATATCATTCTACATAAAATATGAAAAACCAGACACCAAATTCAACCGGTAGTGAACTTACTCTGTTTGAGGCAAAGCAGAGTTAAGGTATGTTGCTGTGCTGTATCGAGTACCTTTTGCTTGGACTGAACTAATTCGGTTCATTAATCTTTTTTATTTTTTATACCAAGTTCACATGTATGCTTATTATATCCCAAACTAATATGCTATTTCCCTTTTCCATTACACGTGTGATTGATTATGGTGTCAACAGGAGCTACTTTTACTAATATTGTTAGACAATTATATGTACATTTTGGATCTTCTTTGTATTTGAGAGAGAGAAAAAAAAAATTTTAATTCAAGAAAACATATCATATCGTAGAAACATTTTCTTTCGAGTACAAAATGATGTTACCGGCAAGTATTGGAATAAGAAAAGGAAGAAAGAATATCAAACGTTTTAAAATTAATGCAAATGAAACTCCCTGTAAAAGACAAAACTCTGGATTTTACTATAAATACTAGGCCGCAATTTTCATGAATTTGTGCTCCGCATTCCGCATGTATAATAAATTAGCTATGGTCCTGTCAAAAGGTTACATACCTTATAGCTAGGGTTAAGCAAAAAAAAACAATCAATCATCGATTGAATCGTAAATCAAACCAAATCGAATTAAAAAATTGGTTTTTTTTTTTTGCAAATCATTTGGTTTATACTTCGATTCGATTATATATAAACGATTCATAACTCGGTTTGGAAAAGCAAACCAAACTATACTGTTTAAAACCGAACCGAACCGAATCGAATCGAATCAAATCGTTTAATTAAATAAAAAAAATTATGCAATTATTTCTTACTTTTTTATATTTTTTTTCCATCAATCTTTATAAATTTCATCAAAATTTTCATATCTTATTATTCTTTATTATAATTTTGTATTAATTATTAAAATTAAGTTAAGTAAATTGTATTTAAAATTTCATATTTATTGGAGATAAAAATATTTAGTAAAAATTTAACATAAACGGTTCAAACGATAGATTGAACCGAACCGATTTTAATTAAATTCAAAAATTTATGAACCAAACTGTATGGTTATATTTGACTTCTAAAACAAACCGAACCATTACATTATATTCGGTTTAGTTCGATAAGAGGGGGCAAACCATACTGAACCGAACCACGCTAACCCTTATTTATAGCAGTTACAAAATCCGTTCATGCACTTATTCCTGATGCAAGTAGATGGTTTCTCTTGAACTAGATTTGGATGTTTAGGCCTCCTATTCATGTAACCTTGACAACTACATGAACGTAAGAAAGCCGTTTTCACCTTTATAGAAATATATATAAAGAGCTTACCTACTTGTATAGTTAGTGCAATTGGTTAGTTAGTTAATACAAGCAAATATTTATATCGCATGCAAGCCTAATAGGTCATGTGTATGAGACTATATATATTCTTCACTACTATACATTTTAGTTAGTTAATATAGTAACAATTTTCACTCCTAAAACATATGCTTTGTTTCTCCTCAAATCACCAACACTGAGCTAGGGTAGAGGTCATAAGCTTCTCATTCTTTGCTTGTTGAATTGTTTATATGGTTTCAAAGCAAGTGATAAGAATCAACCCTTTGGACCCATCGCAAGAAGCTGAACTAAAGGACTGTAAGGACTCACACGGAGAATACTAGCTCTAAGTCATAATCAAGACGGAGATTCCTATCCCAAGCTAACCTCATATTGACATGTCTGTCAAATCCTCATGTGTGTCAGAAATGTTTTTACCCAACAACGAAGTCTTAATCTAGAAGATGACCCTAAACTAGCCGAACCGAGCTCCCCAATCGACCACTAGCGTCTGACTTCAAGTCAGTTGATCTCTTTACCAAGATGATCGGCTCTCGACCTAATCTAGATCAATTCGACCCCTAATTGCAATGTATCCCTTCCTCCGCCTACATTGTATCATATTCTAAAACGATTCTTTCTTTTCCGTACTAAATATTCTTTATCTCTTTTATCCTCTTTAGTATGTTTCATGTAACCTAACTGTAGAATACCCTTTTTGTCTTTTCATATATGTAAAGTAACCCTAGTAGATAAGTATATAAACCTCCACTTTATTGTATGTAGGATGATCTCTTCAATAAAAAAAGTATTCACTTTGAGCAACCTTAGTGTTCTCGTTATCATTCAACTCTTATTTATTTTCTTTAGGAAGGAGTAGTGGCGAGTAACCCTTCAGTTCGGACCGGTATGTCATATCCGGTGAATTATAAGCCGAGTAAGATTGAGTGGTGCATCACATCCATTTGGTAGCTGCCCAAGCTTTGCTATCTTTTTCTTTTGTTTCTTCTGATTCACTTCATTATGGTGCTTCTTTGCATGTCTGACCTCAGAGATACATCAGCTTTGTTGGTATCAAAGCATGATTCCGAGAGGGAATGCATGAAGTTATAATGAAGTTTTGGTTCACTTTACTATTAGTGGCTGTTGTGTTTCTTTTGTAACTACTATAGTGTGTTGTGTGATAGTGGTTTCATTATTATTCTGTTCTTACTCTATTTTTCACCCAAATACAGAATGAGTTTGTTTCTATTCTGTTTAAGTGACTATTGGGTAGTGAGATTGTTCAGAAGTTGTTATTCTGTATGAGAAGTATTGTACTATGTTAGATTCAAGTGTTCAGGGTGTTATTGGGGATTAGGGTAGTGGTGCTCAACCTAGCCGTGGTCATAATGATAGTAACACCCCAAGGTCCGTTGATGATCTTAATAGGCTCACAAACCTTATTGAGAATTTAGTCACAGTAATGTAAGTTAACAGGCAACAACCCCTGGGAATGCCACCGCAAATTCTACCTGAAAATATTCAAGAGAAGGGTTATGGCCAAGGTGGTAGAGCTCATCAACTAGTCCAACCCCCTCGAGCTAAAGGAGCTACTAGATGAAGACTGGAGTTAGAAGAGATTGAGGAAGATGATGAGGAGTTGGATGTTAAAGAGTTTAGGGAGGAAGAAGAAGATGCTAACTTTTACCAAGTACGGGATAAATACACCAAGCTCCTCAAGGACTAAGGATGAGGTGGTAAAACTTGGAATGAGATGAAGAGATTATTAAAAGGCAAATTTGTACCCAAGACTTATTTATAAGATACGTTTGCAAAGTTGTAGGAGCTTCGCCAAAGAAGCCGATCTGTAGATGACTACGTAAGAGAGTTCCAAATGTTAATGATTCGAGCTGACATGGAAGAGCTAGAGGCCTGTACAGTATCGAGATTTATTTTTGGGCTCAAGTATGAGATTCACAACATTATAGAAGTGCAGAGGTTTTATACCTTAGAAGAGGCAATCAAGATCGCGTAGAGGGTTGAGAAGAAGAAGAGAAATGTTCCTAGTTGACCTAGGTCAACATTTCCGTGAGCCCCAGTACTATGTCAACCTATTTAAGACAAGCTGAGGAAAGGATTAACGAACCTGATGATAGCCGGGCAAGCTAGCCAAGCCAAGCCGGTTAACTGGGCCGATCTAAGGTTAAGCTAACTCTAAGAACATACGAGAAAGGGCAAACCTCCGGATGAAAGACCGGCAAGGTAAAATGCTTTAAATGCTTGTACTTTGGACATATGGCCGTTGAGTGTCCGAACCAACACGTTATGGTGCTCCAAGGAGATGTAGTGGATAGCACTAACGAAAGCAAGCACAAGAAGAAAGAGGATGTTGGAAAACTCAAAGCCGAAGAGGAAGAGAAGACCTGCATCTATGCTGACTAGGGAGAAGTGATGACCCTAGTTCTAAGGTGAGTATTAAGCTCCCTGTTGAGCTCTGAGGAAGACTAGAGGGAAAATCTGTTCCACACCAAATGTACCATCAAGGGACAATTGTGCACCATTATAGTAGACAGAGGAACTTATACTAATGTAGTTACAAAATCTTTTGTGCAGAGGTTGGGTCTACTGACCTCCAAGCATCCTTAACCTTATAAGCTGTATTGGCTTCATAATAAAGGTGCTTTGCACATGACTAAACAAGCGACCGTACCATTCAGTGTTGGGAATGTATATAAGGACAAAGTAGTATGCGATGTTATCCCTATGAGAGCTTCACATCTACTACTTGGATAACCTTGGTTATTCGATCGACATGTTATGCACGACGAGTATAAAAACACATATGCCTTTATTAAGGATGGAAAGAAGATTGTGTTGCAACCTCTAACCCCATCCTATGTAAATGAAACCCATAACCAACTCACCCGAGCTAATAAGAAGAAGACCTTAGTTATGAGCCGAAGAGAGCTTCGATTTGTTGAGAAGGTTGATGAATCGATGTTGCTGTTGGTTAGGAGATTGTTGAAGATAAGGGAATTACAAAATGTTTCAAAAGAGATATGAAGCTTACTAAATGAGTTTTCTAACCTGTTTCCGAAAGAACTACCTAGAGGACTGCTGCCAGTCCGCGGTATAGAGCACTATATTAATCTGCAGTTAGGCGCTACCTTACCAAACTAACCTGCATACATGATGAACTCTAAGCAGGCTGTTGAGCTAAAAAGATAAGTGGACGAACTCATAGAGCGAAGATATGTGAGGGAGAGTAGGAGCCCTTGTGCTGTGCTAGCTCTACTTATTTCGAAGAAAGATTGTTCATGGTACATGTGCATTGACAGCCGAGCAATCAACTGAATTACTATCAAATATAGATACTTAATATTGAAGCTTAATGACATGTTAGATAAGCTTCATGGCATAAAGATATTTTCAAAGATTAACCTTCGAAGTAGTTACCACCGAATTCGCATGAGGTCGAGCGATAAATGAAAGACTGCCTTCAAGACTAGGCATGGACTCTACAAATGGTTGGCTATGCCATTTGGACTTACTAATGCGCCAAGCATATTCATAAGGTTAATGAACCATGTAATGTGGCCCTTAAGTGGTCGTGTACTTTGATGATATATTAGTATACGATGCCGGCCTAAATGACCATGTTTAACATCTTCATGAAGTATTTAGCATTTTGCGAATTGAGAAGTTGAATGGAAATGTGAAGAAGTATATGTTTTACTAGAGAAAAGTGATATTCCTAAGGTTTGTAATATTAGGGGAAGGAATCTAAGTAGATGAAGAGAAGATCTGAGCTATTTTGGAATGGCTGACGCTGAAGAATGTCACTGAGGTCCAAAGTTTCCATGGCCTAGCTTCTTTCTATAGGTGATTTATTAAGGACTTCAGCATAACAACTACCCCATTGACCGAACTGACTAAGAAGAGTGAAGGATTTGGATGGAATGACTAAGCTGAATGGAGCTTTAGAGCAATCAAGAAAAAACTCACCTCAACACCTGTCTTGTCACTACCAGATTTTGACAAGCCCTTTAAATTAGAATGTGACGCATCGAGAGTTAGAATTGGTACTATCTTGATACAAGAGCGACGACCCATTTCTTATCATAGTGAGAAACTTGATGGTCCTACCCTAAACTATTCTGTATATGAGAAAGAGTTGTACTCTCTTTACCGAGCCCTTACTGTTGGGAAACATTATTTGCTACTGCAAGAGTTTGTTATTTATACAAACCATGAGTCTTTGAAACATCTAGGGAGTCAGAACAAGATTTCAAAGAGGTAAGCCAAGTGGTTGGAGTTCACAAAAGGTTTCTCATACGTCATCTGGCACAAGAAGGGAAGTACAAATGTGGTCGTCGATAGTCTATCAAGACGGCAACCATTGCTGACCACTTTGCAGACAAAATTGTTAGGATTCTTGCTAATTACCGAGTAGTATGCTCATGATTCTCATTTCGGCCCTATCATAGAACAGTGCAAGGACATAATTGTTGTCAAGGGATATTATCTCAAGGATGGCTACCTATTTAAGGACTAAAGGCTATGCATACCAAACTGTTCCATTTGTAAGCTGTTAATTAGGGAAGCTTATAGTGGAAGATTATCTAGTCAATTTGAGGAAATCAAGATAGATAGTCTGTTGAGGGAGAACTTTGACTAGCTAGGTTTGGCCAAAATGTCTATAAGATGGTTAGTAGTTATGAGGTATGTAAACATGTAAAGGGGAAGAGAGAACCCTATGGAGACTACGTGCTATTGCTAACACTAACCTCACCTTAGGCCAACCTCAGCATGGACTTTATCCTAGGGTTAATTCAGACATCTAAAGGTAGAGATTCTATTTTTGCTATAATGGACAGCTTTAATAAGATGACACACTTTTTTCTGTGCCATTGAACTAGGGATGCTCTATATATCATTGATTTGTTTTTGTAGGAGATTATCCGACTACATGGGGTATCGAAGACTATTGTCTCAAATCGAGACATAAAATTCTTGAGCTATTTTTAGAAGACTCTTTGGAGAAGACTTGGAACCAAACTTGTATTCGGCTCTAATAGCCACCCTCAGACTAATGGCTAGACTAAAGTGGTGAACATGATGCTAAGCAATCTGCTCAGAGCTGTTGTAGGAAAGAACTTAAAGGATTGGGATCTATACCTACTCATTGTGGAGTTCATATACAATTGGACTGTCCCTAGCACTATTGGGAAGACCCCATTCAAGGTTGTCTACAACCTTAATCCCATTATTCCCTTGGACACGAACGGCACCCCAGTAACTACTGAAGAGAGTCAACATGGAGTCAGCCGAGCCCAAGAACTACATGAACTACACCAATCTATAACCAAGAAGATTGCTAAATTCAATCAGAGATAGCAGAAATTGGTAGCAGAGGTTGTTGAACTATTTCCTACCAACTAGTAGATTTAGTATGGATATACCTCAACCGAGAACAATTCCCACACTTGAGACAGAACAAACTATCTCCTTGAGCTAATGGTTCGTTCAAAATCCTAAAGAAGATCAATTGTAATGCTTACTAAATCGAGTTACTTGATGACTACTGTAAGCCCTAAAGTCAAGCCAAGTAACCATAGGTTTGAGCTTAAAACCCAAGGTTTAGGGCGATTGGTTAAAGGATCCGATCAAACCCAAATTATAAACTATTTAGCAAAATACCAGTAAAAATGACCCTATAAACTTAAATTTAAGAAAGTAAGTAGTAAACTAGGAGACTATAAAATTTTCAAATTTTAAGCATAATAACTGCTAATTACTGAAAAAGCAAAAAGTGTAATATAATAACTAATAAATTAGTAGAGATAGATTATATGTATACTAAAAATTTTAGAATGACCAAAATAATATTTAGGAATGTTCACATGTGCCCTACATGTATTTACGTGTAGATAAAAATACGCGTAATTACTAAAATTGGCCGAAAACTAAGTAAATAATTAAAGAAAAATACAAAATAATTATAAAAAAATCAGAAAAAAATCAGAAGAGGATAACTGCAACAAGATCAGGTCGTGGATTGAAAAGAAAAAAATAACCAATAAGAATTTGACAAACAAAAAGCCAAAAATCAAGAAAATGGGGCAAAATCCCATCAAATTAATGCACATTAATTACTACATTTGTCTATAAATAAGGAAAAAATTCTCAAAAGTCATTTGGCTAGTTTGTGATCTGAGAAAAATCGAAACACAAAAAAAATCGAGAGAAATTCTAGAAAAAAAAAAAAAAAGAAAACTGTGCAGATTAGCAAGGTGAACTAAAACCACCACCCACCACCACTTGGGACCGAACCACCACCACCACCTGGGACCGAACCACCACCACCCTACACTAGAACCACCGCCTGGACCGGCCGATAGCCTTGGACCGGGTTTGGACGGCCAGAAAGCTTCGAACCGGTTAGTCATTTATTCACCTCGATTTTTGTATAATTTTGTAAAATTAGTTATTTTGCCCAGAAAATTATGAAACTTGTTATTCTGAAGTTTTATTATATGTAGATTTAGGAAAAAATATTGATTTAGTTTAATTATGTCTGGAAATATAGGGTCCTTAACAAATTGTTCAAAACCGAGCATGATTAAACCGGAAATTAAATAGGCTTAGGGATGTAGTTTGGGGCTCAAAATTTTTCTGTAGGATTCTCATATGATGTAGAACAGTGCTATGAAGCCATTTTTTTTAAATTAATTTTCGAAAATTTTAAGTTAATTTTTAGCCCTAAAATGATGGTAAAATTGGGTGATTTAGGATTAATTAGGTGATTAGGATGTTTATTACTGATTTGGATCTTAATTAGATATTTAGGGAAGTTAATCTCTGCAGTGGAACCCTAATCCTAGCCTTTAGGTACTAAGTATGGTTAATTAGAGAAATTAGGTAAAGAATATAAGAAATTAGGAATATGTAAAAGTGTAAATTAATAAATCTAAAAAAATAAGGTTATTTAGAATATATTATAATTGAAATCAGAAAAATAATAAATCTAAAATAATATTTAATTTTAAGTAAATATCTCAAAATGTAAGATTTTTACACATCGGGAATAAATCCGATACCACAATTAGGGTTAGCATGTACCGAAGAGTTTAGAATACCAAAATTATGACCCAATAGAATATTTGAATACCCGAGCATAATGTGATTAATGTCACATTGGGATTCGAGCTTAATTACGACTTAGGAATTAAAACTAGAATCTAGTTTAAGAGCCGAACCCCGAAATAGAATACAACGAATTATTAATACGTTGTAGGTATACATGAGGAAAATGAGTTACATTACAAATTAGAATAAGAATCCATAAAATATAAGTACTAAAAGAACCTATTTATATTATAGGACACCCAGAAACAAATCAACTCGCAACTAGAGGATTGAGCGATTGAGCAAATTCAAGTAAGTTGGGTTATTGCTTATTGTAATAGAGTACTAGTTTTGTAGTACTTGGAGACTTAGGCTTGTATATGATTGTGATTGTAAATAGTTTGCGCATGTGCTTGATGTATCTGAATTCGTGCTGGAATTTGTACTGTGAATGATTTTGTGACTAATTGAATTGGTATGAACTTGTTGAACAACCTAACCGGAATTTAATCTTAGTCGACCCTAATAACCGAAAATGTCATGCATTGCAACCCGTTAGGGGATCATAGGACTCTCCAACCAAATACCGACCCTTTCGAAAGGAATAGCACAGGATTGCAAAATGGTCCCTTCTTCATCCTCAGTCGAACTAAGTGACAGGAGAGGAGATCGCGACGGGGGTGAAGTCAATGGTTCGAAGGTAGTCGCGGGAGGAGCGAGGTCTCCATTGCACAAGCCTGGGTTTGGTTGTGAGCTGCTGCATAACATGGAACTCCTCAACCTGGATTGGAGCGGGTGAAATTTCTCTGATTTCACAACGGACCGGACTACGTTGTGCGATGACACTTGATTGTTGCATTGCATGAAAATAATTGTTTGTTAACCTTGTTTGTGCTTGTATGCATTCATGAGTCTCCAATTCAACTTACTGAGCTGTAGTTGCTCATACCCTTATAGATCCTTTTGCAGGTTCTGATTTGTGATCACTACAAGTATTATGCCGCCCTACAATTACCCAGAGGTTAGTCTTTATGAAGCCAGGGGAGTGAGGTCCAAGATAATTAGTAAAATGTATAACTGGACTGACCTTATAGTTAAAGGTTAAAGACTGATAGTTATTCTGTAAATTAGTAGACTGTAGTGATTATGTAAATTTTCCTGGGAAGCTCTGTGGACTTATTTATAATTATATATGTTTAATAGAAATTTGTGATATTTATCATGATTGTAGTATAATTATTAATCGAACTGTTTACTTCAAAGCGAGTGGTCGTCGACGCCTTATGTAGATTATCTCAATGGTACGAACTGTGAGGCCAGTTTCTATCATAGAATGGTTTACACGGCGGGACTGTTGCGACTTCGCGACTTCACGACTTCGGGGCGTAACAACTACGATGATTCTTCCACTTTCAATGTGTCCGATCTGACCCCTTACCAATTAGTAGAAGATGACTCCACGTGTACCCCAAAAGAGGAAGTAGAAATCACTTTAGATTTGAGGTCAAATCTTTCCAATCCCTAGGCAAATGATAGGAATCAACCCCCTGGACTGATTATAAGAAGCCGAGCTAGAGGACTCTAAGGACTTATACGGAGAATATTAGCTCTAAGCCATAACCAAGATGGGGATTCCTATCCCGAGCTGACCTCCTGTCGACCTGTCTATCAAATCCTTACATGTGTCAGAAATATTCCTACTCAACAACGAAGTCCTAGTCCAGAAGACAACCTTGAACTAGCTGAACTGAGCTCCCTAACCAACCACTAGCGTCTTAATTCAAGTCAATTGATCTCCTTACCAAGATGATTGGCTCCTGACCTAATCCATATCATGTTGACCCTAACTGCAACGCATCCCTACCTGTACCCATGTTGTACCATATTCCCGATGTCTAGCCACTAAGCGATACGTTTCTTCTAACACAATTTTCCAAAACGATTCTTTCTTTTCTATACTGAATATTCTTTGTCTCTTTTACTCCTTTTAGTATGTTTCATGTAACCTAACTGTAGAATACCCTTTTTATCTTTCATACATGTAAAGTAACCCTAGTAGATAGGTATATAAACCCCCACTTTCTTATACTTAAGATGATCTCTTCAATATAGAAATTACTCACTTTGAGCTATCTTAGTGTTCTTGTTATCATCAACTCTTATCTAAGTAGTGGCAAGTAATCCTTCAGTTCAGACTGGTATGTCATATCCGGCGGATTGTAAGTCGAGTAGGATCAAGTTGTGTGTCACATTCATTTGGTAGCTACTTAGGCTTTGCTAGCTTTTTCTTTTATTTCTTCCAATTTGTTTTTATGTTGTATAAAATCAACAAAAGAAACTAAGATTTGACAAGAGGGACAAGAAGATGAAACAAAACTTGAAGATAGTTTGTTCACATTGCAAAAAGACAGGGCATAGTATAGATAAATGCTTTGAATTAATTGGGTTTTCAGACTGGTATAATCAACAAAAGGAGAGAAAAAGGGTTAAGAGTAGCTGCACAAGTGCATGAGATAAGTTTGATAATAGAGGCCATCAGTGTGTTTTCTTAGGGTACCTATATGGATAAAAAGCTCATAAATTAAATGATCTAGATATAAACTAAGTTTTTGCGAGCCGTGATGTTATATTTCATGAGCATACATTTCCTTTTAAGGTTGTTGATTCCGTTCCATCTTCAAACACTCCTCTACTTCCTTCTTTTGTTGTTGATGATCCTACTAACTCAAAAACTAGTTCCCATACATAGTCTACTTCTATCTAGATTCAATTAGCTCATCTTCGTAAAGTTCCACTCTTCATTGATTCTTTTGCTACTATTACTTGTAGGTCTAGTAGACATACCCAAATTCCTTCTTAGATTAATGATTTCATACATGAAGTGCAATCTAATTCATTTGCTAATGCAACGCCAGTTTCTCCTCATTCTATTTCTTCTTCTTCATGTACTTATCTACTATTACATCATCAAACACTCAACCATTTCCCTAAACACTACATAGCATCCTTAGCCAATGTCTTAGCAATACGCGGACCATAAAATTTTCATGAAGTTATTCAAGATCCTAAGTGGATAGATGCTATGCAAAAGGAACTAGTAGCATTAAACTCTAACCAAACTTGGCAACTCACTCCTTTACCACAAGGAAAGAAACCTATTGGGTGTAAGTGGTTGTACAAGATAAAGTATAAGGCTGATGGATCCATTAATAGATACAAAGTGAGGTTAGTAGCCAAGGGCTACACTCAAGTAGAGGGAGTTGATTACACTTATACATTTTTCCAGGTTGCTAAGCTCGCTTCAGTACGGTTATTACTTGTTGTTGTTGTTGTTAAGGGTTAGTTTGTCCATCAATTGGATGTTAATAACGTTTTTTTGCATGACTATATCGATGAAGATATTTATATGACTCCTCTACAAGGGTATGATGGTGTTCCTCCAGGTTATGTTTATAAGTTGGTCAAGTCATTATATGGCTTAAAATAAGCCTCAAGGCAGTAGAATAAGGAGTTCTCAAAATAAATTGTTTCGCTTGGTTTCTAGCAGTCATGAAACAATTATTCTATATTTGTTAGACAAACTAATGATGTTTTTCTTACAATTCTTGTCTATGTTGATGATTTCTTGATCGCAGGGAATAACTTAGACTAAATTACTTGAATAAAATCATGCATTGATCATGAATTTACTATTAAAGATCTTGGTGATGTACATTTTTTCTTTAGCATTGAGGTCTACTATTTTGATCTTGGTTTCATGCTCAACCAAAGGAAGTTTTTTATGGACATACTCATGGATGTTGGTTTGACTGTTGCTAAAACAACACGAACACCACTTCCACCTAATCTTCAACTTGATTATGATACTGGAGAGCTTTTGCACAATCTTTCCTTGTTTCAATGACTCATTGGGCGAATGTTGTACCTTACTATTACTAAACCTAACATTTCCTACGTTATTCAATAGCTCAACCAATTTGTTGCATGTTTGCATACTCCTCATTTTAAGGCTACTTTACATGTGCTTAGATATTTGAAAGGCTCTATTCATTATGGTCTTTGCCTATCACCTGCTATTTCTTTACTTCTTCAGGGTCATTTAGATGCTGATAGGGGTTACTCAAAGGTGGATCACAAGTCTTTGTTCGATTTTTGTGTTTTTATTGGCAATTCATTAATGATATAGATTCGTGGATGGACATACGAACCCAATATTATGCGTAACCAATGGGTTAGGTCCAAGCAGCAAGATGGCTCAAAAAGTAAATGAAAGTCACAGGGTGAGCAGGGTTCTCATGCATTGACGATGGATATAACGCATCAACGCCTCACACGAGCTCAGGTCACACTTGATATGACACACAAGTATGGCCGGAGGTCTCTTACCACTAGTCCACGCTCGAATGAGCTAGATAAGAGTAGCTCAAGAGTAAGCAAAAAAGATATTTAGCTCAAGAGAGAGTAAAAAGTTTAATGTGTTCTTCTATGTATGTTCATTATCTGGCTATTACATTATGTGAATATTAATAGTACCCGTTAGGATAAGTCCTAAGTTACAAAAATTACAAAGAATGGATCCTTATTTGCTAAACAAAAGGAGAATAATTTACAGGGAAATGAAATCATGCAAAAGAACATCCTCTATCAGAAAGGACGATATGGGTGTTAGAAAGGATAGCGCGTACGCGCGTTTTACTCAATTTGTGATTCTAACAATATTGTGAGCTAAGCAAGGGTGGTCCTTTGATCAGGTTTGTTTAGTATCTTGATGGCTGGGGTTGGATAGGGGTTGGATCAGGGGTAACTCACATTCTAGTTGGCTTCAGCTAGTCAACCCTTCATAATTTTCAGCTCGGCTTTGGCATTGTAGAGATGGTTGTTTTCCTAATTTAGTGCTTGGACAAGGGTGCAGAGAGGGGTTGGCTCCATGTATAGGCTAATCACCTCGACAGCTTCTTAGATTGTGTAAAGAGCAAAGTAGCTAGGTAGATTGGATTGGGGAAAACACTGCTCCTTAACGCTTAACTCTCCTCGGACAACTCAGTGGACCATATGAGAAAGCCCTCGGGCTCGAGAGTAAGTGATCGATCCTTAATTCCTATCATTCCCTCCGGGTTGTTTGAGATTTGTGATCAAATCTGGTTCAACTTCAGGTAGCTCGTCCTCAGAAGTGTAAAGTTAGAGATCGGCAATGTTGAAGGAGTCCAAGACTCCATATCCTTTAGGTAATTCAATCTTATAGGCATTAGGATTGATCTTTTCAAATACTTTGAAAGGTCTGTCAGCCTTAAGAGATAACTTGCTCTTCCTTAAGTTTGGGAACCGATTCTTACTGAGATGTATCTAGACCAAATCACCCAGCTAAAATTCTCTCTTTCTCCTTCCTTAACTTCGCTTCTAGAGCTTAGTTTTAACCCAACTCAATTGCTCCACGGTTGGCCAATCATCATCATCAATCTTCAACTGGGTCATATGTGAACCCATAGGTGACCTCGAATGGAGACATATTTGTTATGCTATAGGAAGTCCGATTATAGGCAAATTTGATAATTGGTAGACACAGATCCCAATTAGCCATGTTTTGTTTGACAACAACCCGTAGCAAAGTTCCTACAGTTCATTTGACAACTTTGGTCTGTCCATCAGTCTGTGGATAGCAAGACGTGCTGTACAATAGCTTAGTTCCCATTCACCTCTAAAGTATCCTCCAAAAGTGGCCTATGAACTTGGGGTCTTGATCCAAAATAATCGTTATGGTCATACCGTGAAGCTTGATTACCTCCTACAAGAAAAGAAAAGAGATAGTTGAAGCGTCGTTAATTTTGGAGCAAGGCATGAAATGTGCAATCTTGCTAAATCGATCTACAACCACCATGATGGAGTCCTTCCCTCGGGACGTCCTTGGCAATCCTAACATAAAGTCCATACTTAGCTCAAATCATTGTCTAGTTAGGACAGGCAAGGGTAGATAATGTCCTTGCTCGAGTCAGCTTTTTACCTTCCTGCAAGTCGTATACCTTTCCTACATAGACTGCACATCTCTCACTATTCTCAGCCAAAAGAATCTTGTAGACAATACTTCAATGATTCGGAGCTAGCTAAAGTGTCCTATTAATCCTCTTCCATGCACCTCACACACTAGCAAATCTCTCATGGAATAGGTTAGGATACATAAGCTCCTCTTTTTGAATAAGTATCCATCTTCCCTATGATAGTCGTTTAATGTCCATCCTTCCTTCCTCACATTGGGCATAAATAAGACCAAAGTGGGGGTCCTCAACATACAATTCCTCTATGGTGAAAAAACCAAGTAGCCTTATTTGCAGCTCAGTCAAGAGGGTATGATCTACGTTATTCCTTCCATTCTTGTATTTTACGACATAAGAAAAGCCCTCCATGAACTCGAACCATTTGGCTTGTCTCTGGGACAACTTTGGCTAGCTCGTAAGATATCTCAAGGATTCATGATCAATATAGATCACAAATTCCTTAGGCAACAGATAGTATTGCCATACTATGAGGACTCAAATTAAAGAGTAAAACTCCTTGTCATAGACAAAGTAGTTAAGTGTAGCTCCTCGAAGTTTTTCACTGAAGTAAGCAATAGGTCGGCCTTCTTGCATCAGCATAACACCTATGCATAGTCCGGATGCATCACACTTGACTTCAAACACCTTGTCAAAGCTTAGTAAAGCTAAGACGGAGGCTGTAGTTAGCCTCTCTTTCACTTCCTCAAAACTCTTCTACTCCTTATCTCCCCATCTGAATTCAACATTTTTCTTAAAGAGTTCAGTAAATGGGGCCACAATCGTACTGAAATTTTTTATGAACTTATGATAGAATGATGCCAGGCTATGAAAACTCCTCACATCGGCAAAACAAGTCAGCTCAGGCTATTCTATAATCGCTCTTATTTTCTCATCATCAACTTGAATGCCACCTTCACTCACAAAAAAACCTAAGAAGATCACTTCGGATCAGAAAAAGTTGCACTTCTTCAAATTGGAGTAAAGTTGTTCAGCTCGGAGTTTCGCAAGGACTCTTTAGAGATGCTCCTGGTGAGTTTGTAGGTCGAAGCTGTGTATTAAAATGTCATCAAAGTAAACTATAACAAATCTTCCTAATAATTCTTGAAGCACATGATTCATCAAGCGCATAAATGTGCTCGGCGCATTGGACAACTCAAATGGCATAACAAGCCATTCATATAAACCATGTCGTGTCTTGAATGTGGTCTTCCACTCATCACCTTCACGCATTTAGATCTAATGGTATCCAAATTTGACGTTGATCTTGGAGAACACTCTTGCTCCACTTACCTCATCTAGCATATCATTGAGCCTAGGTATGGGACACTTGTACTTGATGGTGGTTCGATTGATTGCTCGGCTATCGACATATATTCTCCAAGAACCATGCTTCTTCAGTACTAATAAGGCTAAAACAGCACAAGGGCTAAGGGACTCACGCACATACCCTTTCTTCATAGGGTCATCTACTTGCCTTTGCAACTTAGCAGCCTGTTCAAGGTTCAGCCTATAAGTAAGCTTGTTCGATAGTGCGGCTCCTAGCTATAGGTTAATTGCATGCTTGACGCTTCAGATTAAGGGTAAACCCTTCGGTAGCTCCTCTAGAAACAGGTCAGTAAATTCCTCCAGTAGGGTTTTTACCTTGACAAGCAACTCCTCCTCGGACCTCAACTCCAAAATTCTTCAAACCAGCAGATAGGTCAGTTTTTCTAGCTCCATCTTTCTCTTTAGTTCGACTTAGGTCAATATCAAGGCCTCCTTCTTCAGGGCTCGACTCAGTTGTAACTACATGACCTTCACTTATTTAGGACTCAATTTCATCCTTCTACCTTTGTGCTCAACAAGGCATATATTCCTCCTTCCATCATATATAACTGCTCGATCAAACATCCATGGTTGTCCAAGTAGAATGTGGGACATACTCATGGGCAGTACATCACAGAGCACTTCATCTTAATACTGGCCAATGCAAATCATCACAGACACTTGTTTGTTCACTTATAGGGCTCCCTTATCACTAAGCTAGTGAAGCTTATAAGGTTTCGGGTGGGGCATAGTCAGCAATTTCAACTACTAGACCATAAATATAGAGGTTGCATTAGTGGAGCTCCTACTGTCAACAATCAGCATGCACAGTGATTCAATCACCTTGCATCCAATATGGAAGAGATTTTCTCTTTGTCCGTCTTCAAGTATAGGACTGACACTCATTATCCTCCTCAACACTAGGGCGGTCGGCATAAAGTTTCCTTCATTACTATAAATAACTTCCTCTTCGAACAACTTGGTCTGTCTGTCCTCCTTTAACTCCTCTACTTCTTCATCAGTACTGTCGACCTCAATGGCAACACCTCACCTCTAATCACCATTATTCGCCTATTTGGACACTAAGTGACCATATGTCAAAATCCTGAGCATTTGAAACACTTAGTCTCACTCGTCTTCCTTCCTGAACTCTGGCTTTTCTTAAACTTCCTTAGCAGTTCCTTCTCCTCTACTCGGGTAATATGAGTAGGTCGAGTCTCAATGGCCTTGCTTGATTCTGTCCGCACGAGTCTGCTCGGAACAAGGCAACTACTACTAAGATGGTTGATGGATGGTCAAAATCCTCTTGTTCGGCGCCTTTCTAACCTCTGGGCGACTCAGATCGCATCATTAAGTGTACTAATGTCTAGGGTTTCCAAGACATCCCCAATCTCATACTTCAACCCACCGATGAATTGAGATACAGTTCGCTCTTCGAGGTCTACGACTTCACATCAAATCATTAACATTTGGAATTCCTTAACGTAAGCGTCCACACTCGATCCTCCTTATCTCAATTCTTGTAGTCTTTTGAAGGCATCTTATAGATAATAGCTCAGCACAAATCTTCTCTACATGACTCTCTTCATTTCATCCCAACTCTTAATTTCTCGTTCTCCTTCCCTTCTTTTGGTGGCTTGGAAGTTCTTCCACTACAAGGCAGCATAACTAATGAACTCCAACACAGCAAGTCTAACCTTTGCATTATTGGGCATTTCATGGCATTCAAACTGCTTTTCAATTTGATATAAGGCATCACCACTTCCAAAGAAACTCGGAATACGCATCCTTAATCCTTCAACTATAGGGGCTCGTACATTTCTTTCCTTAAGCTTGTAATACTCCTCTACCTCGTTATCTCCTTTTTCTTCCTCCTCAATCTCTTCAAGCACTAGCCTTCGTCTAGCGTCCCTACCAATTCCTTTAGATTAGGGTAGTCGAGCTAGTATGTTAACTCGACCAAACTGACAATTGCCTCGTCCTTGCTATTTGTATTCCCTAGTAGGGCTTTTTCTAGCTCACTGCCTATCTTCTTGGATAATAGTCACCAGACTAACTACTAAGTCGGTAAGCTTATCCAAGCGATCATCCACTAACTAAGGTAAAAAGCTTCCTTCCTGTCCTTGGCCATGTCAAGTACCACTTTCTTGGTTTCCTAAAGTTCCTTGAACACTTGAATTTGACATTGATGGTTACTTCACAATGACAATTACACAACAAACAAACAGTCAACCACACTCTATTTTGGCGTATCGAAAACAAGGGAAAACAAAGTACAAAACACTTCTCAACTACTAAAATTCAAAGCTAACAATAGAACCATTATCTCAGGGGAGTAGTAACAAACTACTCAAAGAACACAGTAGCAGAATCTAGCTTCAAACGTAATCAAACTTTGATACCAAGATACAGATTCATCGATAGATACAAGGACCCAATATCATGCATAACTAAAGGGATGGGTCTAAGCCGCGAGATGGCTCAAAAAGTAAATGAAAGTTGTAGGGTTAGTAAGGTTCCTATGCATCAACAATTGATATGACGTACCAACGCCTCACACAAGCTCGGGTCACACTTGATATGACGCACAAGTATGACTAGAGGTCATTCGCCACTAGTCCACGCTTAAATAGACTAAATAAGAGTAGTTTAAGAGTAAGCAAAAATGACACTTAGCTCAAGAGAGAGTAAAAAGTTCAATGTTTTCTTCTATGTGTGTTCATTATCCGGCTATTACATTATACGAATATTAATAGTACCTTGTTAGGGTAAGTCTTAAGTTACAGAAATTACAAAGAATAGATCTTTATTTGCTAAACAAAATGAGAATAATTTATAAAGAAATGAAATCGTGCAAAAGAACATCCTCTATCAAAAAGGACAGTACGAGTGTCAAAAAGGACAGCATGCACGCATTTTACTCAGTTTGCGATTCTGACAATATTATGAGCCAAGCAGGGGTGGTCCTTTGATCAAGTCTATTCTGACGGCTGGGGCTAGACAGGAGTTGGATCAAGGGCAACTCACATTCGAGTCAGCCTTAATTGGTCAGCCCTTCACAATTATCATCTTGGCCTTGGCACTGTGGAGATAGCTGTTTTCCTGATTTAGTGCTTGGACTAGGGTACAGGGAGGGGTCGGCTCCATGTGTGGGCTAATCACCTCAACAACTTCCTAAATGGTGTAGAGAGCAAAGTAGCTAGGTAGATCGGACTAGGGAAAATACTACTCTGCGATGCTTAACTCTCCTCAAACAACTCGACGAACCATGTAAGAAAGCCTTCAAGCTTGGGAGCGAGTGATCAGTCCTTGATCCTTATCAATTAGTCTCTTGGAAAACAAAAAAACAAGCTACCATGTCCACTTCATCAGCGGAAGTAAAGTATTGTAGTCCCATTTCAACTACTAAGTAGTTATTATTGATATCATATCTTTTGAGGGATCTTGGGAGTTGAGTCAATTTACTTATTTCTCTTTTCACAAATAGTAAGTCGGCCAAACAAATTATAGAAAATCCTTGCTTACACAAGCAAATGAAACACATTGAAGTATATTTTATTAGAGATCACATTTCATTGGGATTTCTTAACATTTCCTTTCTTCCTTCCTCAGAGTAGTTAGCAAACTTGTTTACCAAGAGTTTACCTAAAGCACAGTTGTTGTATTTTATTTCCAAGTTGGGTCTGTCGACTTCTCTAACTTAAGGGGGTATAGAAATATATACAAAGAGCTTACTTGTATATGCAGATCACATGCAAGCCTAATTGGTTATGTGTGTGAGACTATATATATTCTTCATTGCTATACATTTCAATTAGTTAGTATAGTAACAATTTTTAGTCCTAAAATGTATGCTCCGTTTCTCCTCAAATCACCAACGCTAAGCTACGGCAAAGATTGTAAGCTTCTCATTCTTTGCTTATTGAATTGTTTACAACCTTAAAGCATTTACAAACATTACAAATGACAAGAAACAAAAACAAGATTGGAAAAAAGAGAGCAAAAAATGTTCTTAAGACCTCTTTTATATATTTTAAAAGGTTATAAATATATATATTTATATATATGCATCAACAACCATAACTTACCAAGACAAGCTTCACACATCTGTTGCAATGCATTTTCTCCTCTCCTTTATAAGGTTGCATTGCATGCCTCTCTTTCTAATTACACACAATCTCAAGATAAGAAACTGATTGATGATGTTTTCCAGAATCAAATTCTTAAAACAATTATTTATAATTGGTAAATATAGAATGTATTGATAAAAGAAAACCAAGAAAAAGTAATTCAAGACTTAAAAAAGGATGAAGGAAGAAGCAAAGTTTGTTACCATTTCTATAGTTGTTTAACAAAACTAGACTTGAGGATGCACACTAATATATACAGACATATACAATATTTACATGGATATTAAACATACAATTTCACTTGTATACCATTTCAATTATCATATATATGTTAATGGATTATTAGCAAGTTAATGATATTACGCTTATTTTATAACGAACAAACTATAGTTAATATTAATTATTATTGTTTCCACATATGGTCATTACATTAATGGTATAATAATCCTTTCTTTCTAATATCCCAATTATTTTTATTTTCCTCTTCTTCTTTTTTTTGGGTAGATTCCAAAAGCTCTAATTCGAAAGCTAAATTTAATTAAAAAAATCTACAAAATACAATACACACATTTGTATATGTATATTGTAAAACAATTTTGAAATTTTTTATTAAATGTGTTTAAAGAAAATATACTATTCATATATTTATATATATATGCATATATATATATATATAAACATTATAATAAGTTTATACATACATCATATGATGACATTTTGAAATCTAATATGTATGTTTATTTATAAATAGGCACATATAACTAACACTTACCTAATTTAATAATAGAGTTAGGGCTGTTCATCAAACCAAATCAACCCGAATCAAACCACAAAATACAATTCTTTTATATTTCGATTCGGTTTATGGTTTGGTTCATATAAGGTTCAAACGGTTCATGATTTGGTTTAGTACATCTAACTGAACCAAACTACTTTTTATTTAAAAATAAAAAAAAAGTGATTTTTTTTAATTTTTAAACCATATTAACATTTGATTTTTACCTTATTTACATTTTTTTTATTGTTTCTCTTCTTACACTCAACTTCCACTGTTCACTCATTCTCTTTTATTGTTGTTGTTCATTTCTTAAGCAAGTTTTCATGCTTTCACTATAACCAGAGATGCAATATTACTTGTGTAAGGTAAATAAAATAGATTTTCAACTCGATGAATTTTTCCTTCATTTTTTTTTAACTCTTAGGGTAGGTAGTGGTCATCCACCATTTAAGGATGGTTACATAGTCACCTACTACCTTAAGGCCACTAATGTAATATATACCTTTTTTATGTGACTAATTCATTACGTTAGAAATAATAAAATTGCCACAAAAAAGTAATCTGCCTAATATTTTGCTGTAAAAATTTGAATTTCTTGCAATGTTAGTTCCGTTTATGTGGTTATTTAACAAAACTTGACTTGAATGATGCATGTAAGTAAACAATGAAGGAAGTGCCAAAATTTATATTGAAAGTATTAACTGACTTTGATTGAAAGTGTATTTCAAGAAGTTGAAAACCCCATTTTATCTTTAATTAGCAATTAGGTATAAGTAGAAATTACAATAATTCGACTATGGTCCTCATCTAAAAATATTTCTTCTGGATTAAGTTTGTATCGCCAAAAGAGAAAAAATAATAAAAATATTTCATTCATAAGGTGCATGGCACTGAGTTCACTTGTTTGAAAGTTTGAATTAATCCAAAAATAAAAAAAAAATGCAAGAATAAAAAGGGGGGTCAAACACAGTAAGCTTTCATTTATAAAGGGTAGTGGAAAGTTTTTATTTATGTTAATTATTCAATTTCATTAGAAATTTAAAAAATAAATCAATGTAAATTATTATTTACTTATAAAAATTAAATCTAAAAAATGTAATTTAGAATTTATTTTTTTAATTTATTTATTTTATTATAATTTCTTCATTTATGATAAAAAAAAAGGTCTCATATGTCACATCAAATTGCATAGTCAACGAGTTCACTTGGTCGAAAGTATGCCTTTCAACTTTTTAGTATAAATTACATTAAGAACACTAGTATAATCATAAGATTATGTAAAAAATTAATTGATCATGTAAAAGCTAGCCTCATAAAAATATTGCAACCTAATGATTTATTAATTTCATTTACATAGCATATCAAAGTTTCCAATGCAAAAATATTAGATTTTTAGTTTTTTGAAGATCACTATATAATACGAGTACAATCAATGATATACTAACAGATTCATACTCGCAATATATGTGTAAAGATAAAATAAGTTAATATAATAACATGTTACCAAATTAAACTATATACATGACTAATAATTCAAAAAATAAAATAAAATAAGTTAATCTAATAGCATGTTACTGAATTAAACTATATAAATTACTAATAATTTGAAAAAGAAAAAAATAAAAATAATATATAAACTATCATAATGTATAGGGAAAAAAGAAGAGAAAACAACTACATTAATACATAAATATATTTGTTTAAATATACTACCAGCAAACAATGCACTTATATTATAGGTGAAAAATAATTAAAATAGTTTTTCCAATTTTTTAAATAAAAGGAGTTACACATAATACTAAATCAATCTATTTATACACATTGTTGCCAAAAGAAATAAAAAAAAAAAAAATAGATCAACTATATGCATTACTCTAAAAAAGGTTATTCCAAAATAAAGAAAAATTGTTGATAAAAATATAGTCTATATAAGATTCAAAATATTTTTATATAGAGAATTTTAAATTTAAATATACATTTATTTAGTAATATCTCTTTAGGTCGCTTGATATATACGATAGAGAGAGAGATACTGAAAAATTGTAAAAGAGACTAAAAATGGATTCAATATGGGAAATAGTAAGAGAGGGGAGAGAGAGAAGGCGATCATGGAGATATGTGCGAAGAGATATTATAGAGAAGAAAGAAAGAAAGAAAGAAGAATTAGGAAGAAAGAGAAAAAAGGAAAGTAACATATTTACCTATTATTTATAATTTTAATAGAATAGTTTAATATTATTTTTTTGTTAAATAATATTAAATAGAGGGTAAATAAGTAATTTTAAGGGAAAGATATAAGCGGTTGTTACTTAAGTCCCTATTGGCTTTAATAATATATAGATAATATATTAAAATATGTAAATTATATAAATATCTATGACACTAAAAGTGGGAACTCCCATTTAATATTGTAGAAAAATTAAAAGATGAAAAATAATCCTTTAATTTTAAATATAATTTTTGAAGAGGTATAGATATAACATACAAAGGTGACATCTTTAATATAATTAAAGATCGGTAAATGTAGGTGTATAGATATATTTACTTATATTTTTTGTGGTTGCGGATTTGAAATGAAGGGATTAAAAAGTGTGTTTTATGCCCATGAAAAGCATAAATTAAAATCCAATGAGCATGGTTAGATAAAGTGAGGTAAAAGGCCTTTAAAGTTGACACTATTACCAACTTGGATTTATTGGAGAAGGAACATACTGGAAGATACAATTATTTATTATTGTCATCTCCACAAAATCTACCCATTATCTCTATCAATTGATGTGTAAGTTAATAGTTATGGGCTTGAGCAATTATATAATATTAATATTTATTAAACTTATTATTTTACATTTAGTATATAGTGGAGATGAATAATAGTTATAGGTAGATTTATAGGCAGTTAGTGGCTTACTGGTTTAAAATGATATAGATATGAATATGGATAACATACTTTCTAAGTGTCATGCATAAAAGATTTTAAACTCAAAAGATACACACAAACACATATATATACTATTTTGATTAGTATTTTCTAAAACTTAAGCACTAATGAATATTGTGTTCTTCCTTTCTTAACTTAAAAAACAAAGGGTGCGATTGAGAAAAACTATATTTAGAAGAGAGAATCACTAAATTATCAGATTTCAAATTATATCCCAAGAACATATACCATTCTCATACAAATCAACATTTGCTATATAATTATAAGATCTTGGATTAATTTTATTTAGCATACTTAAATATTCCTCCTTTAACATTATGCATTGTTGTATTTTCATTTTTAATATTTTGTATAAGTTTATCCTATCTTTATTTATCATCATTATACAACAAAAATTATTAAAACAATATAATTAAATTTACAACGAAAATGATAGGAAAAATATATATAACTATACATATAAATTGTATGAGACGATAACAATTACCTTAAAACTATGAGGTGAATAGAGCTAGCCTTTTTTGCTTATGTAGCCTCTTAGCTCCCTAAAGGAGTGTTATGATCTCCTAGGATAAGGGATGGCAACTTGCCAACATTAAAGAGTAAAATGGAAAAGAAAAACACAAGAAAAAAAAAAGAGAATACATTTGATGAACTTATCAAGGCTATAATTAAGTCATACAAGCTAGTTACAACTTGATGAATTTTTTCTTCATTTTCTTTGACTCTTTAGAATTGGTAGATAGTCATCCACCATCCATACAAGATGGTCAATGATCACTTGCTATTATAATTGATTCACATAACTCACTTATAGCAATGAGTAGCAATGAGATCAATGATTTATAACCATATCACTACTCTAAGGGCATCATAGGGGTACTTTTATTTTACTTTTTCCTTTTCTTTCATTCTTTTTATGTTTTTATAATACGTAAATTATATTGATTATCAATGTGTAAATTATACTAATTATCCCTATAAATTTTGTAAATTACATTGGCATTTCACTTTTTTAAAACTATAACAAGTATATCCTTTCAGTTGTCTATATAGATGTGAACGTGTAAAAATGCTACCACATTATCACCATGCATCTCTAAGCCATCATTAATAATAATTTTTGAAAATATTATTATATATATTGATTAGCTAAAAAATAAAATAATTAAATAGATTCACAAAAAAAAAAGAAAAAAATGCTAAATTTTTTTCTTAAATGGCATCTCATCTCACATATATATTATAATTATATAAAATAATTAAAAATATTAATAGATTAAATTTTAGAAAATAGTTAAGAAAAAATAGGGCAAAAAAAAAAAGGAAGGAAGGAAGGAATTAGAGAGGAAACAATTCCTTTCTAATACCTTCCACTTATTTGGAAAAATAAGAAAAAGTACAAGGAAGGAATTTTTTTATTTTTGAAAATTTTTTCATGGATCTCACAAAAATTCATGGATTTACTTAAGTGCCCCTGTACTAAAAAATATTAGTAGTTTAATAAGTTTAAAAAATACATTTTATTATGTCATGATTTAAGGAGATTAGTCGTGATAGTTACCGTATACCATACAAAAAACTGTATATTGATATCCCTCTCAATCAACAACCCTTTTATGTAATATACAAAGCTACTATTACAACTAACAACTTAGAGTGGGCAAGTATAAGTATTATCATTTCATGACAATAATAACCAACTATTAAAACATAAAATACACATATAGAGAGAGATTTATAGATACGAAGATGATAAGAGTTACTATTATAAACTATCTACAAATAATATTACATAAAAAGGCTCTAAGACTAAATACAATATCATAAGTACACTCATATCATATCTTACTCTCACATTAAACCCTTGATGTATAACTAACCTCGGGTATGCGACGGCTCGACTGCACAAATAGATCAACTTACAAAAGTAAACTACAAGGGTATAAATTAACTAGCTCAGTGAGATAATTCCCTCAACCATACAACAAACAAATTATACAACAATTAATTCAATCAAATGAATGCATAAATAATCAGTATGCCATATAAATACATGCAGTTGATCAGATACTGCATATAACTTAGATTTAACGACCTCTAAAGCTAAGGTTGGAGATACATCAGCATAGTTAGATCCGGATATCATATTAAAACTTATATCATAATGAAACTCCGCATTTCGTATTCAAAACATAATGGTATATCCATTTTTAGTTTTTATCAAAAACAAATTCTACGTATGATTGTGAGTAGGTTCACATAGCCCTTATTAATCCCTAAATGGAGACCTCTAGACTCGACCGTTAGCCAAGTGGTTAACGCTTCCAATACCTAGTGATCCTGAGAGTTAAGGTAAGGTTATATCAGACGTATACACCATAAAAAATCTATAAAAACAAATAATCAACTCAAGTATAGCCTCTCGCTATCTCTGTGTGATGTGACAATCGAAATTAGTTAAGCAATGCATGATTATGCGTGTTTCGAGTTAGTTCTTTCAAGTCGAATGAAATTAGGTCTTATTATTTAGTGATCAACAAGTACACAAATAATTAGTTCCTATCAAACTACTATGCAACAATTAATGCATTATCATACTTTAAAGTAAATTCGCTATCAACAAATGGTGTTATACACAAGCATAACTTAGGCCTACATAATATTCAATTATTAATCATAGTTTATATTTACTAATTATAAACATAAGTAAGTATGGAATCATTAGGAAGAACTTACTCAGCTATAATCAACTTAAGAGTCGTAGTAATCCGATGGCAACTTAAGGTCAAAGTCAAAATCACCTGAAAGTAAGGAATACGAAAAGTAGTAAGTTTAGGAATTAAAAACTAAACTAGTATCGTAATTCGTATTATTTACTTAACTTAGTTATTGATTTGCGTGAAATCGCCAATTCGAGCTTTTTATCGAATCGCATATAACTTTTTCGATTTAGCTCGGGTTTTTATGAATTTATAGTCCATTTCGATCATTTTCAAGTGTATTTTCTCGTGAGGGGTCCATTTTGGATGCTGTAACTCGCAGTTTAGATTGTAATATAAAAATATCACAAAATTCATTATTTTAACTTAATAAGCTATAAAATATTAATTTAATCTTTTCTTAATATATTTACGATTTAATAATTATTTAAATCGTATAATTGGTAATTTTCTTATTTTAAGCCTATTTTACTATAATTACCTATTTTTACATATTTTTGGAAATTTTAGAACTACTAATTAAAAAATTTTCCACTTTATTATTTTTCTACATTATTATTATTATTATTATTATTATTATTATTATTATTAATTACAAAAAATTGTTTAATTTATATATATAGTGATGTGGCAACACATGAGAGTGCCACATGTCAAGTTTGCACATTTTTTCAAAATTTTCATTATTTCCTATTTTATGGTATAATTATATATATATAAATACTTATAATTATATTTTATCACATTTTCCAATTTACTTAATTATTAAATTTTTTCTTCAAATTTACGGTATTCTTACATACATATATATATTTACTAACTTACTTTATTTATTAAATTAATATAACAGCATACTGTATATACTATTTAATTATACTCGTATTTTTACGTATACATCACTATTCATATACGTACATTTATATATATACTATACGTTATATAATAAATTATTCTAACTTTATTTATACACCATGTACAAGTATAATATGCACTTATTTATACTTTATATACTTATGTACATATACGGTTATATTATATACGTATATATATACTAAAATACAAATATTATTAATAATATATATATACATCTTCACATCAGCACATGTATATACGTAATTATATATATAAATTTCGTATACTTGGAAATTAT
The DNA here is from genome assembly GCA_024138015.1 of Lumnitzera littorea. NCBI lineage: Eukaryota > Viridiplantae > Streptophyta > Magnoliopsida > Myrtales > Combretaceae > Lumnitzera > Lumnitzera littorea. The sequence goes on along the minus strand of JAMXBB010000009.1, from coordinate 2,671,267 downwards.
TAAGTGTATGCACATATATTATTGTATACATGTACATACTTTATATATTAAAATGAATGAGTATATATACTTATTATTATACACACACATATATATATATAATACAAAATAGGTATATATACATATTTATACATATGTATACAAAATTACATAATACATGTATATACATATCATATACTAAAATAATTGCTAAGTATACACACACACACACATATATATATTCATTTATACATACATATTATATTCAAGAAAAATACTATGTACACATACACATACATACATATATATATTCATGTGTACAGACATATATATAGTAATACCTAAATAGTGAAAATACTAAATACATACCATATATATTCTTATATACATAAGGAAATACATGGTATATTCATATTATATACACATACATGTACATACTTTAGACCATACACAAAATACCTATACCTTTGTACATACATACATGTAATACATAAAATAAAATAAAAGAAAAATAACAAGTACCCAATATATATGTACATAGTATAAAGTATAAATACATGTACAAAAATTAAATAATAACCTACCTAAATCTTTTAGTAAATTAATTAATCAAATCCTCTTAGTCTTCTTCTTCTTACTCTTCTTTTTTCCTTTTCTTTACTCTTCGGTTTTGTGTGTGTGCACTTTGTTTTTGGTTTTGTTCTTTCTCTTCTCTTTTACGGTTTGTGTGTGTGTAATTGGCTTTGGGTTTTTTTTTTTTTCTTTTTCTATTTGAACTTCCAGACATGAATTATTCCAATTAGGATGTGGATCAAAAGCAAATGAAAAAGAGAAAAAAAAAAATCTAACTTAAATCTCCTCATTAAATTGAATAAGACACTTACTTTGATTAACTTGTCTTTTATTCCATAAATTTGTGATACTTGTTATTTATAATTTAGCACATGGGCTGCTATTTTTATGTGCTGTAATTGTAATGTGGCAACAAAAAATAAATAAATAAAAGGAAGACAAGAAAGAAAAAGGAAGAAGGAAGAAAATAAAAATAACTATATGTAATTTGTCCAAACATAAAAATAGCAAAAATAACATTTATAAATTAATTTTAAAATTTTATGAAAATTTATCAATTTAATTGGTACTCATTACGATTATAATTTTTACGAATTATTTTAACACTTTCGTTAAAAGTTTTACACAATTACGCAATTTAATTAATAATTGTAATTAGTTATAATTATATCACTATTAAGTGATATTTATTCATTTTATGAACTTAAAGTTATAGTTTTAGTATTTCGATCAAGTTAGAGTTTGATTTCAAGTATTTACGCGTACATTGGATTTAAGGATTCCGTATGTAATTTAGGTTTTGATTAATTTCTAGGGTTTTTACAATCGATACCATATTCGGTTTCTAAATTTTATAAAAAATTTTATTTCTAACCTTATTGATTCATAATATCGTCTAGGACACTTAGACTTAAATTAGAGTTCAAACTAGTGATTACCTAGGTTTACATATTAACTTTCCATCTATGATCATCCATTCATATTACCTCATTGGCAAGATGCTGTTCGACAAAACTCTCCAGTGTCTGCATCCTGTCATACGGCAGGTTCTCTAATTCTATCAACCTGCTTTGCTGGTTTTGCTGGTAATCATGCGATGTTTGCACATTTTGATATGTAATACCAACTGGTGTGTTATTGACAGGATGGTCAACAGGCTTCTCATCAGGCGCATGCATTCGGTAATGCAAGTTATTTGATTCCATCATCCTTTGTTGAAAGCAATACCCTGTCTGCATAGCTTGATGTGTTGTATTATTGACATAGTTATCGGCGAACCTCTCTGGCATATGCATTTGGTTGACTTTGGGGACAACAGAATTAGCGGCCATTTCCAATGTCGTCTCAGGATAATGTTCCTGGGTTCCAAGCATGTGAAGTCTGTGTAGATGCTGATGATTGGCTACTTGAGGTTGATGAAATTGGTTAAAGGTGGAACTTGAGATGTTGCTTGAACTGTCATGCGGCTTCTTGTAAAATAACATCTCCATGGCTTTAGTCAATTGCTCATTTTCTGAAATTCAAATTTATTTGAACCCTTTTAAGCTTGTTATACATACAACCAAAGATGAAAATCATAAGGGCTAGGAGTTTAATATACTAACCTGCTTTTGTGCCAAAGGGATTTTCGCAATTGTCGCATTGACATTCATGCCCGCATCCAGAGTCAGACTGAAAATAAAAGAAAGATCCCAAGATTATCAAGACCAATGGAAGAAGTTCTTCTTTCCAAGTTAATTATATCTCTCAACTTAAGTGCTCATGCATTAAATATTTTTCTAATTTGGTTAGAACTTTCGTTTATAAGTTAAATCCAACACTAACGAAGATATGTATTAATTAACTGTGCTGATTTACCCACTTCTAGTATTAGTATGAGCAAAATAAATATGAAAAATTACGAATAAACCCTCGAAACTCTTAGCAGATAAACCCTTTGAACTTTTAAAACACAACATTTTACCTCTTTCTAACATTTAAAATTATGTCCTTTTAAACTTCCAAAGCCATCGCTCAAAAAGCACACAATAGCAAATATTTTGGGACTTTGGCAACGGTGATGGAAATGTTATGATAAGCTGAAGGTAAGTTTTGGAAGTCTAAGGGTTTATTTACACTTGAATAATAGTGTTAAGGATATATTTACAATTTTCTATTAAAAATTATTCAAGTTAAGAGGGAAAGCTTGTAAATGAACTAGATCTGTCAAATTTTATAGACCTTTAATAATTTTAATAAAAAAAAAAGTACCTGAAAGCATTCACAATATCCTTTCATGCACTTAAGACTTCATGCAATTGCAGCTTTTCCTTTGTCGTTCCCGTATACTCATTTTACTATCCGATTTAATTCCATGTTTCCAAGGATTTACGTGATAAGGAGATTCATGGACATGTGGACACATCAGCAATCATCTCTCGTTGATTTTTTGTTGAAATTGAGGCATGTTGAAACAGCTTTTACATCCACAAGAATTTGAGCAATATTGTTCCTCTCTAAAGCAATTACAATAACTGCCAATAACAAAAAGTAGTTAAGCATTTAGAAATAGAAAAAAGCATTCAATTATACTAATACATCATTATGTTTAGATGAATATCATACAAGTACCAATATTAGTGCTTAGCTTTTATAAAACTATCATTTACATTTTTATGTATTGAAATTTTATTAATATTTTCACTGTACTAATCCATATCAATAACAAAAAGCAATTAAGTATTTTGAAATAGGGTGCCAATTATACATACATATGTATATATAATTATGTATATGTATAATAAGATACTTTGGACATATGAAACATTTATGTTGATAAAATGGAATCAACAATGGAAGCACATAAACCATTACCCGCTTAAGCATTCTATATTTTTGCATTTACAACCTTTCTTCTCCTCCTCACCAGGTTCCATGGCTCTTTTCCTAAAGCGCAAAATTCAATTCCAAATTTATTGTCAAAATCTCCATACATAATATGGTTGAAAGCAATTCATATTATGACTACCATGTAAAGATGAACTAACCTCTTCCTTTCGAACTCAACTTGGTTTTGGTTTGATTTGTAGTTTTGCATATTTAATGGCTTGCCTACAGATAAAACCACTCTTTGCTCTTCAATTCCTAGTAGAGGGACTGTATTGGTTTGATTGAATTGATTTATATGATTTAACATATGACCTGTAGCATTGCAAGAATAAATTTGCATTACTTGCCGACCCGTATTTCTTCAATAAAATTTACCCACCATTATGTGAACTATAAAATTATATTGACTATAGCGAATTATTCTGATAATTTATTTTTAGGTTTTATATTAGACTATTAAAATGATAATGTACACTAAAATCTTCCTATAAATCATTTTATATTTATAGATTTAGCACAGTAATTAATAAAGTAATTCATTTTTCATATAAGTACGTGCATAGTGAGTGCATGTTTCCTTATCAATCATTTCACTTTCACTACAGGACATTGTAACGACTGCTTGGAATTGTATCACCATCATATTATCAATAAGGCAATATTTCTACATTTGAAAAAACCCTATAATGTGTAAAGAGTAAGGATATACCATTAGCAACTTGATCACTGTTGGGAATCCTTCTAGGCTGGAGTGATGTAGGAGTTGAAACCTGATTATTGAGGTTTCTTTGGCTAGCAGGGAACATCATACTAGGATACCTAGTCTCATCGGTCAATCGCATGGCGAATCCATTAGGCAATATGGCGACTCCATTAGGCAATATCCCAGGTTCTAGTTCTTGTTCCCGTTCCTGCATTTATGATTTAAAGGATCAATTTTTACTTTACACAAAAACATTCTTCAAATGTAATTTCTATTAGACATTAAACTGATGTATATGGCCTACAATTACTATAGAATAGCATATATATATATATATATATACACACGTATATCCTGTTATATGTGTATTAATATATGTATAGATATAAAATCATATGAATATGTAGCAGACTTTATATGATCTTCATTTTTCCCGTGGAAGTAATAAAAACATGTTTTATTCATAGATATCAATTTAAAGTATATATTTATATTAATCAAGATAATCGATTTATTAATAAGATTGTCACGGTTCACTTAGTAACAATTTATATTTATTGATTGTTAAAATATGGTGTAAAAATTATTATTTAAATATATAAATATCTATTGCTTATCTTATTGAAACCACATGTTACTTCAAAAGAGTTAAAAATATATTTAAATAAGAGAATTCAACGTTATTATATCTACTAAGCATTACATCTTCATACATTATATCATGCCAAGATTGTAATTTCTCTACATAATGATCATTTCTTTGTTTTTCCTATTTTCTTTTTCCTTTTTTTCCTCAAAAAAGATGTCTTCTACATTGAAAATTTATACATAAAATAATTTTCATAATTACTATAGAAGAGATGAGTAGGAATTATTTCAGCAATGTCAAGTATAAAATTTAAAGAAATAAAACAAGAACAAGTTTATGGCCAAAAGGAAGGGAAAAGAAATAAAGTTTAAAAACTTACATATATACTAAACCATGATTTAAGGTATTATTTGTTTGTCAGATTTTATAGTACAGTATTAGACAAACTTTTTAGTCTATTGTTTAGTTTGTATATTGGGCCAAATTATTGGATAAAAAGAACATTTAGGATACTAGACTAAAACTGAAAAATATCCGTATTGAACTAAAATGTTAAAATTTGTATCATATATTTTGTAGTATAAAAGAAATCTATTTTATAGTATGAATCTCTCTCTCTCTATATATATATATTTAATACTGCACATATCAAATTTGATATAAGAGGATCATTCTATTTTGCTATTTTTATACCGGGCATGACTTTATAATCATCTTCATACTCCGTGATTAAATATTCACTGTACGGTTTTGTGCTATTTTTTTTTTAATTAATGTCAACATTGTAAATTACCAATCTAATTTTTTTTTTTTATAATAGTAGTTTTCAAGCAATTAAACTCGGTTATCACAGCAGATTATAATAAGAATATTTGCATACAAACAATGTCTTCTACTCCTTAGTAGAATACGTTTTGCTTTGGAAAAAAATTTGAAGAAGAAGAGAAAGACGAAGAAGACTTACCATCGTCCGGACTAAATCAGAAAATTGATGAATGTCGTTCTTGAAATTTTGACTTGCTCAAAGAATCGTTGAAATTACTGTTAAATTCTTGGGTCGTCGGCTTCAGAAGAGAGTAGTTACTTATTCGGTTGATGTTTTGATGGTCTCAGGTCTGATATATATATATAGGTATGGATAGATATTTACGTAGATAGATACGGTGATCCTACATGCAGGTCGGTAAATACAACTCTTGTTAAGATCTCCAAGCTCCCTAATATATATTAGAATCTTTTACAGGTGGTCATCCGTTATCCACTTGCTGACTAATAGCGATTTTATTACCAATGGATGTTGATTGTTGATACTGACTTTCTCTCTTTATCACTAAAAACTATATCAATATTACTTACACGTGTATATAATATGGTTGATAAATATTAATAAAATTTAAACATGCAATAGCAATAATTAGTAGTTATATACCGTCATATATCTAAATTCTATTAGTATTTATCTACCACTTTTACATTCACATGATGGGTAAAATTGAAAAATTCTTTTCGAAAAAGTACATTTTTTACTAGTTATCAATGTTTCACTATTTTTTATTTAAGTCCTAAAACATTTTTGAATTCCAAATTTCTGTTTCTTTATTTATTTTTTTTGCTCAATTTTTTTCACATTTTTCCATACCTTTGACTTGATACTTATGCTCTTACAGTGTGTAGCAAGATTATTTATTGGTGCATATATGATTGTAATGTAATTGAAGAACAAAAAAAAAAGGACACATAATTTTCTTGAATTATATCATCCTCCTTTTTTGTTTATTGTTAGATATATATCGAAGTACTTGATATATCTAAGTAATTTTGTAGTTTTTATTATAATCTTATCTTACTTAGGGATGCTATTTGCTGATTCATATGGTTTTTTTCATAAGTTTTTATATGATTCATTTTTACTTATCTTGATAACATATATCATATTGTATGTAAGTAATATATATTTTTTTGGAAGTTTCTACTGTCCCATCACTCATTTTGACAAGACTGATCTAGGTATCAATCCTTCTATTAATTTACATTTCATTAAATCTGGATCATTAAACTCATAATTAACTCAATGATCTAAATTTAATAGAATGTAAATCAACAGCTAGTATATATATATATAAACGGCTAATGTATGTGTGTATATATATATGTGTATAAAACCACTAAAGCTTTATTTGACTCCACACTTTTAACAAATAATTTTATCCGTCTCTCTCTCTCAGCGACATTCTTTCTATACATTATTTACTATAGTTTTAATATAACCTTTCAAATCCTATTTATCTTTCTTTCTCCCTAATATTTTCTTTCTATATTATTTACCTATTTATTATCTATTATAAAAAATCAACATTGTGCCTTTAAATTTTGTTCTCTTTCATTGTTATGCTCTTAATGTATATGTCCAGTCAAGTTTATGCTGTCTTTCTTAGATATTATGTTGCTTGCTTTGCATATATATATATATATATATATTCTTTTTCTTTATCTTATCTTCTAAAAGAAATAACCAACTAATATATACATCTTATAGTATATTAGATGTATTAATTTATTTATCATATTATAGTTTTATTATTTCTCTTATAATCCTCTCTGGAGTACTAATATATTTATCTATATAATCTATTAATATTTATTAAAGAGTATATTCCATATTTGTTACATCCTAACATAGCATAGGATGTACCATTATACATAAATACTTATTTATATTCAATAAAAGTTCTATTTATAACAAAAGATTTTTACAACAGAGTTCAGCTTACAACTGTTTATACAAAAGAGTACATCCTTCAAGCTTAAGTAAACCTAAAACACAGTATATATATTTTTTTTTTTCATTTCATTAAATATGTACAAATCCTTCATGAGACAAAGATTAAAACACAGCAAGGATTCTTTAAAGGTAGCTAACTCCATTCTATGCACTCACCAAATACTTTTCCCCAATTAATGTTATTCCCAATCAATTCTATTCATAACTTGTGGATACATAAACATCCCTCCAACTCTCCATGAGCTAAGTGAGAGTAAATAAAATAAAGCACAAAATAAGCATAACACATATTCATAAATATTAATATTATAAAACATTCAATCTCATAATTCAAGTTATCCAGACAAACTATCTATGTAAGAAATTTGTACCATGCTCATGTACGTGATATGCATTGGTACAGATATCCTATGCTCTTCCAATTACTCATCTAGTTGGTCGACATACTCAAACATCTAGATACTACATCCAAGAACCTAAAGGCAATAAGGAGTAGCTTAAGAGTAGTACCTCTAAACTCAATAAAATAGAGACAACCCATTGTTGTATAAAAATTCAACACATAGTCAGCCTAGTTGAAATCACACATCATGGTCAAAATAAGTTGATCGATACAATTCTATATGCTCAAAACCGAACTTAGCAATACTCAAGTTTTCGGAAACTTAACCCTAGATCCTTTCATACCATGCCATGAATACAGTAAGCAATACAATAACCCAGTATCAAGTACGAATATCGTGTTCTACATCATAAACAATTCAACTATCTCAACTCAAACTTTGTTTCTCAACTTTATAGTTCATTCCTTCATACAAGGTTCACTTATCATACAGGGTTCACTTAGGTGAACACCCTGAAAGATAGTTCATTTTCTAAGTTTTTCAAACAATAACACTCATTAACAAATCGGTCATACATGATAAAACATTTCACTCAGTCAATGCACATTTAACAAAACCATGTATTCAACCAATCCAACAAATCATTAGAGTATATGACACAACTAACTCTAAGTCAAGTAAACATGGGTCTATTTGCACAAAAATAGACAAATCCACTTACCAAGATCTAGCAATAATATATTCCTATTCTTCAAAGTGCATATCTCCTTCATTGAATCCACTTAACAAAGTGATGTTATCCATTAATACTCATTTTTCCCTTTTTTTCTTATCTTTTTAAATAATTAGATCGTCCATTAACATTTAAAATATAAATATTTATTTACCTAGTTATTTATGAACAAGTATGTGTATCGATAATAAGTTGATAAGGTATTTTATGGTTTAGGTTCTCTTTAATCTAAAGTTGTTTGTTGATAAATCCTTACAAAAATTATTATTATTATTTTCTTAGTTATAGTAGTCAGTGTAGTGATCACGAGACCTTATCAAATTTCATACTTCTCCCTTTGTAGTTATTGAAACACGACTTAATAGTTTGTGTAAATATACATAGGATATATTACACATATCGTGCTTTTCTTACTATCAATAAAAATAGACGTACATTGCAAATGAAAAATAACACATCTAGAAATTAATTTTTAAGCTAATTATACTGAAATTATGTTGTGCTAAGCAAAATATATAGTGATGCAAAGGACGTCTAGCTTCTAGGTTAATTTGGCATCATATAATTTAATTCAAACACATGCTACACCTTAAGTAGTTAAATGAAGCAATTAATACAAATTTGATGACACTATCATGACGTAAAATTTCATTTATGTAATAGTAAAAATATTAACAAAAATCAAATTGCTACAATGATTTACCTATGCTTATTGCTTACTCTTACTAGAACTTATTATGATGGTAGTTGATATTAGATTGAAATCTTCTCCTATACTGTATATTTGTCGAGCTCAATGTGTTGCTTCTAAAAAAATTTTCTTTCCATCGTATTAGACTTTAAATAGACTAAAATCGTAGGAGAAATCTACTTCACCAATAAGTTTAAGGGTGGTATAAAACACTTCCTTATTAAAAGTTTTGCGATTTGCAGTAGCGAACAAATGAATAAAAATCTATTTTATTTTTAAACATTGTAATAAATTTTATAATAATGTTGGTAATGTATATACTTACATAAATTTTCCAACAAAGCATGTGTCCAGAATCTTGTCTCCAATCGATATTTGATTCACTTGCAATATATATATATATATTATTTATATATGTAGATAAATATTATGTTATGGTTCAGTTTTATGTAACTCCTCAAGTAAAATTTTATCTTGATTTATTACACGTAAAGTTCCATAATATGTTTTATAAATAAAAGAATATTGCATTATACATTAAATCTCAATTCCTTACCTTTGTGGTAGTAAAGATTTGACCCAATGAACCTTATTTCCTATATAACATTAGTAGCATTTAACTCAGTTTTGAGATCCATTTTCACAAATGTGTTTCTTTTTAGCCTTATCATGAAGTTTGAACTAAAACGGATAGCATTGTTTGACACTCTAAATTTAGGAACTCGAAACCTTAGGGTATTACATCATACCTCCATTACAAAAGGTTTCGTCCTCAAAACTTAACCACAAGTTAAATAACATATATTCATAACCTTATCCTAGTAAAAGAATAATCAATGACAAGACTACTAACCTAGCATAAATAGTTCAAGGTACTAAGCTCTCATTGATTAGGTAGATTCCCATTTCATCTCCTCAGTAGTGTGTTTACTCCATAAGACCTTCACATATTCAATATCTCGATTCTTTAATCTATAAATCTTTGTATCTAAAATACGAACTAGATGCTCTATATATGTAAGGTTTTCTTTTAATTCCACTAGAGGTACATCCAATATCGTTGTGGGATCACCTACAAATTTCCTCAAAGTTGAGACGTGTAACTTTTTCTATCAACTTTTGGCAGTTTGCATTCATTCCCTAATTATTTTCACCTTTTCCTTAAGATCTTAAAACATCGACAGTCCAATAACTTGCTTGTTCCCAACTTCTTGCTAATAACCAAGAGATTTACATTTACGTCCATACAAAGCTTCATGTGAAGCCATCTGAATAGTACTATGATAGCTATTATAATAAGTGAATTCTACTAAAAGCAAATGATCATCCCAACTACCTCCAAAATCTATCACACATGCCCTTAGCAAATCTTCTGAAGTTTAGATTGTTCGCTTTAGGGATGATAACTAGTACTAAAGTTCAACTTTGTTCCCATTTTTACTTGTAAGGATTGCCAAAACCTAGACATAAAATGAGAATCAAAATCAGATATTATCGACATCGGAACACCATAAAAATGAACTATCTCTTTAACATAAACTTCTACTACTTGGGAGAAAGTCATCATTTGCTTTATGGTTAGGAAATGCACTAATTCCGTAAGCCTATCTACTATAACTCATATCATATCATGTTGTCTCCTTGTCCTTGGTAAACCATTCACAAAATCCATTATTATGTGCTCTCACTTCCACTTAAGTATAGGTAAAGATTGTAATAATCCTCTTAGTCTTTAATGCTCGGCCTTCACCTTCTAGCAAGTCATACAGTATGATATATATTGTGCCACACCTCCTTTCATCCCCGTTCACCAAAATTTCTACTTCAAGTCTTTATACATCTTATTATTTCTAGAGTATAGGGAATGTCTTGCACTATGTGTCTCAACAAAATCACCTTTTTAACTTTCAAATCCTTTGGTACACATGTCTTTCTTTAAACCTCAATATTCCCATATCATTGATCCTAAAGTCAGGTGTTGCTCAATATCGTCTCTAATCTTTTGTAACTCTTCATCTCCCTTCTAAGCTTCCTTAATGCTCTTAAGTAATGTAAGTTCTACCTTCGGATTAACCAACATACTACTTTGTTCTCTTGTTACAACTTCTAAGCTCAATTTCTCCATTTCTTCAATCAATTCTCGTTGATTTGTAATGAGGGTAACGACGTTACCAAACTTCCTCTTACTTAATGCATCAACCACCGCATTAGCTTTTCCAAGGTGATAATAAATCATAAGATTATAATCCTTCAATAATTCCTACCACCGCCTTTGCCCTAAATTCAATTACTTTTGTGTAAAAATATATTTTAATATTTTGTAATTAGTATATACCTGACATTTCTCCCCATATAAGTAAGGCCTCCAAATTTTTAAAACAAATATTACAACTACAAGCTCTAAATCATGGGCCGGGTAGTTTTGCTTATGTAGTCTAAGTTGTCTTGAAGCATAGGAAATCATCTTATCATTTTGCATTAACACGCATCCTAATCCACTTCTAGATACAAAATAATAGATCACATACTCTCTAGATCCATCCGATATCATTAGTGTGGAGCTGTTACTAACCTTCTTTTATGCTCCTAGAAACTCTCTTTACACTTATCATTCCATTCAAATCCAATGCCTTTCCATGTCAATTAGGTCAATGGCAAAACTATTTTAGAGAAGTCCTATACAAATCTCCCATAATAATTAACCATTCCTAAGAAACTCCTCATTTCCATTACAATGGTCGGCCTTGTCCATTCTTTTATCACTTGCACTTTTACAAGGTCAACTACTAATCATGCACCAAATACTATATGTCTAAGAAACCTTACTTAATCCAACCAAAATTCACACTTCTTTAGCTTCACATAGAGTTGTTCGTCCTTAAGAGTCTAAAGCACAATCCTTAAGTGTTCTACATGTTCCTCCTTACTCCTTAAGTATATTAAGATATTATCGATAAACACAACTACGAACTCATCTCTGTATTTTTTAAAGACACGATTCATCATGTCCATGAATGCAGCAGGAGCATTCAACAGAATCACTATAAATTCATAATATCGATACTTAGTCCTAAAGGCAATCTTAGGTACATCCTCTTTCTTAATTTTCAACTAACGATAACCAGATTGTAAATCTATTTTCAAGAATGCTATGGATCCCTTCAGTTGATCAAATAAATCATCAATCCTAAGGAGTGGATATTTTTTATTTATCGTTACTTTGTTCAGTTCTCAATAATCAATATACAACCTTAAGCTTCCATCTTTCTTTTTAACAAAGAGCATTAATGTACCACATGGTCAAGTTCTCGACCTTATAAATCCCTAGTCCAATAGCTCCTATAGCTGCCTTTTCAATTCCACCAATTCAATAGGAGCCATTCAATAGGGTGTCTTAGAGATAGGTACAATGCCTGGAATAAGATCTATGGTAAATTGAATCTTCCTATCTAGTGGTAATCCAGTGAAATCCTAAGGAAAAACCTCAGGATATTCAAACATTACTAGTATATCTTTTAATCTCACTTCTTGTACTCAAGTATCCACCATTGAGGCTAGAAATCCAATATTACCATTTCTTACCAACTTCCAGGCTTTGCTTGCCGAAACTATTTGAGGGGTTACCTTTCTAAAGCTTCCTTTAAAATAAAATTTATCTCCATCCAGCTTCTTGAATACCATCATAGTCTACATTCGCACAATGTTTAGTTAGCTAATCAATCCCTAGTATAGCATTGAATTCTTTCATATCCAATACTACTAATTCTACAGGCATTTTATAAAGATCTACGCACACATTTCCTCCTTTTAACTTTTGTTGCACAACTTGTTCTCCTCTAGAAGGAGTCATCACTATCAAATCATACATTAGAGTCTTTATTAGGAGCGTACCCCTATTAACAGTCCTTAAATACATATGAATGTATTGCTCCCATATCAAACAATGTATAAGCATAATTACCCTCTAAGTGAACCAATCCTAAAATAACAATCACAATTATATCATTACTCTAGGGTACTGGATTCAAGTAAACATACAAGACATGATCATATAAAGGAATCTAAAAATCATAGGGTTCGAGACCTGTACTTGCAACTATGTTGTCATCCCTACCTTCTTCTTAGATAGCATATACCATTCCTTAAACTCTCAGTCTAGCTCCAACATCTCCTGGTCGATTATTTCTATTGACAGGTCCTAACCTATTAGCTTGGATTTGATCTGGTCTTGCCTACTGGTCTATCGAACACTGAGCGGCATTATGTCCTGTCTAGCGACACTTATAGTTAAGGTTTAGGTTCTGACATTATCTAGCTAAATACCCAGCTTCTCCATACCTAAAACATTTCCCTTGTAGCTCTAGACACTGCATGCATCAGCCAATGCCTACCCTTATACTTCCAGCAAAGCAGCATAGTTCCGCCTAACCTCTGATTCTTGTTAAGGGGTTCATAGGCCCTTTTTCCTCTTATCATCTTATGGCTACTACTAGAACTTCCCACAAATTTCCTTTTCTTACTTTCTACTTCTTCAACTACCCTTCATAAGTCAAGAGCTTACTTAATCAAATGAGTCTCATTGATAATATCGGTATATCACACGAACCTTGTCCTTTTTAACTCAGCTTGAAAATAAAGATCAAGTTTAGCGTTAAACCTACTAACCTTAGCAATTCCCTTATTCTATACCACTTCTAGGGCAAATTGTAACAACCTATTAAACTCTCTTTCGCATTCTTCAATAGTTCTACTTGCTTACTTCAAATTATACTATTCTTGAAACAATTACTCCCTTACACGTTTAAGGAAATACCACTCCAAAAATGCATCCCTAAAAGTGTTCCAACCTATGGGTTCTATAATCGTCCATCTAACAAAATACAACAATCCCCACTTTCCTATTATCTTTCACATCATGCACTTCAAAAGCTTTTTCTAACTAATCGATCCATTCATCCACAACTAAAGGATCAGTTTTCTTACCATCATATGGCTTTACTATTCATTGTATACAAGCTAACTTATCACCTCCTCCATCTCCAACTAGAGCAATTGTAAACTATTGCATAAATTCCATACCTGGCTGAGGCAGAACTAGATCGAGTTGTTGCTGTGGTTCTATCCTTTGTTTTGGTGGTTCTCAATTTGCCATAGGTCTTTTATGTCCCCTTCGTATCATTTTTTTTATCCAACAAATAAAATTAAATAATAAGTACCTTTATGAGGTTATAAGGTTGTAACTCTCTATCAACTAGCTACCCCACACTTCTCACACATACCTAGAAACTTATGGTCCCTAACTTATGCTTTGATACCACCTAAAGGATGTTATATTCTGACATAGCATAGGATATACCATCACATAGTAATACTTGTTTATATTCAACAAAATCTCTATTTGCAACAAAAAATTTCTACAATGGAGTTCAGCTTATGGCTATTTATATAAAAGAGTATATCCATCAAACTTAAGTAAACCTAAAACACAGTATTATTTTTTTTTTTTCAATTCATTACATATGTACAGATCTTTTATGGAACTAAGATCAGAACATAAGAAGGATTCTTCAAAGGTAGCTAACTCCATTCTATGAGTTCTCAAAGACTTTTCATTAGCTAATGTTGATGATTAGTCAATTCTCTTTATAACCTAAGAAAACACAAGTATCTCCTCAGCTCTCTGTGAGCTAAGTGAGAATAGATAAAACAAAGCATAGAACAAGCATAACATACATTCACAAACATCAATATTATAAAACATTCAATCTCATAATCCAAGTTATCAAAACAAACTGTCTATATAGGGAATTCATATCATACTCATGCACGTGACATGCGTCGGTATCGATATCCTATGCTCTTCCAATTGCTCATTCAATTAGTCAATGTAAGCCCCGTAATCAGGTATTTGAGGCTCGGTACATAAAATTGAGGGTGATAGGATAAATTCTTTGATCTAGCTCAAATTTTACAATGAAGCTGGGAATATTAGTAAAAGTGATCCCATGAGTTTAGATTTAGGAAAATAAATAATAAAATATTATAATATTGAGTTATATATATATTACTAGTTATTTATCAAAAACGTGTAAAAAAAATTCATAAAAAATAAAGAAAAATATGAGGTAGTGTAGAAATATCTAGATTCAAGGCGTGGCATTATAGTATTGAAGGTTTAAATTTTAGCCAATAAAAATTACCCCTAAGTAGAAAGTGAAAAAGAGAGAGAATAATCAACATTTATCACAAGTAAAATTAAAGAAGAACCTAATTACTTCTATAAATTCAAAGCAGCACTTTCAAACTTCATTTTGGTCATTCTAAAGTCTAGAAAAAAATAGGGAGAAGTAAGAAGAGGAGAGAAAACAATTTTACCAAAAAATAATAATAAATTATAGTGTAATTAAGGCTAGATAAGGACATAAGTACCAAATGAAGAACTAACATGATAGCTATTGGGGGGTCCAAGGTCTCATATGGTGGTGGTTTCGGTCAATCTACCCTTGCCACCAATGGAGCTCCACTGGCCAAAGAAGTGAAAATGTGCAATTTTCACTTATAAATTGCTATTTTTATTAAAATTATCAACAAATGTCAAAAAATTATGAAATTTGGTTTTCCTAAGTATTTTTATATGTATAATTAGAATATCAGACCATATTTTTAAAATTTAAAGTGCTTATATAGGTTCCTTAAGAATACGCCTAATTCCAACAAATTTTGTATGAATTTTCAAAAATAGTAAATAATGTTATTTCAAGATAATTTTTAGTGTACATATTCCTCATATGATATATTTAATTTAAATAAAAATAAATTTTGATAAACTATATGTTTAGTATTTATTGAAATTATTTTTTTTTAATCTATCCTGTTTTTCATATGAAAGAAACAATAAATTTTTAATTAAATTCCTCAATGAATCTGATTTGTAATGATTTTTGAAGCTTAGTTATGATTTTAGGAATATTTAGTCTGAATCTCATAATTTTATTTGGTCATTTACATATGTCAAGTTAATTTTTAAGTAAATCAAACCTAAAATTAATATTTCTAAAAATAATATATATTAAACTATCTTAGTACTTCTCATGATCAGAATATAAAAATTATAATTTACTAAGTATAACATATTTTTCGTAACTTTAATGAAGCTTAGATACTAAGTATTACATATTTTCCTAGCGTTTATACATATTTTGCCAAATATGAAAAATATAAAATAAATTTGTATAATTTACATTATAGCAAGAGGGTAGCTACTAAAGCAGAAATAAACTATATAATAAATTTTGAATCTGATTGTGAACTAAACTTAAGAATGTTCTGCTAAAATATGGAGCACCCTTAAATCAAAAACAAATTCAAAAGTTAAATAAGAAATTATGTATATAAGGCAAACTAATGATTTGACTAGCAACTAAATTAGAGACTTACTATATCTAAAATATATTTAGTTGAACATACAAAATAGATCAGAAGGAGCTTCTAAGATTTATGTGTAAAATCGTAATTAGAAGTTGAATCAGAACTTATATCAAAATAGAAATAATTATAAAAAACTTAAAACTTGAATAATTAGATATAATAAAACCCTAAACTAAAGATAGTATAAAGAGTTACAGAAAAAAAAAAGCCTATATGACATAGTTATATGAATACTAAAATAATATTTGCATTATAGGGATTATCGGCAATGACCTATGCGAGTTGCACTTTAAGTGAGCAAGCGAGAAGTCTAAGTAAGTTAGGATTAATACATTACAGTATTTTGAAGTACTATTTATAATACTAGAAGGCTTGAGATTATATTTGGTTGTATTTGTTAAATAGTTAACTGTATGCATGCCTATGTCTGTATGTTTTTGGGTTTGTTGGTATGATTTTGGTTTAATGTTCTTTATTGAAATTTGTGTGAAATGATTGAACACCTTAATTCTAAAACAAACCTGCATAGCAAACTATTAGAGGAAACATTTAGGGTTATCCAACCAAATATCGACCCCTTCGAAAGGGATAATGCTGGATAGCATAATAGGTTCCTTCTTCATCCTTAATCGAACTAAGTGACAAGAGAGGACGTTATGGTAAGGGTGAAGTCAATGATTTGGAGGTAGTCACAGGAGGAGCGGTGTCTCTATTATATAAGCTTAGGTTTGATCATAAGTTATTGAAATGTACATTAAACTTCTCAACCTAGATTAGAGCAGGTATAATTTCTCTAATCTCACAACGGACCGGATAATGTCATATGATTGTATTTACTTGTACTTACATTATATCTAACTAATTTGGTTAATAACCCTATTTGTGCTTAAAGTATAGTTTAACTCTCCATCCTAACTTCTTGAACGATTGATTGCTTATATCCCTATAGATATTGTTGTAAGTGCTAGCTAAGAAGCGATTATATAATTACCTTAAAGTTAGCAACAGCTAGATCTTAAGAAGTGAGGCTATAAACCTAATTGGATTTTATCTTTAAAAGCTTTTAGTATCAATTTATGTATTACTTAAGTAGATTATAATTAAGTTACTAAATCTTGTAAATATACTTAAGTTATTTTAATGTAAATATATATTTTTCATGATTTCATAAATAAATAACATATTTAATTTATAAACTATATACTTCAAAGTTGATTAGTCGTGGACACTTTCTATAAATCAGGTCTAAAATAGTGGCTGTAAGGTAAGCTTCTTCCTTGTTAAGTTTTCTAATTTGCGGTAGTAGACAAATGAATAAAAATCTATTTGATTTTTAAACATGGTAATAAAATATATAATAATGTTTGTAACATATATCCTTACATAAATTTTACACCAAAGCATGTGTCCAAAATCTTGTCTCCAACCAACATTTGATTCACTTGTAACATATATATATATATATATATATATATATATAAATTGTATGTTATGGTTCCGTTTTATGTGACTCCTCAAGAAAAATTTTATCTTGATTTATTATATGTAAAGTTCCATAATATGTTGTATAAATAAAAGAATATTGTATTATATGTTAAATCTCAAGTCCTTACCTTTCTGGTAGTTAAGATTTAACCCTATGAACTTTATTTCCTATTTTACATTGGTAGCACTTAACTCAAATTTGAGATTCCATCTCACATAAGTGTTTCTTTTAGCCTTACTATGAAGTTCAAATGAAAATGAATAACATTATTGGACGCTCTGAATTTGGGGGCTCGAAACCCAAGGGTATGGTAATATTTGAGCTTTAATTAAAAAAATATGGAATAGCCTTAATAGAAAATAATAATTATAGAAATTTTTTTTACGCATACTAGTTAAATTTTTTAGTGGTTTCACAAATAAAGTCCAATGTAAGTGTACCAATTAATGATTTAATTAGAAACTTAAGGAACTTATATCTATAAAACTAATGCAATGAAGAGTATCTTATTTATTTCTTTCTTTTTATTATAATTTTTTTTTTTACTTTGCCAATTCACAAACTTAAAGACATTTACTTATCAAAATAAAAGGCAACAAAAAACATCTAAGCTTAATTTTTCTGTGTTTTGCCGACTTATAAAATTTCTTCATTGGTGCTTTTTATGAAACTAGCGGGGTGGGTTCAAAACGGGTTTTATAATACCCAAATCTGCCTCGATAAAATTATTGGGTTTCCAAAACCCGTAAAGAACCCTATAGGGTTTTTAAGGAGTAACCAATGACCTGCCCCTATTAGAAAAATGCCAACTCGGTACCCACCTTGCCTCGACTCATATGAGCTTGATTTTCTTTTTCTTTTTTTTTAAGAAATGCTATTGTTATAAACTTCTAATAAAAAAAAATATACAACATTGAAAGGTCCTTTGAAAGTTGTACTTTTTAACTTCATTGAATTATAAAAAAAAATAGAGAATGACTTTTTCGTAGGTAAGAGACAAAGGGAGGGAGATACCTTAATCGTCCAAAATATAGAGAAAGGGACTTTGTTTTCTTAGAAGGAAAGCATTAGGGTTTAAGTTCAATTTCGAATTCAAGAGAAAGGGGGTTTTGTCCTAGAAGCACATATTTTCCCTTTTATATTACAAAAGATGAGTTAAGAGAGAGAGAGAGAGACTTGGAGGAGTTTTGGGCCATCCGGTAGAAGTCATAACAATATAGTGGTTGATGTAGATAAGAGTTGAAGGAAACTAAAATTTGGCTAACGGTAGTTAAGATTTTTTAGTTTCTTTGCCTAAAGAACAAAGAAGATAAAGGGTAAAGTAAAATTTGAAAAAAGAAAATAAAAAATGTAGGGACTAAGACAAATGAGAGAAGGGCCAGGGATGGGATTGAATTTGGTTATTTGGATTAGGCTCATAATCACACATAGTCAATGACTTTTAACTCCCTAAGCAGTACATGAAGTTCATGAATCACATAGGCATTCTTTATTTTTTTTAGTAATATTAATCAAATCAATATTTATATTATTACTCTATTTATTTTTTTGGGGTTGATATTTCCATCAAGTTTTTTTTTTTTTAATCCCATAACTCAACCCTAATCGCTATCAGGTTCTAAATCAATTTCCATAACCTACCCTATAGGATTATTAATGAGTTGGGTACCCTATTAAAACCCTCCCGATTGCATCCATATTGAGAAAGGCTTCAATAGTACTAATAGGCTACATGAATCAACGAATGACATGCAAGTACCAATAAAATTTTAACAATTAAAAATATAATTAATACTTTTTCAAAAAATACTTTCCTTTATTAGTACATATCAAATTTTGGAAAAAAGAACGCAAATAATCTATCTAAACTTTGACTTAGATGCGAATTAATCCCAAACTTTCAAAGTGTGATTTTTAACCCCCTAAACTTTAACAAAGTAGCAATAGAAAAAGTTAATGCATTTTAATAAGTTTAGAGAGTATCTGCTCACCAAAATCAAAGTTTAAAGGAATTATTCTTAACTTATGAGAATTAGTTGCCAATTTATCAAAATTTAAGGGGTAAAAACCTACATTTCAAAAATTTAGAGGTTCAATCCACACCTAAATCCAAGTTTAGAGGGTTTCTTTATATTTTCCTCTAAAATTTTATTAACACTTATACACCACTCATTAATCAATGTAACGTGTTAATACTATTAATTTTTTTTTTCATGTTTCCTCTAAAGCAAGGATGTCAAATTTGATGGATATCTATATGGCAATGTATAATATCTAATCAACATATGCTTCAAATTGATATGCAACAAAAAAAAGTTTCAAACCACCTCTATTAACTAATAAGTACTAAGTAGTATTGTTAGGGCTTAGGAAATAGGAGGTAAGGTTTATTTCCCAAGTTTCTTTAATATATCAATCATTGTTAGGCCACGTATAAGAACTCTAACTTTTAAAAACTTAAATCAACCATAAACCCTAATTTCTACTCTACCCTTTTGCACTTTCACCTACTTTCCCTAGCTTTCTCACCAACCAGACATGAATTTTCACTTCCAAAACCTCTTGGGAGCACCCTATATGATAGGGATCAAGGACTGATTACATGCTCCTGAGCTCGAGGGCTCTCTTAGGTAGTCCGTCGAACTATCCGAGGTGAGTTAAGCATTGAGTAGTAGTACTTGCCCCAGCCCAATCTGTCGTGCTACTTCGCTCTCCATGCTATCCAAGGTTTTACCAAAGTGATCAACTGATGCACCAAACCGAACCTTCCGCTATACACTAGTCCAAGCACTAAATCCAAATACAACAATCTCTACGGTGCTGAGTCCAAGCTGATAACTATTAGGGGTCAACCATCTAAGGCCGACCCGACTGTGAATAGTCCCTGAACCAACCCCAGTCCAACCTCTGCAATTAAGGTGTTGAGCTTCCGATGCCGCACAAACTTGAATAGAGGCCTACCCTCGCTCATCCCACAATATTGTCATAATCACATATTAAAAACACTCATGCGATGTCCTTTCTAATAATCGTGTTGTCTTTTCTAACAAAAGATGTTTATTGTGTACGATTTCATGCTTTCCCTATAAATTATTTTCTTTTTATTTAGCAAATAGGGATTCATTTTTGTAATTATCTGTAATGTAGAACTTGCCCTAACAAAGTACTATAAATGATCACATAATGTAACAACCGCAAGGTAACATATACAGAAGAATACACTGAACCTTTTTTTTTACCCTCTCTTAAGCTAAGTGTCCTCTTACTTACTCTTGAGCTACTTTTATCTAGCCCATTCGAGCGTAAAATAATAGCATGTGACCTCCGGCCATACTTATGCATCATATCAAGTATGACCTGAGTTCGTGTGAGGCATTAGTGTGTCATATCCATCGTCGATGCACGGGAACCCTTGCTCACCCTCACCTATAATTTACTTTTCGAGCCGTCTTATGACTTAGACCTACCCTTTTAATTACGCGTGATATTGGGTTCATGTGTTCGTCCACTAATTTGTATCACTATAGAGGAGGAAACGCCCTAATAACAAACAAAACATAATTGATCTCACCAATCAGTAATAGAATCTCTATTACTAACCTTAAATCTCAAACCCCAACCCTACCTATCTAGTCTTCCTTCAATATCTCTAAAATCACCATCTTTCACGACGGCATTTTCCTGGTCGCCATTGATGACAACCACCGTTGCCTCTTCATCAACCTCCCATGTAGTGCCATGCATTGCCACATCACCTTCAAGTACCTCATCTAGGCCATCAAATTTTCCCCTAATGGAAAGTTCATTGTAATGGGAATGGGTAAGTTTGTCCAAGATTAGCAGTCAATGGGTTTTCTCAAAGAGTATTTCCCTTTTGAGTTGGTTAAGATGTCAACTGATTTTGATGAAAAGATAAATTGCGTTGAATGGAGTGGTGATTGTGATTATTTACTTCTTGGATCTAGAGATGTAGCTGCAAGATTGTTTAAAGTGAAGAAATTATAAAAAGGGTGTTTTCAATAAGCCTTTTTTGTTTATTTATAAATGTACACATATAATTAACGCCTACCTAATTTAATAATAGAGTTAATGTCACAACTTGGAATGAGGTCGAGTCGTAGCAATACTATTATGTAATATGTAAAGATCCAAGATCAAGAGCCATCCATGATCAAGAGCCTTCAGCATACTACATAAGGCATTTCACAACTACAACTTTCTCCTTGTAGCTAGCATTAAGTAATAACAGAGCACATAAATTAAAGTTATATCATCTAATTAATGCTAACACAACATAGATAAAGGGAAATATAAGGTTTTTCCCTTCAGACAGTCATACAATACCATAGTAAGATAACGGTAGTAGTCCAAGCTACTTCATAAACTAAAGACACTTAACAATCGAAACTATAAATAGTTCAAATATAGATAAATGGTTCACTTAAGCTCTCAACTTCTTCACATCCCATAGCCTCAAGTTGGTGCAACTGACCTCAAACATCCTGTGGCTTGGCTCCAGCCAAAGATCCTACTGCAATAACAAACTATAGAGGGGTAAGCTTAACTACTTAGTGAGTAATATTCTTACTTTACTAACAAGTAATATTAAATAAGTTATTAATTAAGCATATAAATGCATGGTCAAACATATGCAATGCAACAATATATAGAGTCGGCCGGTAACTATATACAGTACCATTTTAATGGCTATCGTTGCTCGGGTTAGGAAGTTTTTTGGCACGTCAAGACCAAGTATCCACGTTCAATTCAAAGTCTCTTGTCAACAATGTCACCCTCAAGAGTAGACACAGTACAGCCTCAAGCAGAAGATGGCACTCCCCGGAGCCAAGTAATTTCCAAAGATCGAGGCAAGAACATGTCATACAAAATACGTCATATGATAACAATTTTAATATACATTATACAATGTGGATCTAACTAGGCATGATCCCCCATTCTATTGCGTGATGCTGATACTCTTGATATCATATTATAAGATGCGATGCATGTCCGATTTAATGGGTCAAATAGTTATTAGTTTAGATTCATAGATGACCAATCAATTATATTCAAACACTCTAAGATCCTAATTTCTAATGCTGCAAGAATATAAGTTAATATTAACCTAAGATATTTTGATAACGAATAACAATCATAACAAGCACATACAATACCCTGTATGCCCCAATCATGCAACAAATTTAGTTATCTGACAGTTAAATAATTCGCTAACTACAAGCATAAAACAAGCAAAGCAAGGGGGCGATATACTCACTTAGCCATGATACTCAGTAGTCCCAATAGTCCTCAACTATGTCGAAGTCAATATCCTTGTTACCTAAAGAAGATAATTAAGGTCTATGAGTATTTTATTTGCATTAGCTAACTAAACTTGCCACTCATTAACCCTAAGTTAGTTGCTTTCGTGATTCGGACATATTTTCTTCATTTTAACTCCGTTTTTGGTGATCTTATAGTCATTTTCATTGTTTTCGAATGTTCTTTCATTTGGTGGATTTATTTTTAAGTTTCTAAGTTAGTAAGTTTTCAAGTCGGGCCCTACTAAGTCGTGGGCTCAAATGGTAAGTTGAGTTACTTTAGGGTTTAGGCCTAGTTTTGAGCCTTGGGCTTAGTTTTTAACCTTGGGCCTTACACTTAATCATTTAGGCCTTCTTTTAAGTATTTTGAATGGGATTTTTCTACCCAACACCTTAAAATTTTAAAGTGGGCTTAGGTGATACTCTCTTGAGTCTAAATGAGCCTTTTTACTAAGTTTAAAGCTCTAAATCACCAAGGGGCCTATGTTAATTATCTTAGATGGGCCTTTTGCTCTAGTGGGCATTTTAATTAACTCATTCTAAGCCCTTTAACCTAAGGTTCAGATCTAGTCACTTAGTTACATGGGCTATAAAGTTAGTTCTTTTGGGCTTTATGTGCCTAAATGACTATTTAGGACCTTAGGCTCAAGCTAACTTGTCTTTTTGGGCTTAAGCCCAACATTAGACTTAAATTTAACCCGCTTTTGTTAGCTTTACAGATCTGGTCATTAAATTTTTAGTGGCCTTTATCACTATTTTTAAGCCTATAATCACTAACTAAGGTAGTTTATGGACTTAACCACACTTTAGCCAACTTAACTTGGTTGATTAAGTCCTAAATCATATTTAACACTAAATAAACATGTCATTAGGCTAATAAAAAATAATTTATAGATCTGATGGGTTCATGAATGTGGCGGCCTTCTAGTGTTCTTAGGATCAAATCTTCCATTTTCATGCAACACTTGATTTTTATGGTGATTCTACTTTAGTAACCTATGTTTCTACTCATCTAAAACCGTAATCACTACATAGAAGTGTGTAGAAATGTTGTGTGGAAACATGTAACAAGGCAACATGCATGGGGAATGGGGGTTCTATCATCCTACTTAATGATTTTCTCCTAAAACCAACATTACACTATACTATCATGCTTGCTAGTGCTATAACACTTCATCAAAGTGTGTTTTTGCTTTACTAACCCTATCTAGCAATGAAAATACAAACTCTTAACACTATCATACATGAAACACCAAGGAAAAACTTACCTAACTACTTACCATAGCAAGGTTAAGGATAGCCTCCTTGTGGTGTATATGCCGTGAGTTTATGTGTATGTGTGTCAAAGGACTTGGGGGGTGGGGATAGTTTGCAATGTGGGGTTGTATGAGGCATGAAGCTTGGTGGTGAGTGATTTGGAGTGGTGGTGGTGATGTTATAGTGGCCAGTGGTAAGGTGGATGATGGTGGTACAAAGGAAGGAAGAAGGGGAGCTTAGGGTTTGATGTTTGAGCGAGTGTTTGAGATGGTTTGAGAGTGTTTCAGGATTGTGAAAATGGAACAAAATGAGTAAGGGAAAGGGAGTGGCCGATTGTGAGAATGAGAGAGAATAGGGGGATAAGTTGTGTGTGTTTAGTGTAATCAAGGACAAGGTACAAAAAAGGGGACCATGTACTATTATACTTTTTTCCAAATTGAATAAGATCTTGTCCCCTTGGGGTACAAGATATTTTAAGGTCATTAATGATTTGTCTTTTGGTCCTTAATCATTTTTAACTTATAGCATTAAGATGTAATGAAGGTTAATTAAGGATTAGGGTTTGATTAGGATAATTGATAGTAACTAAGCATTATTAAGTTAATTAGGTGTAACTAAGATACACTTAGGGTTTTGTTGAACTTTGATACTATGCTTTGGTTAATCCAACTACCCTACACGTACACTTAGGGTTTGGTGCTCGTTTATAGTAATTTGATTTATGTACAAGCTCGAAAGTTAAGGTCTCAATCGTTTAGTGATATAAGTTACTTGTATTGATCGATTCAACCTTACTATTAATGTTTATTTGTGGTGTCAAGAAATTTGATCACTTAATTAAGGTTACATGATCATTTCAGGGTTTCATTATCGTCCTAAGGTTTTTTTAGTATTAGGATTCTTAAGGTTCTTACTTATTTAGTTAGATTTTAAGGGCTTACTTTAATTAGGGTTTTTGGTTGAACACTTAGGGTTCGATTCCTTTTCCTAGGTTTTATTATTATGTTTGGGTGATCCTAAGGACTATCCGACGACTCTTTCATTCGATTCTCCTCTTAGGTTATCAAAATTTCATCGGGTTTACATACTCCCCCCCTTAAAGTAAGTTTTGTTCTCAAAACTTGAAGAAGACTTACCTATTGTCTTAAACAACTCTAACATCCTCCTCCTTTTCATGATTCCTCCATAGCACATTAACATACTTGATCTCTTTGGTCCATAACTTTTGAGTCTTACTATCAAGGATACGAATGAGGTACTCCTCATAGGTGAGGTTTTCTTTCAATTGCACTGGCTCTAACTCTATCACTCTGTTTAGATCCGAGATGTGCTTCCATAACACCGACACATAGAAGGCATTATGTAACCCTGACAAGTTTAGTAGCAAGGCCAATCAGTAGGCCAGTCTTCCAACTCCATCAAATACCTCAAAAGGTCCAATATATCAAGGGCTCAATTTTCCCTATGTCCTTGCCATATGCACACTCTTTATTGGCTTCACCTTGAGGTATACATGATCACCCACTTGGAATTCTACCACCCATCTTTTTAAATCAACCCAACTCTTCTAGTGGTCTTGAGCTTCCTTCATCTTTTGCTTAATGATAACCACTTTCTCTACAGCCTCTTGTATCAAGTTAGGTTCGAGGGCTAACTTCTTGATATCATCCCAAAATAAGGGAGATTTTCACTTTCATCCATACAAGGCTTCATAAGGTGGCATTTGAATACTCGAATGGAAGCTGTTATTGTAAGCAAATTTGACTAGGGGTAGTGCACATCCCAGCTTCCCTTGAACTCTATTGCACAAGCTCTCAACATATCCTCCAAGGTCCATATGGTTCTTTTAGATTGTCCATCCGATTGGGGGTGATATGTAATACTGAAGTTCAATTGAGTGCCTAAGTACTTTTGTAGACTTCCCCAGAACTTTGATATAAAACATGGATCTTGATTTGAAACTATGTTCATTGGAACACCATGGAGTCTTATAACTTCTCTTATGTAGATCCATGCTAACTTTTCCAATGAGTGTGTCATATTGATGGGAGGAAATGTGTTGACTTAGTAAGTCTATCCACAATCACCTATATGGCTTTAAATCCTGCTTGGGTCTAAGGTAGTCCACTAATAAAGTCCATAGTAATCTGCTTCCACTTCCATTTGGGAATTAGTACTGATTATAATAATCCTCCTAGCCTTTAATGTTCCACCTTAACTCTTTGGCATACCTCATATTTTTGTACATAGTCGGCTATGTTTTGTTTCATGCCATTCCACCAAAAACTTTTCTTGAGATCTTGGTACATTTTTATCTCTCTAGGGTATACCAAATAACTTGACTAATGAGCTTCACTCATAATCTCTTTCCAAAGGGAAGCATCTTTTGGTACACATAACCTTCCTATTATACCAAAATCGAGGCACTTCCCTTCTTATTGATACCAAAATCGAGGCACTTCCCATTTGCCATCTCTTCCTTTACCTTCATTAAAGCTAGATTAGTTCGTTGGGCATCTCGAATTCTTTCCATCAATGTTGCTTCAATGACCAGATTCAACAATTCTACTTCCCCTTCAACCCAAGAGAATTCAATATTAAGTCTTCTAAATTCCTTTTACTAACTCTGTTGTTTCGTGAGGAGTGAAGCAATTTCTACATGATTCTTCTGGCTCAGTGCATCTACAATGACATTTACCCGTCCTAGACAATAATTCATTCCAAGTCATAATCCTTGATTAGTTCAAGCCATCTTCTTTGCCTCATATTCAGCTCTTTATAGGTGCAAAGATACTTAAGGCTTTTATGGTCTATATAGATCTCACACCTTTGGCCATATAAGTGGTGCCTCTAGATTTTGAGGGCAAAAACCACTACAGCCAACTCCAAGTCATGTGTAGGGTAATTATGCTCATGCGGCCTTAGTTATCATAAAGCATAAGTTATAACTTTTTCATTCTGCATCAGGACACAACCCAAACCATTCCTTGAGGTGTCACTATATATGATGAAAGGCTCATTAGAATTGGTTAAGACTAGAATTGGTATAGATACTAATCTATGCTTTAACTCCTGAAAGCTCTACTCCTTCTTGTCGATCCATTCATATTTTACATTCTTTTATGTTAACCGGGTCAACGGTCAAGCTGGAGTGGAGAAGTCCTTCACAAATTTCCTATAGTACCCAACTAATCCTAAGAAACTACGCACTTCAATGATTATTTCTGACTTTTTCCATTCAATTATGGCCTTTACCTTCTCGGGTCAACTATTATTCCACCACCTGATATTATGTGTCTAAGAAAAGAAATCTCTTTCAGCAAAAAAATCGCACTTAGACAGCTTAGCATATAATTTGTGTTCTTTTAGAATTTTCAACACCATTCTCAAATGTTCCTCATGTTGATTAGGAAAGGAAGAATACACTAAAATGTCATCAATGAAGATAATCACACACTTGTCCAATAATGCCCGAAACACACAATTCATCAAGTCCATAAAAGCAACAAGGGCATTAGTCAAATTGAAAGGCATCACTAGAAACTCATAATGCTCATACCTCGTTCTAAATGCAATCTTGGAAACATCATTTGGCTTGATTCTTAACTGGTTGTATCCAAACCTTAAATCAATCCATGAAAAGACTTTAACGTCCTTCAATTGATCAAATAAGTCGTCTATCCATAGTAAGGGATACTTATTCTTAATGGTTACCATGTTGAAGTCTTAGTAATCTATGCATAGTCTCATTGACTCGTCTTTCTTCTTTACAAACAACATGGGTGCTCCCCAAGGCGACACACTGGGTCGGATGAATCCTTAGTCAAGTAATTCTTACAACTCCTTTTTTAATTCCTTTAGCTCTACCGAAGCCATCCTATAAAGAGCTTTAGATATAGGTTCGATACCTAGCAACAAGTCAATAATAAAGTCAAACTTTCTCTTAGGTAGCAACCTAGGAAGTTCGTCTAAAAAGACATTAGGGAATTCATTAACCACTCAAATCTCTTCCAATTGGGGCTTATCTTTGTTGGCCTCAATTGTGTTTAAATTGACATCTACCTAAGCTTAGAATTCTTCATCTAGTATTAGCTCAACCAAATATACTTTACCCGACTTACTGATCACCAACTGTCCCTTAAAAGTGGCCTTTGTCCCATTTAGAGTTTCAAACCCTACTTCCTTGCTTTGGAAATCTACTTTGGCTCTTACTACTAACATCTAGTTCATGCCTAAGATGACCTCATACTTACTTAACTCAAGTACTGTCATGTCAGCACAGGTTTCTCTGCCTTGAATTTTTATAAGGTAACTTTTCACCACCTCCCGAGTCACCATTACACTTCCGATAGGAGTCTTAATCCCGAAGCATGACTCTGCAATCATAATTTGCAATCTTGCTTGCTCAACAACTTTAGGTGTAATAAAGGAGTAGGTCACTCCCGTATCAAACAAGGCATAAACGGGTAAACTGGACACATGGATATTCCCTAAATCGTCACAATTTTCATTTTTTTGGCTGGGTAGTTTTAAAGCATCTTTTGACTTTCCTAATTTCTTCTTCTGTTACTTCCCACATTTCTCATTCTCATATCTACTATTGAATATGAAAAAAGAAAGTACAAGTTAAGTTACATACCTACAACGAGTCTAGTATCTATGGCATCTCCCCACTTGTAGGCTGTAGTATCCTCTTCCAGTCCATCATCGACAATCCTACTCACCCTCCAAGTTATAAACTCTAGCATGTGCAGGTGATCCTAGTCTAGACTGCATGGATCCTGGGCCTCCTGCCTGTCTATAAGCTACTAGGCGACTAGGAAGGGCATGGGGCAAGCTGGCTAGGTAACCAGTGTAACTTTCCTCTGTGAACAATTAGAAGAAATATGTCCTGCTTGTTTACATACGAAGCAATATGTCCTGCTTGATGGTAGCTTTCTTAGGGCACTCGGCTATGCAATGACTACCATCTCCACATAAGAAACACTTGTACTGCGGCTGAGGGCACTCTCTAAGATAATGTCCTCCTTCACACTTCCAACATCTTACTATACTAGTCCTTGATCCAAAACCTAACATACCTTTCCTCAGTTGATGGCCATGACTCATCATGATCCTCTTTCCTTTCTTAGCAAAGCTAAGTCCTTTAAATGGTCTTGTCCCAAAAATGTCCACCTTGGACGTCTCTATTCTATCTTCGAAACTCCCGACACTCTCAATAGTCTGAGCTGTCTCAACAGCCTCAAAAAAAAATCTTAGGGTCAAAACTTGTGCACACGATGCTTGGTGTCAAGATCTAATCCTTTGACAAAAACCTACATTCTCGACCTATCACTAACCTAGAAATCCTCATCAATAAACTGCAACAACCTATTAAAATCTACCTTGTACTAGTCAATGGTACAATTCCCTTTCTAAATAGAGAGAAAAGCATCATTATACTACAACTTTAATGACTCGAGAAAATAGTTGGAAATGAACTCTCTCCTTAATGCCTCCCAAGTAATCAATTCCCTCACCGTCCTCCTCTTTAACTCCCACCTTGTCCTAACATGAAGTCTCAGCATATAACTACCATAAGTGACTCACAAGTGATGAGGAATTTCAAATGCTTCAAATGTGCACTCGATCTGCATGAGCCAATCCTCTACCTCCTCTAGGCAACTAGTTACCCCATTAAAATAACTAGTACACTTGATAAATTTCGACATCAAGGATCTTTGAGGCCGGGAATCTAGGGGTGCTACAGGGTTAAGTGCACTCGCTCAGCCGGAGGTGGAGGTGGTGGAGGTACCTCCTCTACTAGTACAAGGGGTGGAATAAGTACTAGTAGGGTCTTATCCCTCTCATAAAAGACTCTCAGCATCTCCTGTACTGCGACCAGTACCTCTTCTATACAATCCCTAGGGGGATCCTGTTGTAGTAGATCCATTAAGTGATCCTGCCTTAGCGGTAGCCTACCTCGTGTTCGCCTGTTCATAAGGTCTACACAATTCAATAAGTTCTTTAAGCTTAAGGAATTTCATAAGCTCAAATTCATATTTATAATACAAGAGAGATACATCACAACTTAGACATAATAAACATTCCATTTCATTAATTCCATCAATAATAAGGTTATACCAAGCAGTAGTCACTTCTAGAGAGTGAGTCTCCACCAATACTATGCCTAAACATTATCTTAACATCACAACACAATTTAGAGTACAAAATCAAGACAAGCACATCTCATACAAAAGCATATAAGCATCTACTACATCTATAAGCGAGTGGTCGAACCCTTCTCAACCTCTACAAACTCCACATAAGCATCAACATATGTGAAACCTGACTAGTCTAGATCATCAGAGCTATCCCTATTAAAATCCACACTAGAGTAAGTCAATAACTCCAGCTAATCCTCCTCCTCAGGATCCTGGGTTGCAAGTGTAAGGGGCTCAAGGATAGGATCTTTAATCTCTATCTCGTCTCCTCCATCCATCAACTCTATGAGATGACTAGGGTCCTCACTCGATGCTATCAAGGGTATAACCTCCTGTAGAACCTCATCTTAAAGTAACTCCGCTCGACTCTATCCATCTCCATCATGTTTGGAGCATGGTCCTCTAGTACCGACTCCTCTAATATCTCGATCTCATCATCTGACGACTCTAGCATGCTAAATTCCAACTCCATCTCCTCTCATAAGGCATTCATAGCCCACTGGATATCAATCTGGAACTACGCTGGGTGGTTACCCCTATAGTCTCTAAAGAATACAACTCTGTGCTTGGATTTTTATCCAAGCACCACTAGACAGTTAAGTTAATTAATGATAGTTTTATTAAATATTAATAATATAAGTTATTAAATATTAATAATATGCGTAGTTATACTGTTACGTATAATATATCGTTTCCATCGTATCGAAATATACTTTTAATCAGTTAAATGACATTTCAATTACGGTAAGGTTATCATAGTACATAAATTATCATAATATTATAGAGATATAAGTTATATTACCTAAAATTGTCCGATTTTAGTAAAAATAGTGTTATTGAGTTCGTATATACGTAACGATACATATTACGGATTCAATTTCGAAAAATGACTTCTAAAGGGTAGTTCAAGTTTTTAATATACTTATACATACCTATAATGAATATTGTCATATTATACTTATTTTATTTAATTAAACTATATTTTATATAATTTACCAATATAACTCAGTAATATAAATAATATCTATAAAACTATCATTAATTAAATTAAAGATTGATTTTTATTAAATCTAAGCAGCATGTATGTCAATAGTTTTTATTTTAATATTTATCACATTTAAGCCTATTATTATTAAAAACAAATACAGGTTCATAATTTAAGCTATTTTACTATGTAAATTTGTAATAAATAGCTTGGGTCACTAAATAATTCCCCAAAAATTTCTATAGACTTCTAAAAATATGGGGAATTCAATTATCACTTGGTTTAATGCTATCCATTTATCACATGCATACTCAAAATTATAATTTTCCCTTAAATTTTATTTAATTACACAAATATTATCCTTTTTGCACAAAATTATTTCCAATATACCCTAATAGCATTATAAATCACCAAAAGTTAGTATATATCATTTTCATCGATTAATTTCATAAAAACCCATTTATTTCACATTTTCACCCTAATTTTAGATATTTTTAGGGCTAAAAATTACATTAAATACTAGAAATACTTAAATTAAAAATATGGTTGCATAGCATTCAAATATATATCATATATATCCTATACAAAAATTTTGAGCTAGAAATAATATCATTTAATACATTTATTTCTCATGTCAAAAATCAAATGAATAGTAACTTATTTAAGCAAATATATGAAATATTTGAAATTTTACAAAAAATAAATATACCACATGAAATTATATCCAAAATAACCTTAGAAAAAAAAATTTTTATACCTTTTAGGAAAATTTTACTGTTTTTAGAAAATAAGGGAAGAATAAGGCAGAAAATTGAATTACCTATTCATCAAAGCTTCAGCTACCATGGGCTAATGGAAGGTTATCAGAACAACCAGGCACTGAGGGTGCTTTATGGCAATGGAAGGGCTTTACAGCAACTTAAGGTTTGCCCTAGGAACTAATCTAGCTCAATTCTAGCTCTGTTTTTTGTAAATTTTTCTAAAATATTATAAATTCTAGATTTTTCCTCTCCTTCTCCTATGTTTCAATTTTACTAAAACAATAGAGTTATAGTACCTTATAGTATTTATAAGGTTAGGTTTTTGCCGTAAGGATTTTTCTTTGTATTTTTTTCCTCTTTATTGTAAGTAAGAGGTGTCCTTCAACATGAAAATTTACTTTCGATTCATGGTATATTACTTCATTTGATTACCACAAAGGTGCTCCATCAAATTCCAAATTTATTTCTGCCATTTGGATAATTCTTTTATGAGTTTTTTTTATTTAATTATTAGTATTATATATGGATTATGTTGATATTTTTGTATATTTGCATTATACATATATATCTTATATATGTACCATGTGTAACATGTAGTTGTACTCATAATATTATGTTTCTAACATATCTTTTACTTTTTTGAGATATATTCTCCCCTTATTTTTATAAATTCATCACATATTATATATAATTATGTAATTTCAAGTTAATTTATCGATATAATTATTATATATAGTGGGGATACTCATAAAAATACATATATACTCATATAGTATATTACACTATATTATTTCATTTTATAGCTTAATTAATTTATCTTTAAGTCCTTGTCACATTTCAAGATCAATTTTAAAGGTTTCAATCTTTTTTATACTATATTGAGTAATCATATTTCTAAAGGTAAAATTGAGATTTTGAGCCATTATTTTTTAAATTTAACGTCATTGGGTCACTTTGACTAATTTTTCTATCTTAATCGTAAAATTTGAGCTCAATTAGATAATTTTTCTCCAAAAGCCCTAAATTTAAGCTTGATTGCCCTAAATGCGATTTCAGGGTCTTACAATAGTCAAATAATTTGAACTTATATAATATTTACTAAGCTATATATTATTACTCATAAGATAAAGTAGTATTTTCTATTTATTGAAATAAATAACTTAGGTAATGTGAAATGTTCTTAAAAGTTTTAACTATATTATACCATTCAAAAAGTATACTCAAACTCATTAAGGGCCAATTATGAAAACGTAAAGATTTAAAGTAAAACTAAAAAATTATATGGAATTTAAAATCTAAGTAGAAAAGGAATTATAAGGTAAATAGTGAGCTGGTTAGGTCATTTAGTACCACGTCTAGATACTTATTTGGTTTCTTTTATTTCTATTTATCGGGAAATATTGATCAGGAAGGTAAGCTGCCTATTGGTTGCTAGGATTCATATCAACCTTGGCCAAGTGAGTGCTTTCAATAATTCTATACTTGTTTATACTTATAGTCAGTGCACCTAAAGTTTATAAATTAATAAATCGATAATTGGGGTTCTAGAATATGCATGTGATTGAATACTATTTACTTGTTATGCAAAATGTTATTGTGTAAAATGTGGTTAAATATAGTAACTAAAGAATTGATTATATGATTGATCTTTGCATGATTTGGATGGTTTGTTGATATTAGCTAGTTACCTAATAAATTGACTTAATCATATTCAACTTAACTTAAATTAAATTGATCATGCATAAGTTTAAATATTGCATATAATATTCCGGCTGTCACCTTACGTGAATGGTAATGAAGGGCCTTGTAGGGATGGGATTCTCACATAATTTGATTAGTACAATACAAGAGCACTAATACAACAAAACCCTACCCTTAGCTCGTGGGTGTACTTAGCGCCAGAGACGCTAACCGTAAATAGCTAAGAGTCAAGTCTAAAGACCACTGCTATAGAGCGTGAGCGTGGACTACGGAAGCCACCTAAACGTTAGACCTAAGATTTAATGTACTACTGGATTTCTTTGAAATGAAAATATATTTCGTGAAATATGGAATTTAAATTTGTAGTTAAAAAAATCATGTGCTAGAACACGGTTATAATTGGTGCAAATGAATCTCCAACCCTTACTTTGGAAGGCGTTAAATCCAATGTATGCAGCACCGATCAACTGTATAATACTTGTTCATGTATTCATATGTTTGTTAATGAATTGTTTGATAACTCGCTTGCCAATATATAATGAGGGATATCTCATTAAGCTCGTTCAACTTACTCCCCAACAGTTTTCTTTTGTAAGTTGATATATAATCGGGCATAGGTTAAGAGCCAAGCATTAAGTATAAGTATTGAGATGTTTTAGAAGTTAGAATTAGAGATAAATTGTATAGCTTGTTTGAAACCTTAAATGTAAATACTATCCTTATATTTAGAGTTTGCAACTTTAGTAAATGTAAATTTTAGGTCTTTATTACCAAATCTTATCATGTGATAGGGAATACCAATTATCTGCAATTTTAAGGAACTGTAGAATATTAGATATCCATAGTAATTTATATTTTATAATGAGATAATAAATTTAAAATTGGAAACTCTAGCGATTAATTATTTAGAGTCTTATAATCTCTGACTTATAAGGTGATTTTTATATTATGGATATATACGTGATATGAAAATTTTAGATAATCCTACTAGGCTCCCCGATAAGGTCCTAACATAAACTATGCTAATGTATGGGGAAAAAAAGAAGAGAAAACAACTATATTAATACGTAAATATATTTGTTTAAATATACTATTAGTAAACGACACACCTACATTACAGGTGAAAAATAATTAAAATAGTTTTTCCAAATTTTTAAATAAAAGGAGTTACACATGTTATTAAATCAATCCATTTATACACATTGTTGCTAAAAGAAATTTAAAAAAATAAACCGACTGTATGCATTCCTCTAAAAAAGTTTATTCCAAAATAAAGAAAAAAAATTATTAGTAAAAAATATAGTCTATATAAGATTCAAAATATTTTTATATAGAGAATTTAAAATTTAAATAAATATTTATTTAGTGATATCTTTTTAAGTTGCTCGATATATGCGATAAAGAGAGAAATACCGAAAAATTGGAAAAGAGATTGAAAATGAATTCAATATAGAAAATAGAAAGAGAAAACATTGGGAGAGAGTAAGAGAGGGGAGAGAGAGAAAGCGACCATGGAGATATGTGCAAAGAGATATTATAGGGAAGAGAGAAAGAAGGATTCGAAGAAAAGAGAGAAAGGGAAAGTAACATATTCACCTATTATTTATAATTTTAATAAAATATTTGAATGTTAGTTTTTTTTTATTAAATAATATTAAATAGAGGGTAAATAAATAATTTTAAAGAAGAGATATAAGTGGCGATTACTTAAGTCCTTATTAGCTTTAATAATATATAGATAATATATTAAAATATGTAAATTATACAAATATCTATGATACTAAAAGTGGGAACTCTCATTTAATATTGTAGAAAGATTAAAATATGAAAAATAATCCTTTAAATTTAAATATATTTTTTGAAAAGGTATAGACATAACATACAAAAGTGACATTTTTAATGTAATTAAAGATCGGTAAATATAGGTGCATAGGTATATTTGCTTATATTTTTAGTGGTTGCATATTTGAAATAAAGGGATTAAAAAGTGTGTTTTATGCCCATGAAAAGCATAAATTAAAATCCAATGAGCATGGGTAGATAAAGTGAGGTAAAAGGCCTTTAAAGTCAACACCATGACCAACTTAGATTTAATGGAGAGTGAACATACTATAAGATACAGTTATTTATGGTTATCAACTCTACAAAATCTACCCATCCTCTCTATCAATTGATGTGTAAGTTAATAGTTATGGGCTTAGGTAGTTATATAATATTAATATTTATTAAACTTATTATTTCACATTTAGTATATAGTAGAGACAAGTAATAGTTATAGGTAGATATATAGGTAGTTAGTGGCTTGCCGGTTTAAATAATATAGATATGAATATAGATTACATACTTTCTCTAAAAGTGTCATGCATAGAAAATTTTAAACTCAAAAGACATGTACGCACATATATATATTATTTTGATTAATATTTTCTGAAACTTAAGTGCTAATGAATCTTGAGTTCTTCCTTTCTTAACTTAAAAACATAAGGGGTAATTGAGAAAAACTATATTTAGATGAGAGCAACAATTGGATTATCGAATTTCAAATTATATCCTAAGAACATATACAATTCTCATACAAATCAACATTTGCTAAATAATTATAAGATCTTGGATAAATTTTATTTAGCATACCTGAATATTCATCCTTTAACATTATGCATTGTTTTATTTTCGTTTTTAACATTTTATATAGGTGTGTCCTATCTTTATTTGTCATCATTATATGACAAAAATTATTACAATAATAAAATTAAAATTAGTGTGAAAATAATAGTGAAAAAAAAAATATATATATATAT
Organism: Lumnitzera littorea; assembly: GCA_024138015.1. Lineage (NCBI taxonomy): Eukaryota > Viridiplantae > Streptophyta > Magnoliopsida > Myrtales > Combretaceae > Lumnitzera > Lumnitzera littorea. The sequence continues at coordinate 2,634,068 of JAMXBB010000009.1, read as the reverse complement.
ACACGTATAAACCTTATGAGTCAATTATAATCACTTAACACTAAGAGGTGAATAGAGCTAGCCTTTTTTGCTTAGGTAGCCTCTTAACTACCTAAAGGGGTGTTATGATCTCCTAAGGTAAATTGAAGAGTAAAATGAAAAAAAAAAAAAACACAAGAAAAAGAAAAGAGAATACATTTGATGAACTTATCGGGCTATAATTAAGTCGCACAAGCTACTTACAACCTGATGAAATTTTTCTTCATTTTTTTTAACTCATTAGGATTGGTAGATGGTCATCTACCATTTAAGGATGGTTGTACTATCCATACTAGATGGTCAACGATTACCTATTATAATTGAGTCATATAACCTAGTTATAGCAATGAGATCATTGAATTTATGACCATATCGCTACCCTAAGAGCATCAATGGGATGCTTTTATTTTACTTTTTCCTTTTCTTCCATCATTTTTATGTTTTTATAATGTGTAAATTATACTAATTACCCTTATAAATTTTGTAAATTATATTGGCATTTCAGTTTGTCTAAATACAACATAAATATCCTACTTTTGTCTACATAGATGTGAATGTGTCTAAATGCTACCATATCATCACCATGCATCTCTAAGCTGTCATTAATAATAATTTTTGAAAATATTATTATATATATTGATTAACTAAAAAATAAAATAATTAAATAGATTTACAAAAAATATAAAAAAAGGCTAAATTTTTTCTTAAATGGCATCTCAATCTCACATATATATTATAATTATATAAAATAATTAAAAGTAATAATAAATTAAAATTTAGAAAATAATTTTTAAAAAAAGGTAGGGCAAAAAAAAAAGGAAGGATCCTCCCACTTATTTCGAAAAACAAGAAAAAGTACAAGGAAGGAATTTTTTTTTTTTTAACATTATTTCATGGATCTCATAAACGTTCAAGGATTTACTTAAGTGCCCCTCTACTAAAAGTATATTTTGAAATTTTAAAGATATATTAGTAATTTAATAAGTTTAAAAATACATTTTATTAACTTTCTACCTATAATCATTCATTCATATTCCCTCCTTATCCAAACAACAATATTTCTTCCATCTTCTTTCCTTCCTATTTTTTTCATTTTTCTAAAATTTTTTTTTTCTTTCTTATTTCTTTTCTTTATCGAAACATAGTATGGGATAGAGGGATTTGTTCTCTCAACACGTGTGGGGCTCAAAATGCAACAGGTGTTGATTTGGCAAGATACCATCGGAAAAAGCATAAATTCACATTTTATACACTAACCCTCTTTTTCTTACTCTCCTTTAGTTGCATTGCCTCAACTTACCCATGTCCATATACCCACTCTCCATAGTTTCGACGCCTAAAATATATTTATTGATTATTCGCTTTCTCTTGCGTTTTTCAATTATCAACCGGTTAGCATTTAATTACAAAAATATTTATAGTACTTAATGATGAAAATATGATTCAATATGTAATTTTTTTCATAGGTGATATCAATTAAACAACTTTGAAATTAGTGCTTATAGCACGGCTTTTAACTAAATAATGCTTCATAAAGTTTGGGTTTTATCAAGTACTATATCAATTGAATATAATGACTATTTACTTGAAAATGTGAATTAATAAATTAAGACCTTTTTTTCCAATTAGTGTCTGAAATTAGCGAGTACAACACAAGTATTTAACTAAATAATGCTTCGAAGTGTTCGGGTTTCATGGCATAATATATATTACTTAAAAATAAGAATTAATAGATTAAGTTTTCTTCTTAAGTGTTATCAATTAAACAAAACTCCGAAATTATTAATTATAGCATAGCTGTTTAGCTAAATAATGCTTCAAAATCACATAATACATTACTTGAAAATAATGTTTCAAAAAGTCTTTGTGGCGTTGCTTTATAATAATCTGTATCGTTTAATAAGAAGAAGATATTCTTAGATGAATATTACCATCTATATGGGAGAAAAGAGTGTAAAAAAAAAAAAATTGTTATTTTTGTAGAATTGATAATGAGACCTCGTGTGGTGAACGTGTAAAAAAATGAACACTTGTTAACAAAAATATCGTGTTGTCATACCTAATTCAAGTAATTGATTGGATGTGTAAAAGGGTTAAGAGTTAAAGAGATAAACAAGGTTAAGCCATGATTGGATCAGACTGATTTTATAGAAGGATTGAGTCGAACTAAGTTCTACCGTAGCGATCAATTCAGATTTGAAAAATTCATCTACTATTTTATTTTATTTATGCTTATAAAAGAAAATATCACATTGAGAAATAAAATGATAAGCTGTTGTTGGTATGGGAAAGGGTCCACCTTCTCGGCCTCGCTTCCTGGTAAACTGTTTTCTGTTCTCACTAGCTAAGTCTGCCCTTAAATGCATATGATATAACTGTACTCATACAAGGTGGTCTCTACAATGATGGGTCGTCAACAACGTTAAACAGAAAGTCGTCGATAGGTTTGAAACCTAGATCTTTGTGTTCTGCATTTTCAACGTTTTCATCTTTCATTAGATCAGCTTCCTTCGCGTTCCAATACCCACCATCACCATCAAAACGATCGGATGTAAAACGGCGATCGTGCGGGTTCTCTGATCCCATCACCATTCCTTGCTGGGGTTGTTGCTGGTGATGCCCAGTTTGCACATCTTGACGTGGAATATCAATTATTGGTTCGTTGTTGGCAAGATGCTGTTCGACAAAACTCTCCAGTGTCTGCGTCCGGTCATACGGCAGGTTCTCTAAGTCTATCAACCTGCTTTGCTGGTTTTGCTGGTAATCATGCGATGTTTGGACGTTTTGATATGTAATACCAACTGGTGTGTTATTGACAGGATGGTCGACAGGCTGCTCATCAGGTGTATGCATTCTATAATGTAGGTTGTTTTTTGATTCCATCATCCTTTGTTGCAAGTAATACCCCGCCTGCATAGCTTGAGGTGTTGTAGTGTTGACATGGTTATCGGCGAACCTCTCCGGCATATGCCTCTGGTTGACTTTGGGGACGACAGAATTAGCGGCCATTTCCAATGTCGTCTGAGGATAATGTTCCTGGGGTCTAAGCATGTGAAGTCTGTGTAGATACTGTTGATTGGCTACTTGAGGTTGATGAAATTGGTTAAAGGTGGAACTTGGGATGTTGCTTGAACTGTCATGCGGCTTCTTGTAAGATAACATCTCCATGGCCTTAGTCAATTGATCATTTTCTGAAATTCAAATTTATTTGAACCCTTTTAAGCTTATTATACATACAATCAAAGACGAAAATCATAAGGGCTAGGAGTTTAATATACTAACCTGCTTTTGTGCCAAAGGGATTTTCGCAATTGTCGCATTGACATTCACGCCCGCATCCAGAGTCAGACTGAAAATAGAAGAAAGATCCCAAGATTATTAAGACCAATGGAAGAAGTTCTTCTTTCCAAGTTAATTATATCTCTCAACTTAAGTGCTCGTGCATTAAATATTTTTCCGATTTCGTTAGAACTTTCATTTATAAGTTAAATCCAACGCTAACAAGGTTTGTAAATTAATTGTAGTGATTTAGCCACTTTTAGTACTAGTAAGTCAAAATAAATATGGAAAATTACAAATATATCCTCAAAACTCTTAATCTAGAGCAACAGCATTTTATATCTTTATAACTTTTAAAATTATGTACTTTTAAACTTCCAAAACAATTAGCGAATATTTTAGGAACTTTAGTGACAATGATGGATGTAAGTCACATTATCAAATGTATTGAGAAGTTGAAGGTAAGTTTCGGAAGTCTTAAGGGTTTATTTACACTTGAATAATAGTTCTAAGGATATATTTACAATTTGCTGTTAAAATTATTCGAGTTAGGTAGAAAAGGTTGTAAATGAACTAGATTTGTCAAATTATATAGACCTATAATAATCTTGATAAAAAAAAAAGTACCTGAAAGCATTCACAATATCCTTTCATGCACTTAGACTTCGTGCAATTGCAGCTTTTCCTTCGTCGTTCCTGTATACCCATTTTACTATCCAATTTAATTCCATGTTATAGAAATTTTATAAAGAAGAATTATTTGGTTCTTCAAAGGATTTACGTGATAAATACGAGGAGATTCATGGACGTGTGGACGCAGCAGCAACCGTCTCTCGTTGATTTTTTGTTGGAATTGAGGTATGTTGGAGCAACTTTTACATCCACAAGAATCCAAGCAATATTGTTCCTCTTTAAAGCAATTACAATAACTGCCAATAACAAAAAGTAGTTAAGCATTTAGAAATAGAAAAAAAACATTCAATTATACTAATACATCATTATATTTGGATAAATATCGTACAAATATCAATATTAGTGCTTAGCTTTCATAAAACTACCATTTACATTTTCATGTGTTAAAATTTTATTAGTATTTATACGGTACTAATCCATACCAATAACAAAAAGCAATTAAGCATTTTGAAATAGGGAGCCAATTATATATACATATGTATATATATATATATATATATGTATGTATAATAAGATACTTTGGACATATGAAACATTTTTGTTGATAAAATGGAATCAACTATGGAAGCACATAAACCATTACCCGCTTAAGCATTCTGTCCTTTTGCATTTACAACCTTTCTTCTCCTCCTCACTAGGCTCCATGGCTCTTTTCCTAAAGCGCACAATTCAATTCCAAATTTATCGTCAAAATATCCATACATAATATGGTTGAAAGCAATTCATATTATGACTACCATGTAAAGATGAACTAACCTCTTCCTGTCGAACTCATCTTGGTTTTGGTTTGATTTGTAGTTTTGCATATTTAATGGCTTGCCTCCGGATAAAACCACTCTTTGCTCTTCAATTCCTAGTAGGGGGATAGTATTGGTTTGATTGAATTGATTTATATGATTTAACATATGACCTATAGCATTGCAAGAAAAAATTTGCATTACTTACCAACTTGTCTTTCTTCAATAAAATTATACCCACCATTATGTGAACTATAAAATTATATTGACTATGGCAAATTATTCTAATAGATTTATTTTTAGGTTTTACATTAGATTATTAAAACCATAATATAAACTTAAATCTTCCTATGAATCATTTTATATTTATAAATTTAGCTCAGTGATTAATGAAGTAATTCATTTTTCATATAAGCACGTGCATAATGAGTGCATGTTTCACTAGTTATTCTAGAAGTTAGATGCCATATTTCATTTTCACTACAGGACATTGTAACAACTGCTTGGAATTGTATCACCATCATATTATCAATAAGGCAATATTTCTACATTTGGAAAAAACCTATAAAGTTTAAAGAGTAAGGATATACCATTAGCAACTTGATCGCTGTTGGGAATCCTTCTAGGCTGGAGTGATGTAGGAATTGAAACCTGATTATTGAGGTTTCTTTGGCTAGCAGGGAACATCATACTAGGATACCTAGTCTCATCGGTCAATCGCATGGCGAATCCATTAGGCAATATGGCGACTCCATTAGGCAATATCCCAGGTTCTAGTTCTTGTTCCCGTTCCTGCATTTATGATTTAAAGGATCAATTTTTACTTTACACAAAAACATTCTTCAAATGTAATTTCTATTAGACATTAACTGATGTATATGGCCTACAATTGCTATAGAATAGCATATATATATATATATATACACACACGTATATCCTGTTATATGTGTATTAATATATGTATAGATATAAAATCATATGAATATGTAGCAGACTTTATATGGTCTTCACTTTTCCCGTGGAAGTAATAAAAACATGTTTTATTCATAGATATCAATTTAAAGTATATATTTATATTAATCAAGATAATTGATTTATTAATAAGATTGTCACGGTTCACTTAATAACAATTTATATTTATAGATTGTTAAAATATGGTATAAAAATTATTATTTAAATATATAAATATCTATTGCTTATCTTATTGAAACCACATGTTACTTCAAAAAAGTTAAAAATATATTTAAATAAGAGAATGCAACGTTATTATATCTGCTATGCGTTACATCTTCATACATTATATTATGTCAAGATTGTAATTTCTCTACATAATAATCATTTCTTTGTTTTTCCTTTTTCCTTTTTTCCCTCAAAAAAGATGTCTTCTACATTGAAAATTTATACATAAAATAATTTTAATAATTACTATAGACGACATGAGTAGGAATTATTTCAGCAGTGTCGAGTATAAAATTTAAAGAAATAAAACAAGAACAAGTTTATGGCCAAAAGGAAGGGAAATGAAATAAAGTTTAAAAACTTGCATATATACTAAACCATGATTTAAGGTATTATTTGTTTGTCAGATTTTATAGTACAGTATTAGACAAGCTTTTTAGTCTATTGTTTAATTTGCATATTAGGCCAAATTATTAGATAAAAAGAACGTTTAAGATACTAGACTAAAACTGAAAAACATCCTTATTGAATTAAGATATTAAAATCTGTATCATATATTTTATAGTATAAAAAAAATCTATTTTATAGTATGAATCTCTCTCTCTCTCTCTCTCTATATATATATATATATATTCAATACTGCACACATCAAATTTGATATAAGGAGATTATTCTATTTTGTTATTTTTATACTGGGCAAGGCTTTATAATCATGCTTGATACTCACATGATTAAATATTGACTACATGGTTTTTGTGCTATTTTGTTTTTTTTATTGATTAATGTCAACATTCGTAAATTACCAATCTAAATTAAAAGCATTCATGAGAATACGATTTTTTTTTCCTTATAATAGTAGTTTTCAAGCAATTAAACTCAGTTATCACAGCAGATTATAATAAGAATATCTGTATACAAACAATGTCTTCTACTCCTTAGTAGAATACGTTTTGCTTTGGAAAAAATATTTGAAGAAGAAGACAGACGAAGACGAAGAAGACTTACCATCGTCCGGACTAAATCAGAAAATTGATGATGTCGTTCTCGAAATTTTGACTTGTTCAGAGAATCGTTGAAATTACCCTCAAATTCTTGGGTCCTCGGCTTTAGAAGAGAGTATGTATGTTAGTTTGTTGATGTTTTGATGATCTCAGGTCCTATATATATATATGTAGGTATGGATAAGTATTTACGTAGATAGATACGGTGATCCTACAATCATTGTCGGTCAATACAGAACTCTTGTTAAGATCCCCAAGCCCTCTAATATATAATATAATCTTTTACAGGTGGTCATCCATTATCCACTTGCTGACTAATAGCGATTTTATTACCAATGGATGTTGATTGTTGATGCTGATTTTCTCTCTTTATTGCGAAAAACTATACCAATATTAGCAGCACGTGTATGTAATGTTACTGATAAATATTAATAAAATTTAAACATGCAATAATTAGTAGTTTCTTATATATATTTATATATATTATCATCTACACAACTTCTATTAGTATTTATCTATTATTTTTAGATGCACGTGATACGTAATATCAAATAATTTTTTTAGGAAAATTATATTTTTTACTGGTCATCAATGTTTCACTTTTTTTTTTTGTTTTTGAGTTCTAAAACATTTTTGGATCCCAACTGTCTATTTCTTTATTTATTTATTCTTTTATTTCTTTCTTCACATTGTTTTATACCTTGGTTTAGTACTTGCACTCTTACAATGTTTAGCATGATTATTTAATAGTGCATATATGATGTAATTGAAGAATACAAAAAAGCAAAAAAAAGACACACAATTTTCTCGAATTATGTGTAGTTTAACTATGACCCCACCTTATGCACAGATGATATTTGCTAACTTATATGGTCTTTTTATTTAGTTTTTATATGATGTCATTTTTACTTCTCTCAATGACATAAATTATATTGTAATTAAGCAATTTAAGTAATGAATATTTCTTAGGAGTTTCTACGGTCCCATTGATGCGTGATGAGGAACACTTGAAAGTAAATCAACAATTGGTTGAATACAATTTAAAGGGAGACTCAAATGCAAGCCTTTGGAGAATGTATTTTTTGTTGTATTAATTCTGAATACTTCTCCATTGCTTTCGTAATATTATATAAGTAATATCCTTCAATTAGTTACGATGCTAAATGTATGGTATGCTATATTCATGATATGTCTACTATTCTGTTGCTAAGAATTCTCCTTAGAAGTTCCTAATACTTGTATTGTATTCTTATGTTTAATGGGTTAAGTGAAATGGACCGTGGCTATTAACATATTATTAGATGGGCCCTTTAAGTCGGCCCATAACTTAGCCTGCATCTTCAACTATCCGGTTCATCCTTATTATCCGACCAAATCTACACATCTGGCTCATTGGATGATGAGTTACATCCAGTAAAGCATCTAGATCCTACTGTCCCTTGTTTGTCTTGTCTCTGCTCGTACGATCTAAGGTTTCACCATACACAAACCTTAATTGCTCTTCCTTGTTATTTGACCTCGTATCTCCTATCACTTATTTTTATAAGATCGATTTAGCCTTTCATTTCATCATTAATTTACATTCTATTAAATTTAAATCATTAAATTTATAATTAGTTTAATGGTTTAGATTTAAAAGAAACCTTAACTACTCTTCCTTATTCTTTAACCTCATATCACCTGTCACTCATTTTTACAAGATCGATGCAGCCTTTCATCCCACCATTGATTTGAATTCTATTAAATTTATATTATTAAATTCAGAATTAGTTTAATAATTCAAATTTAAAGGAAAGTAAATCAAGAATGGGATGGACGGCATGATTTGTTCAATAAAAAATAAAGATGGAATAATAGGAAAATCCATATTTCAATATGGATTTTTGATAATTTTTCTTCACACACACAATGTGAGTGTATCAACGATAAATGTATGTATATGTGTATGTGTATGTGTGTGTATGTGTGTGTGTATATATATATATATATATACATTAAAACTTATTTAACTTTACTCTTTTAACATATAATTTTATTTGTTTCTCTCTCTCTCCATGACATTCTCCTTATACATTATTTACCATAGTTTTAATATAACTTTTCAAATCCTATTATATTTTTTTCTCCCCAACATTTTCTTTCTCCATTATTTACTTTATTTATTATCTATTATAAAAAAATCAACATTATGCCTTTAAATTTTTGTTTGTTCCATTGTTATGCTCCTAATGTATGATATCACATGTCCAGTGAAGTTTATGCTAAATGCCAATGTTATTATTTTTTTTCTTATATATTATGTTGCTTCTATTGCACGATGCACATACGTGTGTACACATCTATATATTCTTTTTCTTTATCCTATCTTGTAAAAGAAATGACCAACTAGTATTTACATATAATAGTATATTAGATATCTATATTATTAAAGCCTTTGAAGGCCTAAATATCACGTCCCAAAGCGGTAAAATCGTAACAATCTCATCATGCAAACTATTTTAGGATAGAAGCTGACTTTATAGTTGCTATCTTAGACCCAATTTACATAAGATATTCACAGCTAACCTACCTTAAAATAAACAATTCATAAATTAAGTAAATTATTTACCTAAGAAAGCTTGAAAATATATATATATACTAGGATTCAAATATTACAAATAATATTTGCAATGCTTCATTGTATTATATTTGCGAAGTAATACATTATTCGAAAATGGAATATTCTAAAATAAGAACTAAGACGTTAAATATATATATATATATATATATATCTATTCTTCAAATGTTTATCCTCACTCCTCAAGATTAAACAGTTGCTAACTTTAAGGTAAATATCGGTCATGTCCTAGCTAGCATCTACAACAACTTCTATAAAGATGTAAGCAACCAATAACTCAGTAAGTTAAAATAAAGACTTAAAACTATACATCAAATACAAACAGGTTTATCAACCAAATTAATTAGATATAATGCATGTACAAGCAAATACCATCGCACAACGTTGTCCAGCCCGTTATAAGATTAGAGAAGTTACACATACTCTAATATAGGTTAAGGAGTTTCCATTTAATGCAACAACTCATAATTAAACCCAAGCTTGTACAATAAAGACACTGTCAATCCCGCTATTACCTTCAAATCATTAACTTTACTCTTACTACAATCTCTTTACCTATCACTTAATTCGACTAAGGATGAAGAAGGGACCAATTATATTTTCAAGCGCTATCCCTTTCGAAGGGGTCGATATTTAGCTTGAGAACACTAAAGTTTACCCTAATGAGTTGCTATATAAGTCCGATTTAGAATTTCAAATCGTATATTTAATTAAATCCAGTTTAAGGTGTTCAATCATTTCAAACAAATCATACAAATATAAGCCAGAGCAATAAATCATAATCACAACATCAAGCTCAGAAATAAGCACATACAAGAATGCACACAATCAACTATCTAACAATCATATTCAAATATAATCTCAAGCCTCCGAGTATTACAAATTAATACTTCAAAATACAATAACATAATAATCCTAATTTACTTGGACTCTTTGCTTACTCATTTGAGGTACGACTCACACAAGCTATCTCCAATAATCCCTATAATGCAAATCTTATTTCAGTTTCCACATAACTACAATAAATTGGTTTTATCATATAATGCTTATTGTTATCTTTTGTTTAGGGTTTTAATATATCTAATTATCCAGGTTTTTGAGTCTTTTACAATCATTCTTGATTTTGGCTAAGTTCTAGTTCAATTCTCAAATTGATTTTTAAATTAGATTCTAATTCAGTTTTTTAGTACGGTTTTATATACGAATCCTAGAAATTCATTTCGACCCATAATGTGAAATTAATCACATTATTTTCGAGTATCCTAAATATTATATTTAATCCTTAACCAATATTTTAATTAGTACGGTATACCCTATATCTTAACTTAATTATCAAATTTACTTCTGATATGAGAAAATTTTACATTTTCCATATAATTATCTTAAGTTTAAGTTTCCTACCAGATTTATCATATATTTCTATTATTATTATAATATCAATTTTAATCTAATATTTTCTATTTATTATATTTCTAATTTCAGATACTATATATTATTACATATTATTCACTTATTTTACTTATTTAACACTTCTAACACTATATATATCATCCTTCATCATCCAATAACATATCAAATGTCTAATTATATCCTAAATCAAAATTACACCTAATTAACCTTAATTTACAAAATTAACTTAAAATATATCATTTTTTTTTTACCTATTACATATATACTACATAATATACCTAATAATTACATCTAACATTCTAATGCTACAAATATCATCCCACATCAAAATTCAACATCCTAAAACAGTTAATTACATACTAAATCGGTAATTATTCAATTAGCCATTTCTTATCCTTAAAATCACTAATTATATATATATATATATTAAAGACGTAAAAATTACTTAAAATTTTCAAAAATTCATTTCTAAAAAAAGACTTCATAGCACTGTTCTATATCATCTAAATAGTCTATACAAAATTTTTTAGCTTAAAACTATACTACTAAGATTATTTATTTCTAAATCGAAAACTAGCTTGGGTTTAGTGATTTCTTAATCACTATATATCACAAGGCATAATTTGATCGAAATAATATTTTTCCTAAAAACTACATACAAAAATATTTCAGAATACCAACTTTCATAATTTTCTACAACTATTTGATATTTTTATTAAATTAAATAAGAATTGAAAGGAAAATAGAACTCACCGATGTCGCTTACTCCCGCCACTGTAGCTTTGTCGACTAGTCTAGGCACTGCCACTACCGTCTAATGGTGGTAGCCGTCCACTTCGAAGTGATCGTTGGGTATGCGTTTCCTTTATAAGTCTCAATTATACAGATTTTTTCTAATTTAAAAAAAAAAAAAAACCCTACTCCTCTGTTTTTCGATTCTCTCAAATTTTCTTGCTCTCTAAACAAAACAAATAAGCTTCTGTTAAGGTTTGGGTATTTATAAAGCTACATGGATATTTTTTTCATTAATTTTAAGTTGACATTTAGCCTTATCTTCTTCCATTTTTACATTTTATTTAGCTAAATTTTATTAGTTGATTTCCTTCTTTAGTTTTTAGTTTCCAGCTTGCCATGACCCACTTCTAAACATTTCCTCATTTTTTTCATATTTTCCTTGATTTTTCTTTAACTATTTAGTATTATCTTAACATATTGGGAGTATTTTAAGTAATTTCATGTATTTTTACCTACACGTAAATATATATAAGGTACAAATAAATATTACTAAATATTATTTTAGTTATTTTATAATTTTTAATATACATATAATTTATCTGTATCAATTTATTAGTTATTGGAACTCATTTTACGTGTTTTCAATAAATAACGGGTAATTTATATATAATTCAATATTATAATAATTTATTATTTTATTATTAATTTTTCTAAATTCGAACTCATGAAATCACTTTCACTAATATTCCTAGTTTTGTTGTAAAATTTGGGTTAAATCGAATAATTTACTCGATGACCCTAAATTCTACAAATCAAACCCTGAGCATCTAATTGTGGGGCTTATATTAAGTAATCATCATCCTTAAAATTACATAATTACTTTTTATTTGCTATTATTTAACAACAAAACTAACAAAAAAATAAACTATTAAAATTATAAATAAAAGGTAAATTTGTTTATTTACTCCTCTTTCTCTCTCTCTCTCTTATTATTCATTCCTCTATTTACTTTTGTATATAATTTTTTCTCTCTTTCTCACTCTTTGCCACTTTTGTACTTTCTCCCACTATACATCTCTCTTCCACTATCTCTCTAGTAACTTAAACACCTCTATATAGATAATAGGTAACTTTTTTTTATTTTTATATATCTTATAGTTTTCATGGTTTTATTTTTTTGTTTTATATCTTACTTGATAAAATATCAAAAAGATTAAAAGAACAATAAAAAAAACTTTGTTATGTTTATTTTTCCCCTAAAATGTATTATATGTTATAAATAATGTAGATTAAAATTTTAGCTAAGAAATTTGTGAAAGTAAATGTTCTAGATATCAATAATAACATAATCATATATTTATCTTTTCTCTAAATACATCATATATAATTATATATGTAATATACGATTTCAACAACAAATATTCTCCCATAGCCTATTTAGGCTAAAAGCCTTATTAAAGAAAAAGGGAATTACTAAAATAACTTTTCTAAAATCATATATCATTTGGTTTTTATATACATCAATTTGTTTTATGAATATTAATTTTTCATTCCTTCAATAGACAATGTGATAATAACATAATCATATATTTTCCTTTTCCCTAAAATGCATATATTATAAGCAATGTAAATTGATATTTCAGTTTAAAGAATTTATGAAAGTAAATGTTTTCGATATCAATAATAACATAATTATATATTTACCTTTACCCTAGAATACATTATATGTAATATTGTTACATCCTGGCTTAGCACAGAATATACCATCACATAGAAATACTTGTTGAAAAATTAACTCAATTTACTTATTCATCAAAAGATAACTTTGTTTACATGATAAAGAGGTTTATACATCGGAGTTCAACTGGACATTCAATTACAACTTATGTATGCAGTATAATATTTATATCAAAACATGTACCAATTTTTTCCTTTATTAACTTCACAATAGTAGGATTTTTGAATTAGTACAGGTTCCGTACAAAAGTCGCTAATTTCGATTCACACTCTCAGTATATATATATATATTCTCCCTTAATATTGGGCCTTTTACAATGCAATTAACCTGAGAATAAAATATTTTATCTCCTCAGCTACTGAAGCTGAATGAGATTGGATAACATACAACACAATATAGACAATATGATAGACAATATTGCATATTACAATTGAAATAGTTTAATTATAATCCGCAAGTTCAACTTCACATATGCATTCACCCAACCGAGCATTTATTGCTATAAATGCAACATGCTATGCTCATGCACATAGCATAATCGATACCGATATCCTATGCCTTCCAATTTTCTTCTGGTTAGTTAACATAACTAAATATCTGGATATAACGTCTAGGAACCTATGGGCAACAATGAACTACCTAGGGGAAGGACCTCCACCAAATTGGACTACATACTATAGTCTACCATTTTCAAAAGAGCAATAAGAAGCTACCTGAGAGTATGACCCTCAACTTTACAAAATTAGACTACACATTGTAGTTCACCAAATTAAAGTGGCAACACTACCAAATCAATACTAAACTAAAAACTTAATTGACCCAAGTAAGCTTTAGTACTAAACTAAAAACCCTAAAAATTATACTTTCCAAACTTATTCAGCAACCTTTAATATACCCAAAAGAATTCATTTGACGTAAATTTGACAAGTATCTTATTAGTACCAATTACTATATTACATATTAAGCTAATATACAAGCTTATATTAGGAAAATACGCAATAAATAATATACGATTCCGATTAATTTCATGAAAAATCCTATAGACTTACAAAAATATATAGTTTAATTATTGACCATCAATTATACTAAACTAGCGACTATCAATTTCCACAAAAATAATGTTTTTAACTTGAAATAACGCAAAATTGGCGAAAATAAACAAATTTATGTGTGAAATAAAAATTAAATACTCCAAATATCATTATAAACATCTAGAAGTCTAAACATGTATGGCTCGTTTATTAATTTCATCAAAAACTAATTATTTCAATAATTCAGTAAAATTGGCAGTTTTATTCAAAATAATTATAAAAAGCAATAAACATGCTTAATTTCGAAAATTCTTATTACCACAATTAAATATATATATATTAGGTGTATTAAATACAAAAATTGAGCTTGAAACAATATTATCTAATATTTATAAAAATTTATTCAATTTTCGCCCAAACAAGGCATTTTCTTAAGAAATCCATATTTACACTAATAATTTAATTAAAATAAAATTACTCCATTAATCTATACCTAAAATAACCCTTGAAAGCCAAATTTCATAATTAATTGATAATATTTGATATTTTTAGTAAATTAAATAAGTTACGGGCAAAAAATTGGTTCATTTGAACCGGCCGCCTCCAACCACTACTTGGCCACTGCACTTTATCGAAACACCTCCTCCAACCACCCTCTATTAGACCTCTAAGCCCCACTAAGTCAGGTTGTGGTTAACCTATTGAATCGCCCTAACTCGATTCTGACTCCATTTCTTGTTTTATTTTTATTTTATTTTTTTCGATTTTCTAAAATTATGTTCTTATGTTTTTAGGTTCCCAAAATATTATAAATGATGGTTGGAGCCCTATTTATAGGTTTTAGGATTTTTTGCATGTAAAAAGTAAAATTACACATGTCATTTTTCACTTGTCCCTAGGTGCCATATATCATTTTCTAAAAAATCAAACGTTGACTCATCATTTCCAATTAATCTTAGGTTGATATATCATTTGGTGACTCATCCATTAAATTTTTTATTATTTGTCCATTATTTTACATGATTTTACCAAATTTTGATAATTTATTATTATTATATGTATATATTTAATACATATATTATATATCACATGTAAATACATGTATATTATGTATAATTTAACTTTATTTATTATTTTTGAAAGTTAATTAACTTATCTCTAATATCTTACTATATCTAAAAGCTTAAATTTTACAATTATCAACTTTATTGACAAAATAAACATTTTTCTTAAATTAATATTTTTATATAACTTATTTTGAGAAATTTACTCTACTTAAATTACGTCGTTTAAATTTTCTGACTTTACTGTAAAGTTTGAAATAAAAAGGATAATTTAGTCCAACGCCCTAAATTTAGGGGTTTGAATCTTAGGATTATTGAACTGGCTCAAAATCCTAGAGTATTACAAATATATAATTAATATATATTTTTTTTCATTTCTTTAATGCACAATGAGATAATAATATAATCACATATTTTTTCCCTAATATACGCTATTTATTAATTATTTTATTGTATTTGTATTTGCAAAATGAAATTATACAATGAAGGCTTTTAGTTTTTCTAATATAAATTACAAAAATATATTCACAAGACTAATGGATCAACAGCTGTGCTAAAATATGAATTGAGCAATTTTTTCTTTAACTAGGGGAACATTTGTGTTCTAAAAAAAGGGATTAAAAATATATAATAAAAATAACTGACTTAAATGAAAAAGCTTTATATAATTAATGAATTCTAAAAGTTTTTAAAAATTGATTATTGAAATTGAAAATTTTATAATCTAATGGATAAAAACAAAAACAAATTTTATAGGACTTTAATTTAATTTTTTTAAGCACACGCATTGCAGATGCATTATTCGCTAATATTATTTTATTTACCATATTATAGTTTTATTATTTCTCTTATAATCCTCAATGGAGTACTAATAAACATATCTATATAATCAATTAATACTTATTAAATAGTATATTCCATATTTGAGCTTTAATTGAAAAAAAATATGGAGTTGCCCTAATAGAAAATAATAACTATAGAAAATTTTATGAAGTATATTAGTTAAATTTTTCATTGGTTTCACAAACAAAGTCCAATGCAATTGTACTAATAAATTGATTTAATTACAAACCTAAGGACACTTGTACCTCAAAAACTAATGAAATGAAGAGTATCTGATTTTTTCATTTTCTTTTTTGTACTTTGCCAGTCTAAAAACTTGAATGGACATCTACTTATCAAAATGAATGGCAATGAGAAACATCTAGGCTTAATTTTTCTATATTTTGCCAACTCACAAAATTTCTTCAATAATGCTTTTTATGGAATACAGGGAAAAAAGTATGATAATTTTCCATTATTTTTGTAAATTATCCAAAAAAACCTTTAATAATATTAATACACTATATAAATCAATAAATAAAATGTAAGTATTTTATCAGTGTTAAATTTGATGAATATCTATGACGATGTATAATATCTTATCACCATAAAATGCTTCACAGAATACAAATTATTTATCAGAAGTAAAAAGTTTTGGTTCTATATAGGACTTATTAGATGGTAAGGTACTTTCTATTAGCATAAATGATCAATGCACCAATAGTGTTAAAATCTATAACACTTTAGACTTGGGATGTTAAAATCTATCACATATCACTACTAACTAATGATATATTAAGACTTTAACTAAGCAATTAAGTTCTCTATAAACACCTGCTATATCGATCAACGTAAATACGATATAATCATATCTCCACATAATAAACTGTATAACTCATTAGTGAGTTATGCCAACCATAAATAATACTAATAAGTAAATTTTATGTTTATTTGATATCAAAAAAGTAATCTATATATGATATCACAAATTCTTCATATACAAAACCTATAGAACTTTGTAAAAAATATGTGAAATTAAACAAAAAAAAAAACTTTTTCTACCTTCATTATCTCAAGTTTATATAATCATACTTCTTAACAAATAAGAAAGAATAAGGAAAAAAGAATGGAAAATGTAGACTTGAAGAGGAAAATATGGAAGAATAAGAAAAAGAATGGAAAATGTAAAAATATAATAATATTTTATTAAAACATCGATTGGTCGAAGGATATAATAAAATCATCTATTATTTATTTATTAATATTATTTCATAATTTTCTCTAGGTTTGATTCAAGATACAGTAAAACCTGTACTATTTATACCTTAGAGTATAGATTCCATTGTAGGTATAGGATAGGAAGACCTCATATCCATACCTTACCTAAAAGTAATTTTTGAAAAATCTATACTTAAAACCTACTATGTGACCTTTAGTATCCATCTAAAACCAATCTGATTAAGCAAGGTATGGGTCAATGCCCTATCCAATAAGGTACCCACTTATCCCTATAAGTTCCTAGGTGCCACAAAGTGTGAAGACATCATAACCATAACCTACCTTATAAGTAGGGTTGTTCATTAAACTAAACCACAAAATGTAATTCTTTTGTGTTTCAATTAGGTTCACAATTCGCTTTAAAAATGGTTTGTAGTTTGATTTAAGGGATTGAACCGAATCAAACCTCTTAAACCCAAATCTAACCACTTTTTATTAAAAAATAAAAATATGGGAAAGTTTTAGACTCTACTGCCGTTTCAATCTAGGTTGATTTATATATTTTTTTTATTTCTCATTTTACTCTCATCCTCTACAATTTATTAATTTTACTTCAATGTTATCTCTCACCTCTAACAAACTCATGCACTTACACTATCGTAATATACTACTATGTGGTTTTAATTATTGCCTAATGTTTCTTAATTTAGACATCAATATTGGTTAAAAGCTCTAATGATCATTATTATAAAAAAGAAAATAATACTTTGAAAAAGTAACTCCAACTAAACCAAGCCAATTGAACCACATTAAAAGTGGCTCGGTTCATCTATATTATTAAAGTCAAAGGGTTTTAATAACTATCAATAATTACCAAAATTTGGTGTCTTGCATATTTTAAGAAAATAAAATGACTAAAATCTCATTTGTACTTTTTTAAACTACCATGCAACTTATTGTATAAGTAGAAGATAAAATAATTAACAAAGATATTTTAGT
The DNA here is from genome assembly GCA_024138015.1 of Lumnitzera littorea. Classification (NCBI taxonomy): domain Eukaryota; kingdom Viridiplantae; phylum Streptophyta; class Magnoliopsida; order Myrtales; family Combretaceae; genus Lumnitzera; species Lumnitzera littorea. The sequence goes on along the minus strand of JAMXBB010000009.1, from coordinate 2,615,527 downwards.
AAATTTTTCTATGATAATGTTTTATTCATGCTCGTGTTTCTCTTGTAGAAGTCAACTTTTACTCACTATTCGTGTTGCACAATTTTAGAAAGTTGTATTACTTCCAAATTATTATCATCCATCTTATCTTTTAAATTAGTGGACATCATGGTAGTTCTCTTTTGATTTATTCCATGATTAAATACCTTCTTCAACTGTACATATCCATAATTTATGTATTTCATCATTTGAATTTATAGTTTTGAAAAAGTTCTAAGACTTAACTAATAAAATTAAAAAGGTTTATATAATTGAGAAATTCCAAAAACTTTTAAAAATTGATTAATGAAATGGAAAATTTTACAATTTGATGGCAAAAAATTAAAAATTCTTAAAGGGCTTTAATTTATTATTATTTTTTATTTCTTTAGTATACACATCATTTAAACCAAACCATAAACACCCTTCTTGTAGATGCATGCTTCAGAAAGTAAATATCCAAACCTCCCATGCCATCCTCAACATCTTTCAAAACTTACCCTGGCCATGTAGGGCATGGGTTTATTCCCGGTACAATGAAGTTACAACTCCTTTAAGCCATTGTTTTTTTTTTCTTTTTGTTATAGTTTTAATTTTTGACTTAACCTAAATTTTCTCATTTTGTATGTTGTTCTTTTTTATTTTCTATTAGCTAATATGATTTTTGCAGTAACACAAAATAAATCAATACTTATAATTCATGTTATCACTAGTACTAATCATGCCCATAACCCATATCTAATGTAATTAAATTAAGTATCACTTTATTTTTCCATATATCTAACCTTAAGTCTTCTCGCATATTTTTTTATTCACATAATAAAAGAGTGTAAAAAAATATTAAAATAAGGTAGATCTCACAAAGTTTTTATACATGATTAATCAATATATGAAAAAAAAAAATGCATTGACAAAGTAAAGTAAAAAAGTGTTAATTACATTAATCATCGTTGTGAACTTTATAAATAGATTAATACCATAAATGCCATGTTAATTTTTCCAAGTTATACAATTTACTATTTGTACCTTAAAAAAATTAATTTACAACCTATTTGAAATTTTTGTTATTATTTTTACTACCTAAATTAACTCTATTAAGTATACTTACTAATAGAGATGTGTAAGTAAATTAAAAAAAAAATGCAAGTCAAGTTAAAAAATTTTGACACATGAGGTAAAGTTTCATTTTTCAATTTGACATTTCAATTTCACAAAGGCTAAAAGTATTTTAAAAAATATTATAATTAAATAGAAAGCCAATATACTTAATTATGTGAAATATCTTGGGAGTTCAATTTTGTGTTGATGATTGTAAACTTTTTTACTTTATCTATTTGATGTTTCATTTTCTATATTGAATATTTTCTTATCAACATCATATATGTAATATATAATAAGCACCTCGAAACTTACATAGAAATCCTAGAGATTTATTCATTGATTTATTAACATGCAATAAGGAATAAGAAACTAAAGTTAATAAGCATCCTTTCAAATATCTAATTTATGGCTTAACTCCCTTAATCTGCAACTCGCAGTAAGTGAGTTAAGTTGAAAATTCAACTCGTATTTATAAACGAGCTAATTTGCTCAACCTACGAGCCAATGTCAGATCGATTGGATTGGCATATTTAGTTCGCTTGCGTAACTCTATTTACTAAGTTTAACATAAAAATAAATTAAAAATTAAATATTCCGACCATCCTATGATTATGAATGTTTGGATTACTTGTAGGGAATTGCACAATCCCCTATTAAGTAGCTGCACTCAACCTTAAAGTAGTCGAAACAATTAAGTCAATTCATGGTTTATTTTTATATTCACGTTAACAAATGGAGTTAACATGGTTAGTTAAGATAATAAAAAAGATTATGAAAATTTAAATTAGGAAGTAGGAACAGGGAAGAAAAAAAAGTGTAGCCAATGAATTGCTAATTTTGGTAAAATTTGGATGTAGAATGAAAAAGAGTTTGAAAGTTTTTTATAAAATAACATCTTACCAATAGAAATTATAGCTATATATGTAGTACTGTTATGACTGAGGAAATTGGAGGGAGTTTATTTCCCGTATCAATTTTAATATGCCAAATTACTGATACTGTCGGCCTACGTATGAGAACTGAACTTTTACAAACTTGAACCCTCCATAAACCCTAATTTCCACTACTTCCCTTGGCACTCTCACCCACTTTCCCTCGCTTGCTCACCAACCAAACATGAATTTCCGCTTCCAAAACCTCTTGGGAGCACCCTACAGAGGAGGGAACGCCCTTATAACGAACAACACGCAATTAATCTCACCAGTCGGTAACAGAATCTCCGTCACCGACCTTCTCAAATCTCAAACCCTAACCCTACCTATCCAATCTTCCTCCAATATCTCCAGAATCACCGTCTCTCACGATGGCATTTTCCTGCTTGCCGTCGACGACAACCACCGTTGCGTCTTCATCAACCTCCCACGCCGCACCGTGCTTCACCGCATCACCTTCAAATTCCCCGTCCACGCCATCGAATTTTCCCCTGATGGGAAGTTCATTGCAGTTGGGACGGGGAAGTTAGTCCAAATTTGGCGGTCACCAGGTTTTCGGAAAGAGTATTTCCCTTTTGAATTGAATAGGACTTTAGCTGATTTCCATGATAAGATAAATTGCATTGAATGGACTGATGATTGTGAATATTTGCTTGTTGGATCTAGAGATTTAACTGCAAGATTATTTACTGTGAAGAAATTAAAAAAGGGTGTTTTCAGTAAGCCTTTTTTGTTTCTGGGTCACAGAGATTCTGTTGTGGGGTGCTTTTTCGGTGTTGACAAGAAGAGAAGTAATAAGGTTAATAGGGTTTATACGGTAACACGTGATGGTTATTTGTTTAGTTGGGGATATAGTGAGAATGAAGGTGATTTGGATGAAATGGAAGAAGATGGGGTTTCAGAACCTCCTCCTCCTGGTACACCGGATAGGGATGAGGAGAAGTCGGTGGTGGATCAGGATAATTCGAAGAAAAGGAAGGATCTTGATGGCAAAGATGAGAGTATTGAGGATGATGAGGATACGTATTTGCATAGGAAGAAATGGAGTTTGCTTAGGAAGGACAGTGTCATGCAAGCTCCTGCCAAATTGACTGCATGTGATTTCCATAAAGGGCTTGAACTCTTGGTTGTGGGTTTCTCCAATGGTGTGTTTCGGTTGTATCAAATGCCCGATTTTGTGTGCATTCATGTCCTATCCATATCAAAGGAGAAGATTACGACTGCAGTGTTTAATGAACTTGGAAATTGGTTGACTTTTGGGTGTGCAAAGCTTGGGCAGTTGCTTGTGTGGGAGTGGAAATCTGAGAGCTACATATTAAAGCAGCAAGGACATTACTTTGATGTGAATTGTCTTGCATATTCTCCTGACTCGCAACTTCTGGCTACTGGATCAGATGACAACAAAGTGAAGGTGAATTGGTTCAATCTTAAATGACCTTTTTGTTTTTGATTTTACATGATGATATTTCTGAGGCCAAAAACAAATCTCTCTCTCTCTCTATAATACTTAATAGTTGTGAGCTATATGTATATCTTATGCTTGATTTGCTCATGCTGTCTGCCCAGGGCAGTCCATTTTCCTTGATTTTGTTTTGTAATTCTTTCAAAATTATAAATATATGCCCATATAATTAGTCAGTTGTAGCCTGCAGACATTTTCTTTTATGTAATCTGTAGCACTTACTGAAATTATATTTGGTATCTCACAGGAATCATAGTTTATGTATTTTCTGACGCCTCTCTTCTGTAGTGTACTCTTGATTTTAATCAGAATTTTATACTGTGATCTGATGCCTGGCCATATGATTTGCGTGCCAAAGGTGTGGACTGTCTCTTCTGGCTTCTGTTTTGTGACATTCTCAGAGCACACTAATGCAATCACTGCCCTACATTTCATGGCAAATAATCACTGCCTTCTGAGTGCATCTCTAGATGGGAGCGTTCGTGCCTGGGATTTGTTCCGGTATAGAAATTTCCGTATATTCACTACACCTTCTTCAAGGCAATTTGTTTCTTTGGCTGCAGATCAGAGTGGTGAAGTCATCTGTGCTGGGACCCTTGATTCATTTGAGGTTCTTATATATTGCCTTTAAAAGAAATTCTCAGGCTGTACCATCGCTCCATCTGATTCCTGTCTGTGATGTTGCTGTCGTGCAGATATTTGTTTGGTCAATGAAAACCGGACGTTTGCTTGATGTTCTTAGTGGTCATGAAGGTCCTGTTCATGGCTTGACATATTCTCCTACTAACGTGAGTTGCTTTTTTTACATTTATTATGCTATAGTAGACAAATTTTCTGTTCTTAGATCGGGGCATTCAATGAATTTTATTCCTTTTCATAGGCCATCTTGGCTTCATCTTCATGGGACAAGACTGTTAGGCTGTGGGATGTCTTTGAGGGAAAGGGAGCTGTTGAAACGTTTCCTCATACCCATGATGTTCTCACAGTTGTCTACCGTCCTGATGGAAAGCAATTGGCTTCCAGCACTCTCGATGGACAAATCCATTTCTGGGATCCCATCGATGGTTTGTTAATGTACACCATTGAGGGCCGCAGGGACATTGCTGGAGGGCGTCTCATGACTGATCGCAGATCGGCTGCTAACTCCAGTGCAGGAAAGTGCTTTACAACATTATGTTATACAGCCGATGGGAGTTATATCCTAGCTGGGGGGAGCAGCAAATATATTTGTCTTTATGATGTTGCTGATCAGGTAAAATTCAAATTATTTATGAGTTCAAAGTTAAGCTTTTCCTCTGTTCAAGAGTTGCTATCTATTCTGTCTGATACTTACCATCCTTTGTGAATGCATTACAAATGTGTTGCACAGGTATTGCTGCGTCGATTCCAGATCACCCATAACCGCTCCTTTGATGGAGTTCTTGACTTTTTGAACTCTAAGAAAATGACAGAGGCTGGCCCTGTTGATTTGATTGATGATGATGACAGCGACACTGAAGAAGGTGTCGATAAACAAACCAAAGGGAAGTTAGGATATGACTTGCCGGGATCTGTGGCTAACCGTGGACGACCTATCATCAGGACAAAATGCCTGAGAATAGCTCCAACTGGAAGGAGCTTTGCTGCAGCAACCACTGAAGGAGTCTTGGTTTATTCAACTGATGAGTCTTTTATCTTTGATCCAACTGATCTTGACATTGATGTGACACCAGAGGTAGTTTTATGCATTTAGCTTACTTTTGTCATATCTTTATAAATTATGAAATATAGAGCATAAGCCAAAGTTCATTAGAATTCCTGAAGAAAGACTTCCTTTGGTTGTAGTTGAAATTGCAACAACCATGTAAAACAAAATATAAATTAATTAATTAATAAATAAATGGCAATCTTGATCTTAATTCTTATATAATCTTTCTGCTGTTGTCGCAGGCGGTTGATGCAGCTTTGAGTGACGGTCAAATAAAAAGAGCTCTGATTCTCAGCCTTCGTCTGAATGAAGATTCTTTGATTAAAAAGTGTATATTCGCTGTTAGTCCATCGGACATACCTGCTCTAGCTTCAGCAGTCCCTTACGTTTATTTAAAAAGGTTAATAGAGGCCTTTGCAGATCTTCTTGAAAGCTGCCCACATCTGGAATTTATGCTAAGATGGTGTCAGGTACTTCCCTCTGCTTAGGTTTATCTTGCAAAATCTGCTTTTCTTTCGCATATCATTAAGGGCTTGTCATTGATTTTTCTTGCAGGAACTTTGTAAAGCTCACGGCCTCTTGGTGCAACAGAATTCAAGAACTCTCCTTCCTGCTTTAAAAAATTTGCAGAAGGCAATTACGAGAATGCATCAAGATCTGTCTGATATGTGTTCTTCCAATGAATACATGCTTCGTTATTTATGCTCTGCTAGTGGTGGCACCAGAACGTGAGGTGCATTGTCACTAGAGCTTACAGTTACATGATAAGTTTTGACCAAGCAGAACTGCTGGTGGTGGTGTCTGGTTCCCAATCTGTAGCCTGAACCTTCTCTTGTTAACCTGCTTTTGCTGTTGGTCCTGACTCCTGAGTTGAGAGATACAATGCTGTGCCATCAATTTGTTGCGCTTTCAAGAGCTTCATGATTCTAAGGCTTATGCAGGTTCTGCCAAAGAATGCTTTCCAATAGAATGCACTTGCAGAGAGCGCGGGCTACTATTGATCCTGGAGAAGTGCATTACATTGGCATAGGAGCAGTTCCAATTCTGCTATGCGAGATTTTGTGTAGATCGCAACATAGATAGTTAATTGTATTTGCTTTTAATTTCGATATATTGGTTCTGCATTTGGCAGATTTTACTTGACCTCTGGATAATGGCATAAGTGAGATCCTTGTAGAATTAAATTTCCCTTTAAACAAATATGCTGAGCAGTGTCTTTGTAATTCACACTTGTGTAGAAAGCGGTAATGTAACAGCCAAGAATTAAGGAAATCAATTCTTCACAATTGAGTGCTTCTTGGGGTTGATACTTTGGGTAAATTTCTATCATGGGATCTGAGTATCCTCTTTCGCTTTAACAAAAACATGACAAGAATCTCTGGTCGTTTGGATTTTTGATGTGGTGCAGGTATTCTGTACACTGGAACAGTACAATGCCCTGCTCATGGGCCGGGTAATTTAGGCTGGGGCAGTCCAGCCATATCATCAATGTGTCATTCGGTTGGAAAATTTCTTAGCATTAGCTTTATTTTGAGGATACAAAGGAGGGTTAGGTCAACTGGTCAGATGGTATGTAACAGAACAGAATTAACCGACATTTGGAATCTCCGTTTGGTTGAAGTACTGCTGTTTTTTCCTTAACCCTATGTTTGGAAAGGGTGAAAGAATTGGGGAGGAAAGAAAGTGAAAGGAATGAATTAAAAAGAAAAGAAAGAAAGTGAAAGGAATGAATTAAAGAGAAAAGAAAGTGAAAGGAAAAAAAATTATGTTTCCTCGTTTTTATTAGGAAGGAAAGAATGTATTTTTTTTGGGGGGGATAGTAATATCATGTTTTATCATAGTAAAACGACGTAAATGTCTTCATAACTTTAAATATGCTTTTATTTTAGGGGTATGATTATCTTTTCTTATTAATTCCTTCTAATTCTCTCCACATTTATAACTCATTTAGTTTGTAGAATGGAATAATGAGGAAACAAAATTGGGATCCTTATGGAAAGAAATAAGGAATGAATGTCAATTACAGTGTTTAATAAAATAAAAAGGACATTAAGAATGAACCTGTAATAAAAATTAAAAAGAAAATTTTATCCTTATTATCTTCCTCTCCCCCCCCCCCCCCCCTCTCTCTCTCTCTCTCTATTAGTCTTTGCCCTCATCTTCTCCAAAAGAAAATTCCAAAAAAAAAAAAGAGATAATGAAAAAGCCAAATCATATTTAGAAGAAGAACCTAAATTGTGAAATCTTACAAAAATCCAATAGAATGGAATGAAACATAAATCAAAATCCTCTTTACTATGAAAAGCTCTTGTAATGAAAACCTTAAAAACCCAAATGATAAAAACCCTAACTCATCTAAATTAGATCTTGCAAAAAAATTGTTAAATCTTACGAGAAGAACTCAAAAGATAGAAACCATAACCCATCTACATCACCAGAGAAAAAGTACACATTTGGTTGATGCTCATGTAGTGTTTTGGCTTGTTGATTTGCATATGTAGTATAATATAGCCTGGGCTTAATGGAAGGGTACTCAACTTATCGATCCATGTGTGTGTTGTGGTTACTGATCTATGCTCGACTTGTGATCGATACTGATTGGGAGTTGAGCAATAAAGTAGTGCAATCATGGTCTTTCTTGAAGTCGTCGTCGCAAATTGTCAAGATATTTGGTGGGTGATGGTTATGATGCTATGTTGATCAATAATGGTAGCAATGTTGTGTTGAATACTATAATATAGTGAGTAGAGATGTGACTTAATGAGTAGGTGACAATGCCTGTGTAGTGGATAGTGTTTATAGGATCAAGAAGATAAGGTATTAAAGGTCTTTATGTTTTCGAATCCCCATTCTTTGATTTTGGTGAGAAATCCCAATTTAATGTTTTCAGGATTGAGGACTCAATAAGAATTGAGTTTTCTTAAAGAAAACACCAGAATAAAAGTGTTTCAAGGAATAAAGGGAAAGTAGAATAGTTATTTCCTCAAAGTAAACACACCATTAAAGAGAATTATTTTTCTAGGTTTAAGGAAAACTTTTTCTTTCTAAATTCTTTCCCTTTCCCTTCCCCTCCTTCCCTAAACAATAAAATCTTGAAATTCCCGTTGCCCTTCCCTCCTTCATTCCTCCACTTGATTCAAACATAGTGTAAAAGAGATTCATCCTAACTTTTAGTTGGTAGTTCTCTTTATTGTGAATTGAGGAATTAAAATTCATTTTTAGAATTAAAAAAATGACATTTTTGATATTTTCCTATACATTTCAATATCCTCTCTAAAAACTTACAACCCTATTTACATGGAAGCACTAGAAAGAGAATATCTATTCTCAATACATTTATTATTATCTTATTTACTTAAAAATTGATTTAAATATATTTAGTACTTAATTCAATAAGACAATTAAGAAAGCGAAATTAAATATCAAAACATGTTTGTTTAGATCTTCGCTAATAAAATTTTTAAACGAGTCCTAATCATAATGGGCCTACACAAAAAACACATTGCTTGAACCGCAAGCTCATTAATCCCTACACGATCATCTTTCATCCAAAAATCAACGTTGTCATATTAGATATGAAAAAATTATCTACAATAGAATATAATGAAATGAAATTGAATGGAATGAGAATAAGAATGAGTAATAATTTTTTTATATTTGAAGATGACCATAGAATTAAAATAAAATGAAATGATATTAAATACTTAAATTATATTATTTATCTTCTTTTTTTAATTCCAAAATACCTTTAATTATTACATACTATAATTTTTTTAAATGTAAGCAAAATAATTTTAATTAATCATAATTATTAAAGTAATAGTAAAATCGTGATTCCGTTTTTTCAAAAATGAAATAAATTTCTCCTTGAAGCCAAAATTATATTATATAGAATGGCAATTCTGTCTTAAAAATGAAAATGAAAATGAAATCTGAAATCATAATTTTATTACAGTTTATTCCCACGTATCAAATCACATAAAGAGTATCGTTACCGATTTTATTTCATTAAGTAAATGCACCATTAAAAGAAAAAGAATTATAAGGCCAACCTTAACGCTGGGCGCTTCTATGACGTAGAGGAACCGCTCGCGTTCCTCGTGCGATAGTCGCTAACCCTTCAGGTAGGAACGTTCCCCCGACAGGAGATGTCCCTTCACGTGAGGACGTTCCCCTCACAACCCTTTTTTTTTTTTTTTTTTCAATTTTTGATCAATTGAAAGCAATAATTAGAACCCATAAAAATTTTAAAAAATAATAATATTATGAAATTTTTGTGAAGTAACTTAAGTTTAAAATGTTGAACTCTTTAGAAAAAAAATTCCTTATAATATTAATATATCATCTAAAATTACAAGATGAACGCCTTAAAAGAGTCCGCGCATGCAGCCATTTCAAGTAGAGTTCAAAACACGTAATCTACCGGTTATTTTCAACCCTTACAGATTTCCCTATTTTAAAAAGCAGCAATTGTCAGGTAATTTTATCAAAGGCGTAATTTTACGAGAAAGGATATCGATGAGTTCATGCAAGTATTAAAAAATAAAAAACATAATTACTACATTTTTAAAAAATTCATCCATACGTCATATAATATAAAAACCAAACAGACAAAACAAACAATCAAAACATTTAAGTCCTACTTTTTCGAGAGAAACACAGAGTAAACAAAAGAACAGATGTAGAATAAATTGAGAAACCAGCAAAGCAGCCGATGCCATCACTTCCCAGAAAGTAACAACATGCTATATTATAAGGAAAAATCCAATGGAAGTTTGCAACATGAATATTAAGAAAAATCGATGGAGGCGGCTAGCAACCTCTATATTACAATGCAACTACTACCTAGCACCGGATGGCGACCACCTGCTATCCCGCCAATGGTAACGCCTATGTACATGCCTGCCATCTCGCGTATAAATATTGCTGCGCCTAGGAGCCCGCCTCGGTCTCCTCACAGACAATTCATTCCGTGGCTGCCCTCTCCCTCTTGCGACAGGCGGCCTGCTGTAACGGAAACTGTCAAGGATTACTTCTGCTACAAACAATGCAGAAGACATATATGACCACATAAAATGCATGCCGAGTTCATTCTCATCAACCTCCAAAGGTGATAGCTCATTATCATTTCCCTCATCGTCATCAATATTCCCCCTCTCAGGTCCACCTAGTGCTGATCGAAGGGTACTGCGGAAATCCTCGAGTTCCCTTTCACGTTGCAATCTAGTCCAAGCACGCTGCCTAGAAGGATCCACCTCAGATGGCCTGTTAGTGGGGTGAACCAACCTTGCATGCTTTCTTAGCTCAGAATAGGTTCCGATAAATTCGCAATTCTCAGATGAGCAGCTCCTTGTCTTAGAATTCATGTACTGACGTGCAGCTTCTACCACAACCCAGCAATATATCTGCCCTCTACAAAAGGGGCAAACAAGGTTTGATTCTGTGGAGTTGCCACATGAGGCAGCAGGATTATGTCTATAACGCAACTGATCCACCATTCTCCCATGTGACATGGTGGCTGTCGAAGGAGATTCTTGCAATACAGCAGATGATGGAGATGGAGATGTTGATTTATGGAACTGATCGAGACAATTAGAATGCCGATGGCTGGTGTTGCACATGTATGGCCTGCATCCCCTTTCCTTAGAGGAGCATATCAAGAGAACAGCATTGTGAGGATGCTCCATGCAAACAGGACACTGAGCTTCATCCCATTCTTTGATATCTTCAGGCAACCCATGCAGGTTCTTGGAGCCCAAGTGCTTCGCATCATTGGAGGCACAAGGATAAGGAGCTGATGAGGCACGATTACTAGTAGAAAAAGGGGTCCTTCTCTCCTTTGGCATTTTCAAATGTGCAAAATATTAAACTTCCTGACCCTTGAAATATCTTAAATTCTTCTAAAGCCCCTGAAATACAATACGTAGATAGGTCATTAAACATTGGTCCCCACTAAAAAAACCTGAGAGTAGGAGAGCAACAAAGACAGGCATTCCAAAACTACACAAAAAATTTTTATATTTCTCCAAAGTTGAGGTTGAACCACATGAAAGGAAACACTTGGTGAATTCTAAAGGGAGCATGATCTAAAATTAACAAATGTTGTGATATTTCTATATCCACTCCTATGAAATGACATGAGAATCCTAAATTCATGCTGTTATCAACTCACCTATTAAGCATTGACACTCTGGATGATTCACGAATAAAGATGAGTGCTATAGGATCAGCAAAGAATACATACATATTGGAATTAGTGCACTGAGGTGGGCGGTTCGGGAACCCCAGAGTGTGAAACCATTTCTCACTCCCATAACATGATAAAAAACTAGATTTTCCTGTAAACCGATCCGACGATGACATCAGGCCAATAAAATGCAAGCATGAATAATTCCAGTCCTCCTTCATTCCCTTCCCCCACCACAGCTTGAATAGCCTTTAAAGTACCAAAACTCTAGGTGGAAGGGAATCTAATACAGTTCCATAATAAGGCCTTAGAAACTACCTAAACCATATATCAATAAAGACAAATTTAGCTCTCACTTAATACATACACAGCATATCATCTCCGTAAGCTACAGTTATAATTATGTGGATGCCTTTGAGCGGTTGAAAACTCGCTGAGGACATAATTTTGAATTTACCGACTACCTATATACTGCAAACTACACTTAACCGGTACACGATTCCTGTCGATTAACGATTGCTGAAATAGCCGGTCCAATTACGGACATGCCTCACCGTAACACTTACAATTTGACTCGACAAGCACAAGCGACGGTTACACACTTAACCAAAAAAACACGCAAGGCAAAACTTTTTATTAATTTCAGACAAGAAATGAATAAACCCATAAAAAGATACAAGTAAACCACCATCAAGACTAGGGCTTTATTCAAACCCCCATCAGATTATATCAATTCTCGAATAGAAAAGGGGCAAAGGAAAAAGAAATGATGGAAACCCAAAAGGAAGCATGAAATCTGACCCTAGTTTATGGTGAAGATGGAAAAGAAAACAGACGGAGTAATAGAGATTGAAGAAAAGAGAGAGAGTCATGGTTTATCTCACCTGATGAATTCTAGGTCCGAGGTCGAGGAGGACGACAGGTTCCAAAAGATGCCTATCGGAGTTCTATCTTTTAGACCGGTGTTGTTGCATTTATAGGACGACGACACCGCCGTGCAGATGAAATTACAGAAAGCCCCTCCTTTTCTGTTTTTTCTTTTTAGCTTTTTCGCTTTTTTTCTGTTCTCAAACAAAATCCAACTTCCCTTTTTCTTTTCAAATAATTTGAAAACGTCTATATATCATAAAAAGGGCTTCTTTTTTCCTACTACATTATAATACTTATCATGATATAATTTTCAAATAATATTATGCAATTAAACTTTTGTTACATCTACTATTTTAACAAGTAAATGATGATAGGTATTAAAATTAAAGATTATTAATAATGGTAATTAGTAATTACAAAAAAATATAAATAAAAAATTTTTAAAAATTATCATCATATTCCTTTTCATTCGGATCAAATGGCTTGATTTTTTCTTTCTATAAAATTTATTATGTTACATAGCGAAAAGGTTATGAGACAACGTTGAAACCGCAACTCAAACTTTTGATTTTTTTTTTTTTCTCTTCCGAATTTGCTCATAAAGTTTGAATTTTCTATATATTATATCTAATTTAGTCTTTGTTTATCGTGTTTACTATTCCACCTACTATAGTTTATACGTGTACTCTTTGACTAAGGATTCTATGCCTTTAAGGAAGGATATTAAATTAAAATATAAACAATATATTGAAGTAAATAAAGGAATTTCATGAAAAATAAATGATTCCAACTATAATAAATAAAGATTTATATATCAATATGTTGATAATAATTTTTAGATAAGGGTCGACTATTGTAAGCCTCGAGCAACTTCTATGGGCCTCGAGCTAAGCAGCTTACCTCGAAGGATTATTATCAAGATTAGACCTACCTCCAATCATGATAGATGTAGAATCAAGCAATCTGACTTGTAGAACCACTATCTAATTTAGGCATGGGTCGACCATTATAGGCTAAGGTTAAGTTACTTAATTAGTGATTGGAATCAAGCTATAGTTGCACTAAACTTGGGAGTAAAGCAGGTCGATTGGAGAAAGTCCCATTCAACCTAGGCCAACCCTTATAGTTTGCAACTTAACTACCTAAGGAAGCACGTATTTGATCAAACAAAGTTCACATCACATTGAATGGGATGTGACTTATGACAGTTTATCCTTTGAAGAAACTATGTAGTTGTATTACATAGTGCCGCCAAAGCATTTACTAAGAAAAGATAAGCATAAGCCCCTAAAATAACCATTTCCTACCATTGTCAGAAGATTGTACCACTCCCAAGCCCCCCAAAACTTAGAGCTACGCACCACAAATTAATAAGGGTTTAAGGGTCTAAAATATAAATAGTTGTTCTCTTTTCCTTTGAAAGTAAAACCATTCTCGCACTTGCTTACATTCCATTTCTTTTTTTATAGCTTCAATCTATTATACTACATACTTCTGCACAAATTATTTGACTTAGATATCAGAATAGTCCAATAGACAATCCTCCAACCTCCACTATTTTACTCACCTTATTTATTTTGTAGTTAGGCATAAGGCATGTCCAATCAGCTTGATTTAGTTGTCTATCCCTAGGGGCTTATTATACTCTATTGGCAAAACCTTAAGATGACATAAACTATTTGAAGAAAGTTTGCATAAAATTTTTGAAAAATCACTAATTAACGTAAAACAAAGTCTAATGGTGTTATTTAAAAGGAAAAACAAACTAAAGATCTCTTAAAATATGTTTCTTTTAGAATCTATCCAAAATTCTATAATAGACCGTCATCGCTTGGAAATAAGAGTTCTCTCATTGTTACAAGGATAGGGGGGAGTAAGGAATACTTAATATTAGATAAGTATTTAATGTTACACTCATCGCATTAGGTGGAATAAGGTTGTAACAAGATAGCTAAATGAAAGAACAAAATGAAACTGTATAAAGTTTGAAAATTTATTGCTTTGTTTAGTAATTGCATAGAACTGCTATTACTTTGTCTACGTGGTGGAAGAGATTTCAAAGAATAGATAGTTAAAAAAGTATTAGAATACTATTTTATATAATTACATAATCATAGTAATATATTCTTAATTATATAATCCTATTTTATTGTTTATAATTATAATAATTAAAACATAAAAGAAATATTTATTATCATATATAATAATTTAATAAGTAACAATTATATTTATTAAGATATGATTTATTTATTTATGTATCATTATTGTTGTTGTTACTGTTATTATTATATTATTTATCTAATATTAAAATATCATTATATATCATCATATTATGAGTAGATATATGATTATAAAATAAATATTGAAATTTATTACAGATATGGATGGTATGTTCTTTTTATTTATTATCTCATATAATTTTTTTATTCATTCAATATTTTTTAATAACAACTAAAAAATGTAAAAGGACATGATAACAACTATTCATGAATAGCCAAGTAACAATTATTAATAAATAGGATTAGAAATTCTCACTTAATATTTTTTAGTAAGAGGGATTCATAATTGAATTGATATTACATGTTCAAAACGAAAGGACATGGTAATAACTATTTAATTAAAAATATGGGAGAATAGGATAGTAGTTTCCCCAAAGTAAACGTGTCATAAATCTTAATCCATTTGCCATTTATAAATTAAAGTGCAACTAACACTTTAGTCTCTTTTACAAATTGTCCTACTCCTTTTATAATATTAATATTCTATTTAATTTATTATTTGTAATTTTATGATACACGCCTTTTTTCTATGTATGTGGTTTTCGCTTCTTTAACACGTACATGTTACTACATGAGGCTATTATCAATGTTAATTGCTTTGTTTTTTTTGTTAAACATTAATTACTTTTTTTCACCCTTTACACTAGAATGGCTATTTTTCCATATACTATGTTTTTTCTTTTACTTTTGTCACAGTCATCATTATCTTTGCATTGAATTTTGTACCCAATTATTTATAAAATACTTGTAAATCATTACATTTTCTTAATATATTCAAATACTTAAAGATTTCACACACGTAGAGAGAGGGAGTAGACTTGATTTGGATACTTATTAATTAATGTCTTCTTAACCCCTTTATTGATTTATTTTTTTATTCCATTCATTCTTTTGTGTATTTTTATTCGAAGTATCTCATCATTCATTTTATCACTTTTTTTCGTTACTTATATCTATAGTTATTATCGTTGTCAAAGTATGCTGTTTATACTTATCATATTTTCACTTGTATTTATGTAATAAATGGATTCTTCATATATGTAGACATATGATGATAAAGATCTCTTAATTTTAGATGAACGAAATTTAGCATGTGCCAACTTACAATGCAATATATTGAATTGTGCCTTTAAAATGAGGAAGGTAGAGGAGGTGATATTTTAGGTTTTTTATTTTATTTTTTAATTTTATCGGATGAGTTTGTCGTGATCTTTGTGTTTTTGTGCTTTGATTCATTGGTAGAATTTGAGGGTATTTAATGTCCTAGCTCTCTTTTATTGATTTCGTATATCTCCATTCAATAAATTATTTGAACCATGTATGATTTTTTTTTAATGTATATTTTTCATTTCAAGTATTTGAGTATATATGTGTGTTCAAAAAAATACAACCCTTTTTTCATCATCCATATCTATCTTACATTACATTGACATAAAGTATAAAGCATAGACCAATTCAGCACATGATGCTACTCTATGGGAAGTTGATTGCAGAAAACGTCCCACTAAATCTATAACTCAGTATTTCTTCATCTTTGTGTTGAATGTGTCGTAAAAAATTTAATTTGCTAAAATTTATTAGCTATAATGTATACTTTGATAAGAAGTACATAAGGGGGCATGGTAATTTTTTTTTTTTAAAGGTTAACGTAGTATAGAGTAGTTAATTTTTTTTCTAACCCATTTTACTAGTGTATTCTCTATACAATGAATTATTTTCCATTCATTTTTTGTGTATTTCTTATTTGAAGTATCTTATTATATATTTCATTTCAAAATATGTCGTATTAATTCATTATCCATATATATCTTATTATTATTTCCAATTATAATACATAAACATCAAAATAAAGACTTGAGAATAATTTAATGTATGATTCAACTATGTAGAAAAGTTGTAACAAAATATAACTCACTAAATCTATAACTCCGAATATCTCTTTATTTTCAATTGCGTGTGTAATAGAAAATTTTATTTACAAAGATTCATTTACAATGAAGTATACTTTACAAAGAAATATTTGAAGGGCATAAGGATTACCACTCTTTTTTTTTTCTTTAATTTTAAGTAATACAGGTAAAGCTGTTTTTATTATTTTTAAAAAGAAAAGGTGACAATCATAAAACAGAAATTAAAACAACTGGTCTAGTAAAAAAAAAATTAATATAAAATGGATCGTTATTGAAAAAACGGGAAGAATTACAACGAAAAGGATCAATGTGTAAATGCAAGTTTAAATAAAATATCAATATTTTAAAAAATTTAAATAAAGAATTAATGTTTTATAAAGTGGTTTAAATAAGATATCAATGCTTCTAAGAATTCAAATAATTTTATGAATCGACTATTATGAATCCCTTATTTAAACCACTTTGTAAAACATTGATATCTTATTTAAACTTTTCTAAATGTTGATTCATTATTTAAGTTTTTTGAAATATTGATCACTTATTTGAACTTACCTCTAAATATTGATCCATTTTGTTATAATAATTCCATAAAAAAAACTAAGAAACTATGTTACGACCAAGGGGGTTAATCGTGGCCGAAGTCGTATACAGTATAAAAGACTGTAGATTAATTTTTCTTTTCAATCAACATCTCTTCATATGATATATAAGGCTATTATTACAACCAACAACCTAGAGTTAGAGAAGCGCAAGTAATATCATTACATGATTATGTTCACAATACTATTAAATTATAAATAACACACATTTTAGATAATTACAGATAATAAGTATGTAATACTTCAGATTACAAACGAGTAAGACCTTAGATTACATATCAAGGTTTAGAATATAAATATAATAGTATAAATTCGCTTTCATCACTAATCTTACTCGTACATCAACCTATTGATGAACTATTAACCTTAGACATCTTGCGATCCGGATTTACGAACAAATTAGCCTACGCAAGTAAATTACGAAGATATAAGCTAATTAGTTTAGTAAAATATTCTCTCAACCATATAACAAACAAGTCATATAACAATTTAATTCAATTAAATGAATGCATGAACAATTAGTATGTTGTATACATATAAATACATGCAGGTGACTAACTACTGCATATTACTTAGATTTAACGCTATTTGAAATCAGAGTTGGAGATACATCGGTACCAATCAAATATAGGTATTATATTAGAACTTACATAATAACTAAACTTCGTGTTTTGTATTCAAAAATATAATAGTATATCCATTTTCGATTTTAGTTAAAACTCAATTCTATATATGATTGTGAGTAAGTTCATATAATCCTTACTCATTCTTAAACAGAGACCTCTAGACTTGACTCATAATTAGGCGGTTGCTATCGCCAATGCCTCATGTTCATAAGGGCCAACGTAAGATCATACCATACGTATGTATCGTACAAAACACTATAATCACAAATAATTAACCCATGTATAGTCTTTCTTCACCTCCGTGTAATATGACGATCGGAATTAATTATGCAGTACATGATTATGCATGTCTCGATTTAAATCATTCAAATCTGATGATATTAAGTTCTTTATTAAGCGATCAATAAAATCACAGATATATCAATTCCCATTAAATTTATTATACAACAAACATTACATTATCATATTTTAAAGTAAATTCACTATTATCAATCAGTTTCATGCACAAGCATAACACAGCCCCACACATCATGCAATTATTAATAACAATTAATATTCATTATCTATATATACAAGTAAGTATGTAATCATTATGAATACTCACTCAGTCATCCTCAAAGTTAAGGATTGTAATAATCAGTCCGGTAAGTCAATGTCAATATCGTGATCATCTGATATTAAGGGAATACAAAAGATAGTAAGTATTGGCATTAAATAGCTAGGCTATTACTATACTTAGTATCATTTACCTAAATTAGCTATTTGTTTGTATAAAATTAGTGATTGGAAGTTTTTAATTATTTACATATAATTTTTTTGATTTAGTTTGGATTTTTATGAATTTATAGTTTATTTTGATCATTTTTAAACATACTTTCTTGTAATATGGTCTGTTTTGGACGTTATAACCTACAATTTTGATTGTGATGTAAAAATATTATGAAATTCATTTTCTTGACTCGACTAATTATAAAATATTATTTTAAGCTTTTCTTAGTATAATTATGATTTAATATTTATTTGAATCGTATAATTTGTAATTTTCTTATTTTAAATTTAGTTTACTATAATTACCCATTTTTACTAATTTTTTTTTAGGTTTAAGACTTATTAATTCAAATATTCTACTTTATTAATTTTCTAATTAATTAATTATTTTATTATTATTATTAATTACGAAATTTAATTAAATTTAGGCTAGGTGATGACGTGGCAACATAAAGGAATGTCACGTGTCACTTTATACTTTTTCCTATATTTTCTTAATTTTTTTTATTTTACGTTATATATATATTAATATTTATTGCTATATTTTACTAAATTTTCTAAATTAATTATTTATTATAATTTTCTTAAAGTTGCAGTACATATGTATATATACATTTTTTTAAATTACTTTATTTATTAAATTAATATTATAGTATATTATATATGTACTATTTCAATATACTCGAATTTCTACATATACGATACTATTCATATACATATATTTATACGTATAATATACTTATATATTAAAATATTCTAACCTTAAATATATATATACATAATATACGTATGAGTATAAATATATATGTAATTTTACTTTATATACCATGTACATATACAGTTATATTACATGTATTTATGTATATATATATACTAAAATACCTAATATAGATAATATTATACATAAATACACGTATATATTGATCACTTCCAACATACATTTATATATATAGAATTTATAAAATGAAAATACCAAGTATTTATACATATATGTACTATACACACATACATACATATATCATATAATAAAAATACTAGGTATATATACATATATATATACATATTCACGCATACATAAGGATACGTGTAAATAAATAAAGAAAATACTTAGTATATACATATGTATACAAATAAAGGAAATACATAATACATACATATGTACATAAGTAAAGAAACATGTAATACATATATATATATGTTATATATGTATATGTACATGTACCTAAATTCTTGTACAAATATTTTAAAAAATTATTATAACATGTACACTACACATATAAATATACTTTAATATTTATACACATAAATAGACATACATACCTAAATGCATGTATGTATAAGTATATATATATATATATAATTATTACAAAATACTTATAATATACATACTAAACAACCTACTTGTGTAATATTTTTAAGTAGAGTTCCTAGCTTCTTCTTCTTCTTCTTGTGTGTTTTTGGAATTTTTTCTAGCAAATGGAGGAAAAGAAAGAGCAAAGCTTGTAGTTTAAATGGGAAAAAAAAAAAAGTGAAGACTTTTGTATAATTGTTAGACAATTTCTAGACGTGAAATAGCAGTGGCAATATGGCTTAAAAACAAAAAGAAAAGAGGAAGAAAATCTCAGATTAATCTTGTAATTAATGAGAAGAGACATTTGCTTTATTGAGTTATCATTTTTCTTATTATTTTGCAACACCCGAAAGTGAAAATAAGTCACATGGGTAGCTTGAACAATTTGGAAACTAATGTGGAAGTAGAAAAAAAAAATAGGAGAAAGAAAAAGGGAAAAGAAAAAGAAAGAAATAAAGGAGGAAAAAGAAAATAAAAATAAAAATATGTAATTTTTCCAAACACAAAAATTATATAATTAGTATTTATAAATTAATTTTGAGATTTTATGAAAATTTATTAATTTAATCATTACTCGTTATATTTATAATATTTATAAGTTATTTATAGGTATTTGTTAAAATTTATACGCGATTATATGTATTAGTTAATAATTACAATCGACTACGATTTTATTACTATTAAGTTATATTTATTTATTTTATAAGCTTAAAGTTATGGTTTTAAGGTTTTTGTTAAATTTGAGTTTGATTTCGAGTATTTGCGTATACATTAAATTTAGAGTTTTTGATATGTGATTTAGGTTTGGATCTAGTTTTTAAGGTTTTTATTATTGATATTATATTTGGTTTCACAATTTAATAAAAATTTTATTTTACCTAACCTTATTAACCCATGATATCATTTAAAATACTCAAACGTAGATTAGAATTTATACTTACAAACTATATAAGAGTGAAGTAGGTAACTTTATTGTATAAGGTACTCATTTGTACCCTACTTATTCGGTTAGGTCCTAGGTAGATATTAACGATTACAGAATAAGTTCTGAGTATCAATTTTTCAAAATTGCTCTAATCAAGTAGAGAACAAGTATCATGTCTTCGTACCTGTACCACCTTAAAATTGTACTCTATTTTTCGTTTTCCTAGTAAAGAAACACTTCGTTAAAGATAATAACATCCACATTACAAATATAGAGGTCTATAAGGAGAATCCCAGGAGATGATTTAATTGGAATAGTGGGGTTTAACTTCCAAAAACTACAGTACATCCCACTTTTAATTGGGTTACAATCCAATGAGCACAATTATTCGCTTCTCAAAGAATTAAAGTAACATAACAACTACCAAAAAACAACTTTAAATGCAGGATATCATGAACCAAGCCATCAAGCTTCCAAAGAGCTTTTGATAAAGAATTAATGGCACTGATACTATTGAAAGAATTAGACTCTATTGCAATATGTTGTCATACTCTAAAATGCCCAATCATCATTCCCTCTTTAATGGCTGTTAACTCATTAATATCCACATCACAAATTGGGATCGTTAAAGTTGTTGCCTACAAGAGATTTCCTGCTAAATCTCGATAAACAACCCTAACTCTATCTTTTCCATGTTGTAAATTCAAGAATGTATCACAGTTAACTTTAGCAACAACCTTTGTTGGTTGTTGCCATGTTTGTAAGGGAGAAGGATTTACTTCCGAAGGATTCTGGTCTAACCATAATGCTGATGACAATGGAGCTTAAATATCATGTTGATGTCGATGACTTTGATGCATGGACAGGAAAGTTTTGGCAAAATCATTCAAAGAAATTTCCTTGCAAATAGTTCTCGTTATAGCTAGTGGTTTGGGTATGTCATTGTTAAAAACGCATTGATTTCTATGCATCCATAAAAACCACATGATAATTGCAAGTGCTGATAAAAAGGATCTTTGTTGCTCTCTAGTGGAGTGGTTAGAGCATTGTAGAAGCTCTTCCATTTGGTCGTCAAACCTTGCAATATTATAATCTTTAATCTTAATACGGAGAACACTAAACCATACCGGCCGAACCCACTCGCATTAAAAGAAAATATGTTCTGCAGATTCAATACAACTATAAAAAGGACAAGGGAGAATGTATTTTAGGTAGCGTTTAGTTGTAGGGATTGTATAGGACAAAGAAAATTGGATAGGACAAATATAAAGAGAATTGAACAATACAAACTTATTGTATTATGTTTAGTTTGTATAATACTGGACACAAACTTTATATTAAAAAATTATTTATTTATATTATAAAATAAATAATTTTTTATAATATTTAATAAAAATAATATTAATTAACTTAATATTATAATATAGAAAGATATTTTTAGAAACACAAAATATTTTTTTATTTTTGTATAATGAGTGTTCTTTGTATACTATGGTTTAGATAGAACAAAATTTAGACATTTTGTCCAATCCATTAACTTAGTTTTTGTCTAGTTATCTAGTAGATTTACAAATCAAATATGAGATAAAATTTTTTATTTAGTCCAATATCATAAAAATTACGTAATCAAATGCTACCTTAAGGTATACATGAAATAAGTACAAGGGTATTCTGTACCTACTATTTAAAATTTATTGAATAATATAATATAAATAAATGAATGAAAAAGAACATCATTTTTTTATGAAGAAAACAAAAAGAATAAAACATTAATGTTAAAGAGAAATGATTCAAGAGATAATATTTATTATTAGTTTTAAGAACTTATATCTTATTTTCTTTTATGCATGTACCGTTATTCATTTGTTGTTTAATTGTTTTATTGATAAAAGAGTATTTATTTAACATTCAGATTTTATTTAATGTTTAAAAAACAATCACTTAATGTGGATTAGAAAAACAGATAACCAAAATTTGTTATGAAAAGATGTGAGGAGTTGAAACTTATAGAAAGATATAAAAAATTTACAAGTTACATGTATAGTCTGCTACATTATAATATTTGTAGATATAAGTTTCAGGATGGTTTTATCTGTTTATAAAAATTTATAGCTTTTATAAATATAAGTTTCTGGATGATGGTTTTATCTGGTTATAAAAATTTAAAAATCTATACTGATAAGCCATCCTTTGGCCACACAACAACGGGCTTGCTCATCAAAGCCCAATATATCAAATCACCTGCCATCTCCCCACGCGCGTCCAAAAGCTAACCCATGCACACCTCTTCCATGTCCCTTAAACCCCAAGTAGCATAAACTCATGAACCCTCTTCCTCTTGCTCACTGTTTCTCTCTCCTTCTCTGCTGCGGCTGCTGCTCCGAACTGTGAACTGGCAATTACTATCAAATGGCAAAGCAAAAATTGAAATCGAAACGGAGACCGGAATCTGTGATCACTTCCTTCACATCCAATGGTGAATATTTCGCCATTCTGTATCCCTACGGAACCGTTAAGGTCATCCTCTCCCCCTCTCTCTCCCACTTAGGTTTTTTTTCCCCCTATTTTGGATCAGTTCTCGAATTAATTATATAAGTGGAAGTGAAAATTATTATTGTTATTATTATTTTTTAATATGTATTGTTTGTATTTGGATTCCTTGGTTTTTTAGTTGGATGTCTTACTTCCTTTCAAATGTGATGTATTCATAAGTTTGAAAGAAGATTGCTTTTCCGGGTCTTGTAGGATGGCTTATGTAGCCGTGGTTGACTAATTAACTCTTTCTTTTGAAAGATGATAACGGCTTTTTCATCTTTGAAATGTATAATCAACCTTGGAACATGTAAACATGAGTCCAGGACTTGGAAGCTGATTGCAGCTTGCTTAATGGAAAGAAAAATGTTAGTGATTTTGTAGGAAATCTTTTTTCCGCGTATCTTGTGATGCTTCTGTAGTGAACTTGTTCTAGGTTCCTTCTTCCATCTCGATGGAATTCCAGTTTATGCTGTGTGAGGTTTCTATTCTTGGGTTAGACCTTCTGTAGGGGAACCCCCAGCCTGTCTTCATCTTATTGTTATGGATTATAAATGAATCTTCCCCGTGGCTCCCATTCTGAAAGGGGAATGCAGTAATAGGATTCAATTTGATTTGCTGAGATGGGGGAAGCTAGAATATTGAAATTGTGTGGATATTGTTGCTATTCATATACAAACAGATATTGATTATTTTTGTCTTTATTTAACGGGCTAATAAGTAATAAGATGCTTTATATGCAGGTTTGGAGTACAAAAGATGGAAGTTTATTTTCAGAATGGAAGGCCTCTGGGGAGGAGGCAAACTATTCATGCATGGCTTTGAGTTGTAATAAAAAGAAGGTAGCTTTTAAAAGTGCTAATCTTCATGTTGACTTTCCCTTTATTGTGCATTGATGTGATAGTTATATGTATGGTTCTTATTCTAATTTCAGGGTAAGAAAGGATGGAATTGCTTATTAGCTTTGGGCACAAATGACGGGCAAGTCATGGTCATTGATTTATCCACTAGTCAAATGAAGTGGGAGTCTAGCCGTCATTCTAGGTAGGATATTGATATCGAATGGAAATTCACTGAGTAAATGTGCTTGCTGTTGCATCGTTGTGTTTATTAACTTGAGTGGTTTTGCTTTTAATGTGATGAATATGTGTACATTAAATTTAAGAGATATTTCTTTTAATTTGTTCATATGCTTGCACAGTGATGTCTATGATAACATAAACCAAGTACAAGGATGAATCAAACTACTCATAGGAGGACTGGTTGGCCATCTGAATCAACTTTATTTAATAAACATTAACCTTTTCTCCTTAATTGCATATTGCTAACCAGATGCACTTTGTAGAAACAAAGATGATAAAACTGTTTTGTCTTTTATTTTTATGCAGAGAACTTGTAGGTGTCTCATTTGTCAACAAAGGAAACACTTTATTTACGCTAGGGAAGGATGGATTGGCAATTGAGATGAATCCAGGAAATGGTGAAATATTGAAGGAGCACAAAATTTCTAAAAGACCCTTATCTTCATTTGGCTTTTCTTCCGGTGAGGAATCAACAATTTTGATTCCATTGGAATTGCTGATAACATAGTGACACTCACATTATCTTCAATACATGTTTTACAGACCAGAAAATCTTTGCTTTAGTTGAGGAAAAGATACGTGTGATGGGATTAGAGAGTGGGGAAGAACTTTTAAAGCTCTCAGACAACATTGTGAGTTAGATTACATGGCATTGAACAATTTTTCTTCAAATTTATTATTTTTTTTCCTCATCTGCTAGTTTTTCTCTTTGTGTATGGTCTCCACCTTGTAGGGTCCTGTGCACCATATGTCTCTATCCAATGATGCAAAGAATATGGTCACGTCAGGCCCTGCTGAAAAATGCATTCGAGTCTGGACGTGTGATGTGAATTCGAAAAATTTTAGACCCGGTCCCAGTCTCCCAATTAAAAAGCCTGCTACTGCACTTGAATGCATGAATGTTTGCAATGATGAAGACAACTCAATTGTCCTAGCAGTTTCGGGTGTAAATCTTGCATACATATGGAGCTTAAATTGTGTCTTACAGGATGACATTAAATCCACAAAGGTCAGAATAAAAGCTCATGAAGATGGAACAAGTACAGAGAGTACCAAGAGCAGCTACAGTTCTATCATAACTGCAAGATTGGACACTATACAAATAGATGATGGGATAACAGTTCTCATAGTTCATGGTTCTATTGATTCTCCGCAATTTATTTATGTAAAGATAAAAAATCCAGGTGATGACATTGTTGTGCCTGCAACAGATGACACTGGATCTATGCAAGAAATTGATGGTTCTCCAGCTGAAGGTGGTCTTTTTGTTTTCTTTATTGAGATTCTTGTTATTTTGTCATGCACTTGCTTATGCTAGTAGTGCTATCACTTTCAGTTTTTCTTTTAATCTTAATATGCGAAAATTTCTCTCATTTTCCTACCAATTGAAAATGTGACCTTCATATGCTCTTGTTTTAGTACTACAGAGCTATGCATGTGACAAGTGCGCTCCTTGTTAGTTTTTCTCGAGCCCTTTCATTAACTAAATTTACTGTCTTTTTTAGTGAACCCCATGTTTTTGGACATTTTACTCCATGGATGGTGTAGCTTGTTCTATCATGACATTAACAAAATCTTCCTTCTGCCTCTGATGCCTTTATTCCTTTTGCATGTTTGTTAATCTTTTTGCCAGAAAATAGTGGTCCCTTGGGTATCTTATTTGTTTTCTTTTGAGTGCTATTATTCATAAATGACTGTTGGAAGGGCCTGAGCATTTGACATTTTTCGCAGCCATAAGCCATGCTCAAGGAAAAAAGTCAAGTAAGAAACGAGCTGCTTCTGATGCAGAGATATTAGATGGAGATGCAGTTGACACTGGTAAGAGTTTTTAACTTATTCTGCTAATTCTGTATCAGGAAATCAGATATTATGATTCTAGCTGATTAGTCTTCTGGATTGTAGCTTGCATGACAATATAGGATTTTTTTCCTTCAATTTCTGATCTAGGCAATCCTAAAAGTGATTATTCTTCTTTGAGATAATTACTTTGTCAAAATGAGTTGAAATCACTGCCGTGGGAAAGTGTTACTAATCTTAGGTCAAAGGATGGTTTAGGTGCTATAATTTAGCCATGTGTTTATGTTTAAAAGAGGCGCAATAGGAGGTTTGATGCACCAAGAGTTCAGCAATATTTGAAGTCTGTATTTGCTGATTGTACTTTCCATATTGTGACAATGACTAGGTAGTTATGTAGCAGTTTGTAGGGTTTTTATACATGTCTTGTGTGTATGGCAGACAAAATACTTTTCAGCCAAGTGCCTTCAATAAATCCAGATAATCCCATTCACAACAAGGCAGCTATATTTTCTTCTAATGTCAGAGGAAGAGCAGTTAGCCTCCTTGTAAATATATATTCTCAGTGGAATGAAAATAATGCGAGAGTTTGCCATAGGATATTGCAGAACAGAGTTTCTAGAGTTTTCTCCTGAATAAGTGCTAATTTTATCAAACAAAAGTTGTTACACTAGACAGAAAAAAGAAAGAAGAACCAGGGAAAAATTCCTTTGTTTATAAACTTAGAACGTCTTATAATAAGATCTCAAGCTTGATTTATTACAAGGGGCCGGTGCAGCTGACAGTTTTTTTGTTGTTGCTTTGATAGCAGGGAGGATACTTTTCTGCTGAGTCTTTGTAAGAAAGCATTTTTCTTCTATTCTCCCATGCAAGAATGACTTAGGCTAATTATAGGGGGAGGGAAAAAAAAAGAAGAAGAAAGCACTGACTTAGGTCTTCTGTAAGGGATTGTTCAGATTGTCCTTTTTCGAGTTTAAATGTTAGACATCATATGATTATGGTTTGTAAACCGTTTAGTAATATCTCTAGAGGACTGGCTAGCTTTTCTTTTCTTTTCTTTTTTATTTTAAATTTAATTTTATAATAACGTTCCTGTGATATTGTCTTTCCGAAACTTTGGTTTGCATTGCGTCCTATTCGTTCTTTTTCATTATAGTGAAAAAGAATAAATAAATAAAAGTAAATGGTGGTCTGTTATCTGTGATAGCTCACTGGCTGTTTGTTTGAAAAGTAGGCCATGAAGAAATTGCTGATGGAGCAGTTGAAGAGGATAATCTGAATGAGCCAACCATGGGTGAAAAATTGGAAGAATTAACTCTAGCGGAAGATGGTAAAAAGAAGAGCAATACAAGAGATGAGCAGTCTCCCAAAGTGCAGCCTCCAAGTGCTGACTCTGTCAATGTTCTGCTTAAGCAAGCACTTCGTGCAGATGATCGTGCCCTCCTGCTAGATTGCTTGTACACTCGTGATGAGAAGGTTGTTCTTATGTTCAACTGTTTTTTCTAGCACTTGTTTTTGTTTAGCCTGACTGACTTTTGGATGCATTGGTTGCAGGTTATTGCCAATTCAATTGCTCTTTTAAATCCTTCTGATGTTTTCAAGTTATTGCAATTCCTAGTCTCGATAATCCACTCTAGGTAATTTGATTGCGTAGATATTCTGTTTGGGAATGTTAATATATATCAGATTAATCCTTACAGACATCTAAGATATCTACTGATTAGGGATATAATAGTTTGTGGCTTTTTGGTATCTCAAGAGAGGAAGGTGGGAGAATTCCTTCTGATTAAATTATGCATGTCGTCTGTGTTATTGATCAGGAAGGGGTCTGACCAAATAATCTTGAGACTCACGGCTACTGCCTGTTGTGCCCAATATGATTACATTAAGTTTTATGCTTTGTCATCCTTGTATTCTCTATATTGCGCTTAATATAAATATTTGTGCCATTGTCGTAGGGGCGCTGTCCTGGTATGTGCGCTTCCATGGCTTAGAAGACTAATTATTCAACATGCCAGTGGGATAATGTCACAGGAATCTACTTTGGCTGCCTTGAATTCCTTATATCAGGTTTGAGTGCTCACCCCTATAGGCTCAGAACTCACAATTAAGTATAGTTTGTGGGAAATATCCCCAATTCATATACTATGATATTCTGGCATTGTTTGCATGAAAATTTACTTCTTATTGTTGCTAAAGTTTTTCGTTGTCTGTGTAGCATACTGTTAAAGAAGTGTTGACTGCACAAGAAAATATGTGATGTATTCAGGCAGGATAATTGTAATTTTGTATATCTTCTGCATGGCCTATCTTATGGATGTAGATTCTGCTGTCAGGGTCTGAGAAGTTAAAATATTACCAAGAATTCTGCTGCTATTTGTGTAATCAGTGGAGATTATTTTCTTATCTAATCCATTGTTTTCTATGCAGCTTATTGAATCCAGAGTGGCAACATTTCAGCCAGCTCTTGAGTTATCTAGTCATCTGGACTTCATCTATGCAGGAGTATGTGTAGTTCCAACATTACCCGTGTTCTTGAAATTCATGTTTCAGTTACTAATAGCCCTTTCTGGAGCAGGATTTGGATGAGATAGTTGAAGAACAGATTTCCACAAAACCGGTTATATATGAGGACAAAGACGACAGTGAAGAAGAGGAATTGGAGGATGCAATGGAAACAGACCATGAGAACAATGGAGAGGAAGCATCTGATGTTGTGTTTGAGGATTTCAGTGATGCTGAAGGAATTGAGGAAATGAGTGATTAACATTAACCTGACGAAACAAGCATGAGGTAACCCTGCATTTGTTATGCTGCTGGAAAGGATGCTGCTATGGGTTTCTCTGCTGGAAAATGTTTTGTGTGTTTTGGGACACTGGAACAGCCATGGAAGTATAACCTATTCCTGATTATACATGAAGATGCTATTCATTTCGGAAGGCTTGCGTTCCATTATACTTCACATCTACGGCATTGTAGTATGTGTTTGTTTATATGCTCTGAGAAGCATAACACAGTGGCTATTTTGATGAATCTGCCATGAGAAGTCCCAACCACGATTGAAAAGGACAACAATCTGAACTTTCGGTTGTTAATTTTCATGGATGAGCAAGCTTGGAAGACTTTTAAGGTTGTAATATGTTCTCCCTCTTTTTTGTTAACTGGAGGGGGAATTCAATTTTGCTGCCTCTTCATTTAGTAAACACATCTCTTATACATAAGAAGAGGGGCTACATTCAGTTTTGTACAAGGGTTGTTACCCCTTTGTTGTCTTTCTAGTGAATTCTCTCTGGAAGTAGTGTCGCATATGCAAATCAAATGATTGTTGAGAAAGAAATTTCTATATTTCTATGTATTTCATGCTGCAGAATTGAGCTCAGTTCCACTAACGTGGTGTTCACTTGGGGGGAATGACGTTACCATTCCCCCTTAATTCCTTATGGCACCCTTATTTCTTTTTTTACTTCATGTAATCGCAATTCATTGAAAAGCAGGAATTGGGATTCATTAATTTTACTTCTGAATTGGGATTCCTCGGATATTTTATTCTCTCTACCTCTTTCCACTTCTCAATACGGCGGAACCTAGAAAACCTATGAGTATTGTTCACAACCCTCTACTGTCCCTCACCACCATTGCCGTTCCTCACCACGATAGACATACCCGCACCACTCGTTAAACCTACTCTCACACAAACCCACTTGTTAGAATACCACTCACGCACCACGAAACCAATCATCAACTTTCTCACCATCATCATTGTCATCTCGTCGTCCTTATCTCTTTCCTCATCATCTTCCTCCTCGTCGCATCCTGTAACAAACTAGACATATTCTCTCTCTTTAATTTGGGTTTTACATGATAAATCGATAAACGGTTTGCCCTTTTCTTAATCTATAAACACGTAGAATCATAAATCTACCTTTGGTTTCTCTTGATTTTTCCTATCTTCCTCCTCGTTGCATCCTGTAACAAAATAGACGTACACTCTCTCTTCAATTTGTGTTTTACAAGATAAATCCTGTAACAAAATAGACATACTCTCTCTCTTCAATTTGGGTTTTACAAGATAAATTGATAAAAAAGTTTGCCCTTTTCCTAATCTATTAACACCCATAACCATAAATCTACCTTTGGTTTCTCTTGGTTTATCCTAAACTTGAAGAAATATAGAGAGAGAAACTCGATTGTGTTTGAAGCTTTTAGAGAGAGAAACCAACCTTTATTGTAGATAGCGAGAGATAGAGTTAGCTTTTGATCTTAGAAGTAAAATATGATGGATGTTTTATCGTATTTTACAAGATCTTGCTCTTTTGAATTTTATCTCACTATCATTTAAAACTCTTGGTTTTTTCTTTGAACTTCATACGAATTGATGTCCATTTCCAAATTTTTTAAGGTAGGAAGATATAGAGATAGCTTTTGGTGTGATTCAATTTTTGATCTGGAGATGTACGAAAAGAAGTTAACTGGGAATGAAAAGGGCAATATGGTAATTTTAATTGTATTACACATTTATTCTTCGTGTGTACTTTTTTTAAAGCAAATGATGTTATAATGGCAGTATTCAATTCATAAGGAACGGGAATTCCATTACATGCAGCCAAGGTCACCAATTCAAGCACATGCATTGCTCTTCAAATTGTCGATAGAGCTGCGACGACAGAGGTATTTTATATGAGGTTTTAATGGGAGGGAGGTCCCTGTTCGTTTTCTATTTCTGGACAAGTTTGAGAAACTAGGACTAAGGTTAAGAGTAGTTTAGCCAAGGGAGGGTGGATATCTGAGCCTTCTATTAAGGAAGCAGTAGTAAAATATTGATATGTTAAACAAGATTATTTGGTATAGTAATCTTAACAAATGCTTAGGCCACCTCACTTTATACAATGTACACACAAGACAAACACAACTTGCATAATGTGACCACACCCCAATCAACAAAACACTTTTAGTATACAATAACGAGTCTATAATCCTCACAACAATCAATAACAACAATGGCAACACTTCAACTCAACCCCAAATCATCAACAATTTAACGAGAAAGAGTAGAGAGAGGTAAACTTACTAATGAAGTATGTCATCTCAAGAACTTTGACATTAAATTATTGTGAGCAAGATGAGAAACTTAAGTTGTTCTCATCGATAGATAGAGTTAAAGAGGATGAATAAGTTTTTTATTTTTGGCTGACTACGAGAAAAGGGGGATTTGAACCCTAGTTTACCTCAGTGTGATGCGTAATCTACACAGTAGTCTTAGACGCCAATGGGGTTCAAATGAGAATAAGGAATGGGAAGTGAGAATAGGGTTTTGATTACGAATGTATATGTATATCATATAACAAGACATAAACACAATTAGGGGTGGAGCTCAAAATAGAATTCGATACAACTCATGAACATTAAATATCGCTTGGGTTTCAAATGAGAGGTTAGAGATGGCTTTCTGACTCGTTCAAATGAAGGGTTTATCACAATCTTAAAGGTAAGATTGATAAGAACGCAAAAAAGATTAAAGAGTTATTTGATACTCGATTATCCGAAACGCCAACTCAAAAAGGCTCAAGAATGTCCTTACTTTTAGAAGGAACATTTAAGTGTAACTCTCTATCTGCATATTCTTCACCATCTATCTAATTACAAACGTTGCTATTTATAGTAAGTCCTAAAGTTTTAGTAGTAAAATTGTAAATAATATATAAGGCCTTAAACCTTAAAGAATGACCTATAATTGAAATAAAAAAAAAACATTTATAAGGTATACAAAACTATGCATTTAATAGAGTGATCGAAATGTAGTTATCTGAGTTGTTTGTAGAGTTGAACTCGAGTAGGGGCCGATTGGCAGTCGGATGCCTAAGTAGGGTTAAGATGTTTGAAAGTCTTATTGTACTTGGTTGAGCTTTCAGTTAGGTTGACCCACAGTTGTTGCACTCGTGGATTACTTAGCACTAGCTTTACCGAACTATACTAAGCTGTTATGTACCCTAGGGGCTTTGGTTGTTTGGTTTATTGTCGTCTTGGCAAATGGCAAGCTTGATGCTAGATGGTTCATTTTTCTCCCTTTAGCCTTCGGTCATCAATTTGGCCTTAACTAGAGCAGGTCATCCTCGAGTTAGGATAGGTCTGCTTTTGCTTTTAGTTGGCCGATCTCGGCTTCTGACAATTTGGCCTCGACAAGAGGGTCATTGCGGGTTGATTCCTATCATAGTGAGAGACCAGCAGAGATGCCACTAGATTACAATAGCTTAGGGCAAAAAAAATCAACAAGTTGAAATTTATGATTTTTAGTTTAAGATGTAGATGTGAATGGAACTAGATATGCCATATAGTACTAAATACATACTAGTTTTGATTACCAAGACAATGCTTAAGAAACTTACTGTTAACAGGGCTCTTTGGACATGTACCTCTTAAAGTCATTCAGATCTGACGTGCTTTTTCTTTTAAGGCCCATTGCTTTGGGCTTAAGCCTTAGACACAGCTTGACAAGGCCTAAAATACCCTTTAACCGCTATAAATCATAAGATAAGAATAAGAGACTAAGTCGATACTCACTATCGATATATATATGTGTCACGTTGATAGCACGATCCCACTCTCTCTTTTTTACGGGAGAGGATCTCTCCTACTAATTGTCCTCCAATTGTAGGCATCACTCCATTATAAATATCAGCCCATTACATAATGGTAAGGCTCTCAATACTTTATGTATTAAGTTTGCTTATTACTTTAAAGCATTCTTTATTTTACAAGAGCTCATTGCTGACTTAAGTATTAAGGTAATTATGCCAAACAATACTCTGACATTTTCTCATAGTATTCTATTTTGCAGGCTTACTATGTGTAAAACTCAATCATTACTAGCGAATATGCAAAAACGATACTTACAATCACTAAAATAGATTCAAGGTGTTAAAGAGTTTAATATCAATAATAAAATCTAGTAGCAAGTTTGCTACAATCTTAATATATTGATAAGAACTTAGGATTAAAGTGGAAATACTCAATAATCTAAAAAAAGTCGAATTGAGGTCTTATATTCATGGTAGATATGAAAACCCTAAATAAACCCCCTTAAAAGTCCAATAGCAAATAAATGGAAAGTTTTAAAAATAAAAATAAGTAAAATATAGCACGATAGTATGTGCAAACAAACTACCTTCCATATTGTTGTGCTACTACTGTTTCAAATGTATAAGAGATGGTTTTATGTTTAGGTTGCTTGGTCTCATTCAAATGGAAGAATTATCATCTTCTAGATGCTAAGCCTCTAGGGCAAGGCTAGTCGGATGGAGTCATCTAGTCGGTCGAATGGAAAGTCTTGGAGCTTGCTTGTCGGATAGTAGTTGAAGCATCGAACGATTGGGTATCCCTGGATTGAACCAATACCCATTTCCAAAGCATAATTGGTCGAACATGCATGATGCTCCATGGCATGTTGGTCTGAGCTTGCTTTAGGAGGACTTTGGTTAGTTGATTCTTTATAGTTACATGGAGGGGTTTGCTTTGCATGTTCCAATTGAGTTTTCTCCGAGCCTTGATCGCTTTGTTGATTACTTCATGGGTTCGATTCAAATTTTGATTCCTTCGTTAGTTTTTGGTTCAAGTTTGCAATTGCATCACTTAACGTATGGATTTAATGATGAATATAGAATATGAAGATGCTATAAATTTTATCTTATTCTTAAGGGTAAAATTTGCAAGATTAGAATCAGAACATGTTCTATAAACTTTAATATCCGTTGGGGGATCTATTCTATTATGTAGGGTAAAGTAGGTTTCAAATTTTATTAAATTAGTATGAAATTAATATTTTTTGATTCGATAGAGTTTTAATGTGTTATTTTTCACTTAAAGTAACCACACGTAGAACAATCTAACAGACTTTATTATGTTATGTAGCTAAAAAATATGGTTACTCTTGATTTTGTCCCTCATGGTAAAAACTTTGTCGCCCAAGGCTCAGTATTATCCATTGCTCAAACTCCCATCTCTTTAATTTAAATACTATATTTTATTAATAAATAAATTTTTTATTCTCGAAAGGTAAAAGACTCATTTAAATGTATTTTATAAATTTATATAATTTCTACTCATTTGTACCGATATCTTGCCAAATATACTGATAATTTATTAAAAAAAAAATCAATAATACTATTACGCCATAAACGGATGATACTGATTTATCATGCATAAAATCATTCTTTCCTTTTACATTCTTCCAATTCTAACATCACCTTGGAAATAAATAGAAGTGAAACCCCACGGTGCAAGTTCTCTTTTATATTTTTTTCTCTTTCTTCTTCTTAGGTTTCTTCTGTTTTCTTCCTAGCTTTTGTGGAGAGAGAGTGATACAGTAGGGACGGAGAGAGAGAGACAGAGAAGGAAGAAACAATGTCTTTAACATGCGTGAAAATGTCGGAGGAAGTGTGGTTGACTTGCCTGACACACGCATTGTCTACAGAAACAGAAGAAATCATGGGTCTTCTTCTCGGAGATATTCAGGTTCTCTTTCATTTTTATTTCTTTTCCCTCTGAATTCACTGTAAAGATGCAATCTTTGCATGCTTAACGGACTTTCTTCATCATTTGGACTTCTGGGTGTTCCGAAAACAGTGAAGTATTCAGCTCTTTCCCAATCGTTAATCGAAATTTATTGTTTCCTGTAGTTAGTTTTTTTTTTTCCACTTATTGAATCGGGTGTTCTTTAAATTTCGTACTTTTGCGTGTTGTAAGTGAGTGAAAGTTTAGGACTTAATTATGTAATTGATTGAATAGCTGTGAAATGGATCTACCCGGCTTCTTCTGCTTGACAATTCCGATGAAAATGGAGTGGAAGTTGTAATCTTTGAACTTTTTTGGAGATGTTAAGTCTTGTTGTGGAGGTTTAAAAATTTTAAGTTTTGATCCAATGTAATGTGAAGAATGTGAATTTTGCATTATTAGAGGCATTTAGCACTTCTGGGTTTTGTAAAAGACTGGTGTTTTAGCTGCTTTTTGATTGTTAATTGAAACTTGATGGTTATTGAAATTACTTCCTTTCATTGATCAAATGGGTATTGTCAAAATTTAAACTTTCGGTGCTACGATATGTTGCAACTGAGTGTTATAAAGTGATCGATTGAATGGTTGGAATTCAAACCACTTGTCTTCTTCTGCTTGACAATTTGGAGTGGAAGTTGGTACCTTTGAACTACAGGAGGTGCTTAATGTTGTAACAAAAGAGTGAAATATGTAAGCTTTGGTTCAATTGATTCAATGCTGGTATGGGCTAAAAGCTATTTTAAATAGAGCTAAACATCAGACTTCAGATATGGCTTACTAAATATTTGATCTTAGTGCTTCACAATCTATTGCCTCTTTTCAGGTATTTTTGGTTTTATGTTGTGTTAATGTTGAGAAAGCACCATATATCGGTTGTTACTGTTTTCATTGTCGTTAATCACTTTCTTCTGAAGATGTTTTAATTTTGTTTTAGCACAAAGTGCTTTCGGACATTTCAAATTTTTGCTGTGGTCTAGAAATCATTCTTTTCAGCTGTTACTTGGAAATCCAAAGCAGGTGTTCTAACTATGACTGCTTTATGGCATAATAGCTGATGGAGGCTGGTGGTTATGATCATATTAAATGTGTCCAAGAATTACAAAAAATGGCTTCCATTTTTAGAAGAGGAAACTTTATTAAAATATTTTCATTTGATTAAAAATTACTTACCATTACCTTGTCAATATGTTTATGAGGTGGTTATATTTCATAAAGCAAATGCATATTAAATTGATTTTGTCTGGGAACATCTAAATTTTTCTCTTCATGATAGGATATAGGATTAACGTATAAAGGCCATATTTGGAGGATTTCTTAGTAAGAGGGGCATGCTATATAGGATCCATATAATTGACTCTACCAATGGGAGTAAGCTGCAAGCATTGTTGTTATTGATGAACTTCTTAGTCAGATTGTTATATTATGGTAACTGCAGCTCTACTTCCAATACAGCTGAGATGTTATTACTTTTGATTCCACTTATTGAAATAGGGAAAGCTGTGGTATTCATTTGTTGGAGCTTTTTATTTAGTACCCTCATATACCATCTATAATTACTGAGAACTTTAATGGATCAATAATAGCATTATAGGAATGGTTTGTTGGATTATTCCTTTTACCTTTTGAAAAACCCACCAATTTTTGGCCTTATTACCAAGTATAAAATACTTAAGGGAACCATGTTCTCCAAGTGTATGTTTTATGTAATTATTATTCTTTTTTTTTTCCCTCTAATTTACTATGTAATGGGCAATTGCTTCTTTGGAGTTCATGACAATTGATTTTGATTATGGTGCAGCGCTCAAAAAATGGTGGTGTTACTGCATTTATATGGGGTGCATCACCTCAAACACGATCAGATCGGCAGAAAGATCGAGTGGAGACTAATCCTGAACAGTTGGCCGCTGCATCAGCTCAGGCAGAGATATCCTTTGTTTGCCATTATGGTTTCCTGAGCATGTTTAAGTCTTTCTTTTGTAAATCGATAAAAGATTTATGCAATTTCTATAATTATCTGTGGTTTTCCCCTTATTGAATTCTATTTTTGGATAATCTTTTGTCCAATTCATTTCTTTCCTTTTTTCCTGTTTGCTTTTGGGATAGGTAAGAGAAAACAGGTTTGTATGTAAGAAGGAAATCAAGTATGCTAGTGAATATACTAAGGGTAGAGAAGATAAAGAGTTATGGATAAAAGAAAAGGAATAGTCCCTGAGAAGCATAGGTTGTATTGTGCTGATGTTTTGGAAGGTTCCTCATTTTGGAACATCTAATTTTTTCTTATTCTTTTTAAAATTCTCAACATGGTACATAGGACCATTCTGCAGCATGCCTGCCACAATCTTCCATGCAATAATGTTCCATGATTGAAGGAACTATCCACAGGCATATTGGTTCTTGCTACTTATCACAAATGAAAATTTACTTCTTATTTTTCATCAACTTTCAACAAGCTTGAGAAAGAAACATACTTAAGTTCCAATTTAGCTAGGAGGTCCATTTGTCTAAGTTTATGCGGGATGCCAACTAATTTTAATCTGAGAACAATGGCCTGCAAAAGTTATTTCTCTGATTTGGATATCCCGCTTCTGTTGTCAATGCATTCCGTTTCCTCTGTTGTGCATTGCATGTACCCTCTGTTGCCATCCATAAATCATGTTATTGGTGTAGAAATCCTGGTAATATAGTTGGATCCTAAGTGTTTACCCACTAACTCTGCATAATGGCATCTTGCAACCTTTTGTTCTTCCCTTCCCCCCTCCCCTTTCTCTCTCTATCTCTCTCTCTCTCCCCTCTTTTCTATTTAAACACTTCAATAATGTTGTGGAATTAACAAGTTAGCACAGGATGACAATATCAACTGGAAGAACAACTAGAGTTATTGGTTGGTACCATTCACATCCTCATATTACGGTGCTCCCTTCTCATGTAGGTAAGTCTGCAGAACTGCCATGTCTCTCATTTTGTTATTGAGCATATTACTTGTCATGCAATCATAAATTATCTCTGTTTAGTAATAATACAATTAGTCCATGTCATATATAAGTTTAAGCTTTTTAGTTAGATACTCGTGGTGCTAGATTCAACATGCTA
The DNA here is from genome assembly GCA_024138015.1 of Lumnitzera littorea. Lineage (NCBI taxonomy): Eukaryota > Viridiplantae > Streptophyta > Magnoliopsida > Myrtales > Combretaceae > Lumnitzera > Lumnitzera littorea. Next base: position 2,577,767 of record JAMXBB010000009.1, on the reverse strand, counting down.
GCAGAGCTGGAGATCTTGGATTCAAAATTTTGCATTGTCATCTCACTCCAATTTAATTAAGATGTCCAATTGGTGGGCCTTAATCAAAGTCCTAACCCACAAGTGAGGGGGAGTTTAGAGTAATAAATATAATAGTCCACATCATATTTACATTTTAAGCTTCTATGTTTGATGGTTGTGGTGTTTAACTTTAACAACCACAAAAGAAAATATTTCTTAGCGTGAAAATGTTTGTCAAGTTCATGTTTAATACCAGATGTTAGTTTTAATGGTATTCTGCAACTGTTCCTTTCTATGTATGATAGTCCTGATGAGCCAGATCCTAAAGGAAAGGGTGAATCATTGTGTGGAGGATTCTTGTTGAATGTTAATCCTGCTGTTTTCTGTGTTAGATCTTCATTTGATTATTGATCTTTGCAATTTCTCCATTCATGTACAAATTCTTGTTTAAAAATGCATTACTGGTCCTTTAATTTGTCAGTGTTTATGCACTTTACCCCCTTGTTTTAATAAATAAAGGTTAATTGTGCATTCTTTTAGAACACCTCATTCATTGAATGCTAATAATCCTGCCTTTTAGTTGCATTCCATGAATTTTCAAAGTTCCAGGATTACCTTGTTTTTTGGGTCCAGGATTCATAATTCTATACTAAAGTAACTAGAACTCTCAAATCAAAATATTTTCAGATATAGATATTACCTAGTTATTTTGGAGTTAGTCTGTTGTATCCGCGTATATCTCTCATCTTTTGAAGGAACTCTGTATTACAGAAAGCTTTCTGGTATAAATGTTACTTATACATATTAGTTCTAGTCATTACAATCGGGGTTCTTTGTGGTACTTGATTGCTGCTACTTGATTATGCTCCTTTGAGTTACTTGTTTTTGAGCAAATTAAGCCTTTTTCACATGAATTTTGGTGTTTCCTGGATGGAAAGTTGAAGTGGCACTCATAGAAAGAAAAGATGGCATGGCATAATGGTGGAAGTGAGGTGAAAGTTAAAAAAGGATCAGCAGGTAGGAATGCAAAATTAGCCTACTTTGGTTCCATGAGTACAGTGATCCTTTCTTTTTTGGAAGGATTGTAAAATTGGTTGCTGCCAGTCAAGTGACATGTGAAATGAGCTGTTACAGTTTAATTTCTTCATCTTCTTCGTCTTCTTTAAATTTTCTCCTATTTATTAGTATTTCCTTGTAGGAAAGATATTAAACATTGTGGGCCTTGTATTAGGTTGACTAAAAAGTAGAGTGTAACTCTGTTTCAGTGGATAAGAAGTGTACAGACTATTTACCAAATGAAAAGCAAATAAATATATCAAAGGTGCATCAAATCCATGATTGAATGAGTATACAAAAGTTTCTGTTTACTAGACCATGATCATTGTTCAGCGGAAAAGTGATAGGATTGTCCTCATCCAAGAAGTCTCTATCGTTGCTTTGTTTTTCTGTTAAATCCAAAGGAGGCTAAGAGGAACAAGCAATTTTTCTTTTGTTTATAATTAAAATTCATATTTCTAGCCCAAATTTATTCATTTGATAGGAGCGAGGTACCCATGTAAACGTATGGATAATGCAACGTTTCACCTATCATTATAAATTGGTGCTACGCGAAATGCTACTTGAACTCAGCTGATGCTATGCAGGGAAGTGCCAATTTAACTAAACTTTTCTTCTTCTTTGCTTACTGTTGGTTGTCAGAATCCTTGAGAACAACATGGTCTTTCTGATCCTGAAATTGTGGAAATTTTGGTATGTTTGACCTAATTGCTTTAGCCTCATAGATCATAGTGGAAATGTTTTGTTGTAAGGAGCACAATCTGAGGGTATGAGCATATTACCTGACATCCCAGGTTTGCAGCTCCCAATTTTCTATTCCAAAACAGCACACAAAGCTCTTCTACTGTTCTGCAAGATGGTGCTAGATTCCAAAGAGGCATTTTCTCTTTGCCAAGAACTGGATGCTGAAGTTGTCTTTAAAGGATTGAAATTGCAGCATCATCTTGTCTACCTATGGGCAGTGGTCTGAATAGGGGCAGCCCGTTTCTTAAGAGCTCAAAGAGCCTAACTTTGGAAGTATTATGGTTTAAGAGTAAAGGGCATTACATTGATGATTTCTGTAGAAATGACTAGCTTTTGCTCCCTTAGTTTATCCTGGAGGACATGGAGATGGAGCGTATTCTGAAAGAGAGGGATACAATCAGTCAGTTGCTGGAATATTCATGCTTGCATTAAGATTTTTAAAAGCAAATCTTACATAATTGTTATTAAAACATATTTCTTATCTAGAAGTAATATGGTGATTCTACGATATCATTAGTGCAATCATAATAATTTAACAGAAAATATTTCCCTTCACATATTACGTAAGTCAAGGAAAAATTTTCCTGTTCTTCCTGGCACTTGTTGGTTTAAAACAGATGAGATTAAATTACCTAAATGGAAGCGAATGTAGGAGTTGTCTTTCCTAAAAGTTGGAAATTAAGTTTCCTTTTGCCCAGATGCTCCAGTTTCCTGTGCTTGTATTGGAGGCACATTGTGCTTGTTGATGACTACAAAATAATTGTAGTGTCATTTGTGTTGTCACAACAACAGTATTTTTTTTTTTTGTTGCTTCTGTTGTTGTAGAGATTGTTCACTGTGAATTTTGATGTAATGCTAATAGGTGTATTGTGTTTTCAGTAGAAGTCTTATTGCAATGTGTAGCTTTCTAAATCCAGAAATCACCTTTGCTTTCCTCTTACTGCAGATGTGCGAACTCAGGCAATGTATCAACTGCTAGATTCTGGGTTTGTTGGATTAATATTTTCCTGCTTCAGTGAAGATAGTAATAAGGTTTGAATCCGTAATCTTTTGGGTTTTTCTTTTATTTGACCCTTTTCACAAGCTATTCAATGCTCAGTAAAGTATGTTATATTAGGTTGGCCTATTGGAATTAAACTCTGTGATACTATAGGTTGGAAGAATACAAATCATTGCCTTTCAATCATCTGATGGGAAACAAGGTCACATGTTGAGGCCTATACCTCTATCTCCTGTTAATAAGAGTTCTGTCATAGACTTGGAATCATCCTTGAGTTCTTCAGAGACTGCATCAGGAAGATCTGGCTCTGCACGGGGTGATAACCCTGAAGAAGATACTGGAGATTCAAAAGCAACAAAGGTACACATTGTTTTCACTGCTCTGAGCCTCCTTAACTTAATGGACCAAATGGCAGTTGAAAGTCGCTTAAAAGGTATGCGGAATGCTGGGAGTATTATGGGATATAATAACAATATAGGAGAATTAGAGAGATTTATTTTGTTTTTCCTTTTTGATATTTACTCCGTTTGCTTTCTTCCTATTCTGTTATCAAAGGCATATCTAAAAATGCAACTCCTATGAAATATAACAAGCAAGAAAGTATTATTGGTATTCTCTCAAGTCTCAATTAGTTTAGTAAGTGGTAGTTAATACTTAATTATGATATTAGTGGATTGTCTCTAATGAGTCCTCAAGTTTAAGAGATTGGAAGCTCTTTGATGATTCCTCAACCCCATTTTATGCAAATATTACTTGCGAGGCTTGATAGATAATTTGATAAGCCAATGATATTTTTGCATGTTTTGGAATACTTTACATATCTCCGATTGCCATGCTGCACTTTTCGCTTTTCAATACAAAAAAAATCCTTACTAAGTTCAATTATAGCAGTAATTCAAAGTATATGAAAACCCCAGAATTTAAGTTGTTCTACAAGCTTTCTTTTGCATTGGTTTAATGGAGTTCTTATTTCAATTTGTCGAATGATAGATCTTTCTTGATCGATCCTCACGAGGTACAACTAAAAGTCCTATTTATTTGTTACTTCCATAACCCTCTATATGGACGTTTTGGATATTTGTTCAATTTCAATTATGATGCTTCTTTTTTGTTTGGGCCATCTGTTATGATGCCTTTGGTTGTTCCCTGAAGCCTTCTGTGATTTGCTAGGGTCGAGGAAAATCTACAGACTTAGGGGGTTTCTTTGCTAGTGCTGATGCAAACTACCTAGGAAGAGAGGTAATTAGAGGAAACTACGTGAAAGAAAATCCTGGTAGCACTTCAAGTATTGATTTAGATCCAATGGATATGTCAGAGAGCATGCAAGAAGCTATGCATCGCTCAAACTTGGAGATGAGGTATATATGAGTGTGCACTTGAGACTTTAATCTTTACCTTGCTTGTATCATCTTAAAATTCTATACTCAATGTGCATAATTTTCATGAACTATGATCTTTTGCTTTGAAATTTGTTGCCTTTCTCCCTTCTTAACCATATTCTTATTAAATTCTTCTTCTTGTTTGACAGTGGTGCTGAATATATAAGAAAGGAAGTACCTTTATATGTATTACCAAGTTCATCTCTTTTAAAGCTTGATTCTCCTCTGACGTCGTTTACGGACTTGCAACGTGTTATATATGAAGAGGAGTGTGCAGCATATATTGAAGCACTGGGGCAAAACGTCAAGTGAGCTCTATCAATCCTATCAACCTTGCCTATTGACATATGAGGAGTCACTTCTATTTGTCTTAAATTATATGTTCTTTATTTTTTGCGATGTTTCTTATGCAGAGGTGGAAAAGCACATCCACTGACTTTTATCCACCATACATCTACATATCAAGCTTCTATGTGCAAACTGATGGAGTATTGGTCAGTAGCAATTTCCTCCCCTTCTCCAAAAAGTCAATCGCTGAGATTTTTGAGGCTTATAAGCTCATCTTCTTATTTGATCATTGCAGTTTAACCCCTGCCATTAGTGCACTTCAAGACCGGTTGAAAGAGAACGACATTCGGGTATGCAAGTTCCCAAAACATGCGTTCAGGATATACTTTTTCCTCAAATTTCCAATTATTAACTGCAACCCTAGCTTCATTAAGAGCTAAAGTTGCAAACTCCAAGACATTCCTTTCTCTAAAAACTTTGTTACTACACTGCCACATCAAAGAACTGACTTTGTACTTTACAGTTAGCTAAGTTGACAGATGAAGCAAAAGATCTGGAGCTGGAGATTCTTAGTAGAAGAAGTGGATCTGCAGCAGCATCTGCTCACGTTGCATCTCAGAGCGTCCGGGGTAGTGCCTCTCTTAGTCATAGAAGCATGTATAATTCATCTGAAATCGGCAATATGAGGAATGTTGGCAGTCCTGTTAGCCGCAAGAAAGGGTCTTGAAGGAGTCCAGGAAAGGTCCTCTTTCTATCATCTACAAAGTTGTAATTCACCATTATCTTTGCCTCCTTTTCCCTTCTTTGTTTGTATTTATGGAATAATCTCTTAATGGGAAATGTAATATAAGGTTGCATGTTGTTCTTGTGCCGCATGTTGGTGTTCATTTTTGGGAATACTGCCATGAAATCTCGTCAACCTTAAATTATTAGCAACTTCTAATGTTCCTCAACCTCCACCTTTCACTTCCTTGACTTGTTTTTAATCTGTAGGAAATTTTTTTGGGCCAAAAGGTTGAGTAGTACCTACATGTTCCATGGTATTGACATCTGAGGAGTTTTTAAGTTCCAGAAAGCGTGCAAACTTGGTGTGCATAAGTGGTTGTGTGAGAAATCATTCTTTAGCTTAATTGCCATGAACTTGGTATACTTAGGGTTGCAAATGAGTCTAAGTTGAGATGATCTTGAATTAGAGCTTGATTTGAAATTTTAAAACTTGAGCTCGATTTGATTTTTCTTAAATCGAACTTGAATAGTTTGCTAGTAGTTTGATTCTTGTATGCCTTTAGGTATAACTCCATATTTTTTTTTGTTGTTTTTCCTCTAACTGCTGGAAAGAGTGAATTGAATTTGGCCAATCCTATTGAAAGATTTGTGTTTATATTGCTGAATAATGGGAGTCTTAATAAGTAGGTATACCTTCCTAAAAGACTATTTCAAACCATATTTATGGGCAGCTATGGATGATGGGGGTCGACTAATCATATCTCTACTCAAAGAGGGGTGTTAATACTTCTTATTCATCTATTTGCCGATTCTTATGAAATTAAAGGTACGTTTCATAGATTTTATGGTGCACGTCTTGCCTTTATGATTAAATGCGCATCTGGGTGCGGTGGATATGACTAGATTTGGTTATGTTTTAAGGTTTCTCAAATTTGAAAATTTTCAATACAAAACTAAACAGATGCTTATACAAACTACAGGGTTCCGATTTAAACCAGATGGTAGGTGAATTCACAAGTTAGATAAATGATTATGATGGGTTGTTGTGTACATTATGTGGAATGGCCCTTTAATAAACTAAACTCTAGGATAATACTAATAATAACGTGGGATTAAAAATGGAATTTTAGCCATTTGGGTATTATTAAGGAAAATTTACCTTCCTTTACTCCATTTAGATTAAGAGCCATCTTAACCTTATGGAAGCTTTAGAAGCACCTAAGGAAGGGAGGACGTAGAAGAGAGGGATTTATGGGAAGAATAAGAAGCCACTCCTAAGTATTCTTCGTGGTAAGTTAATGCATCATATGAAGTTTGATGTTTTTTTGAAATGCTTGAAATTCGGGTTAAATGGGTCTCGTTAACTTTTCTATGTGAAAGGGAAGTGAAAGAGCAAGGAGCTCTACAAGAGAACCATTACCCTTGGAAACTGATAAACATTAAAACTGTTGTAACTTTGATTTTATTGATGAAATGGGTTTGAGAACAAATGGTGCTTTATTAAGATTAGTTAAATGGGCTTGTAAGAGTTTTGATGAAGGATCAAATAAGTTAGTATGCAAATGAATGATATGAGATGTGAATGTTGGCTTTTTGAATAAAAAAACAACCATAAGATGGATGTTTGGGATGATGAAATTGATCAACTTGGATTGGGTTTAAAAAAGGAGGGTAGATGTTGAATATCTAGCTTTTTACCAGAAGCATAGACTTGATAAATTAAACTGTTATAAGAAGTTTAAATAGTAAAATTTGCGTAGCTCAACCAATTTATGTTTCAGTTTAACATAAACTAGGGGATTTAGAGACTTAAGGGTTAATTGATCGAGTGCATAAGAGGATAGTTGATTGAACTACATGTTCAATCAACCGAACTAAAGATGGGTTGACTAAACTAAGACAATTTTGAAAAAATGGATTACATCAATGAATGATCAACTAATCTATAAAATAGGTCAACCAATCCTCTTATTTTGGGCTTAGTTTTGTACTTCTAATAATTAAATTCTAAAGTTGCAAAATTTACTAAGTGGAAATGATTTAACCTTCCTTTAAGTCGAAGCAATCTAATTGAGAACTTGAGGTAAGTGGTTGATCTAATGGTTTATCTTGTAATTATTGTAGAAACCAATGAATCTAGACTTGGTTTGACTAAAATGATATGTGCCAATTGTTTTCTATTAGATCAATTGATTGTTGAAAGAGAGATACTCTCAACATGGCATAAGTTATGTTGGTTGCAAATCGACTTATAGTGGCATTAGAGTAGGTTAGAAACAATAGGATGAAGTAGTAAGGCTTGATTAGAGAGTAAGTCATATAATGCTTATGGCCTGACGTTGAGTAGGCATACATGTTATGGCATAAATGTACATAACTATGCCATAACATATTGAAACTAAGGAAAACTATTAAGTAGGTCTAATCCACATCACTCAAATTTTGGAAAGAAAATATCATCGAGATTCATTTGATCTAAAGATTACAATCGATTGTCAATTATCACTACGATAAGTACATTTACCCATTATTACCAATTCCACCTACTTATATAAATTGAAAATCGCTAAATGTAATGTGGGCTTGTAAATGGAATTCTTAAGGTTGAGAAGATAGGTTGTGATGGAAGCACATTATGAGAAATTGGATTCAAAACTATCTTATAACATATAATATCTACCTTATGACCTACCTGCAAGATATGATACATAAGTGATTCTAAAAGTAGCTTGTAAGTGATTATAAGTCCTATATGGATCACAGAAGAGAAGTAATAATTTTTATAAGACCAAAGGAAGTGAATAACAAGTTAACATTAGTTAAAAATGTTTAGGCAAAGTAGACAGAAAGACCCAATGATAAATTGTAGGCATAATTGTTAACTACCTTCGAGATGAAAAGTTATAAAGTCATGTTTGATACAAAGAAATGGACCAAAATGGTATCACAATTTCAAGTTTCTTTCCCATTTCTATGTTTGGAAGTATTTTTAAAAGGTAGAATCGCGGTTGCTTAAAATCAACAATTATGGCTTTAAGAGAGAATTCAATTCCACCTTCTTCTATTGTCATTAATCATTAGTAATCAAAATTACTTATTTGACTCTTAATTTAATTATAGCATTTAATAATTAAGAGCATATTTTATAAATACTACTACAAAATATTTCATATTTCATTTCATCGGCATTTCCAAATGCAAAAATGGATTTATTATTGCGATCTTAATTTCATTCCATTCTATTTTAATACATTTCATTATAAGCTATTTCTGCTTACTAAACATGATATAAATGGTATTAGAGTCAATTCTTGACTAGTAGGTATATGATTTGAAGATGAATTAAAGTAGAAGCTAGAGAGCCTATGGCAATTCGACTTGAAGAAGTAGTAAAATAGAGGTAGGAAGTGTTACTTAGGTACTTTGAGCAAGGTATGGCTTAAGCTTCTAAGATGGCAAGGTCTTTAGGGGAAAATGGGGACATAGTCACATGAATAAACTGAATTACACATTGAAATTGAAGAAGAATTGCACATTGAATTGAATTTCATTTTAATACATTTCATTCTAGACTATTTCTACTTCCTAAACATGACATAAATGGTGTTAGAGTCAATTCTCGACTAATAGGTATATGATTTGAAGATGAATTAAAACAGAAGCTGGAGAGCCTATGGCAACTCGACTTGAAGAAGTCATAAAATAGAGGTAGGAAGTGTCACTTAGGTACTTTGAGCAAGTATGACTTAAGCTTCTAGGATTGCAAGGTCTCTAGGGGAAATGAGAACAAGAATGAATTGAATTGCACATTGAAATTGAAGAAGAAATAGATCCAATTATGAGGTAGCACAACGAAGGCGTTACATGCTTAAGGAGGGAGGGAAAATTGTGATAATTAAGTGATGAAAATAGAATGTAAATGATTGTGATCTCATACTAATAGTAGTTTAATAAGGCAAAGTAATAGGTACTAAAAAATAACGCTAGTTAGGAATTTTTAGAATAAATTTTTAGAAGTGGTCATTGTCACTTCTTCACCTAATTATTCATTATGGTTGCAATGGACGTTAGACAAGATATATGAATAGGTGCACGGGAATTGGAAGAGGCCTCAGTTACCTTGAAAATTCTATGTGGTCTTGTTAGTTAATAGTAGTTAGTCTCTAAAAAAAAAAAAAAAAGAAGAAAAGAATTATTAGATTTAGTTGTAAGGCCCACAATTGGCTATTTCAAATTCGATATGCGAAATTTAGAGTGATTGTAAAAGTTTTATAGTCGAGCTTGAATTTTATCACGAAGTGACCTTGTGAGTTTGCATTTAGAAAAATAAAACATATATATATTAGTTGTTATTTATTGGAAACGCATAAAATGAGTTTTGATAATTAATAAATTTTTAAAAATAAATTATATGTACACTAAAAATCATAAAATAACATAAGAAATATTTAGGACTATTTATTTATATTAAATATGAATTTACATGTAAGGAAAAATACCTTGAAATTACCTAAAATACCTAACATATAATTAAATATACTAAATAAATTCAAGAAAATTAATAAAAAATTGGTGAAAATTAGGTGACACCTAGGGAAGTTTGTATTGTGGTGTGGCAGTGAGGGGATTATGGTTTAGTGAGATTTGGAAAAGGATTAAGACATGTAACATGAAGAAAAGTGGAAATTTAGGACACTTGGTAAAAAAATTATCCTTTAACTAACCCAACACTGCTTATAAATTCAGAATTCACCCTCCTTTACTTCATTTGGTCATTTTGCTATCGAAAAAAATTAGGGAGAAGTCTTGAGAGTGGAGTAAATATTTATAGGAAATTATACAAAAAATAGTGCATTTAAAACTAATTCGAGGTTCAACCATCCATCCAACACTTAACGCAAAGCCACTACCACCATTGGATAGGGAAGGCGATGCCCAAGTTTGCTGACAACTACTTAAGAGCCAATGGTGGCTAGAGCAACTAACACTGGTAAGTCCCTAAATTCACCTGATTTTCATTAAATTAATAAAAATAGAAAAATTTGTCCAAATATTATGAAAATTGTACTCTAGTATGTTTTTATATGTAGTTTTGGAGAAAAATATTACTTTGATGAAATAATGTCTCAAAATATATCTCTTAAGAAATCATTAAACCTGAGTTGATTTTGCCTTCATTTTAAAAAACCTTATCAATATTGTTTCAGCTCCAAAATTTTTCTATGAGACACCTATTATACGCATTAAATTACTATGAAGAGTGAAAACTATTTTTCGTATTATTATTTGATTTTTCGGTTTTAGAAATCCTACTAAATAGTTATTTTTCTAAATACACTTAATGATTTTCTAAGAAATTGACCTATATTCTGATTTGGTGTGTTCTTTGGTATATTGTAATATTGAAAGATGTTGAGATATGAAATTTGTAGTGCTGAAAGTATTGGATTTGAATATTGTAGATTTGGTGTTGATATATTTGTAATATGTGAAGTGTTGAAATGATGAAGTAAAGAGTATTTGATTCAAACTAAAGTGATGTTGGGCTATATGGTATACTTAAATTCTGATTAGGAATAAAATTGTAGGAAATTATACTAAAATATAGAGTACATTCTAATAAGAGACGAGGTGTACAGAGTGAACTATGAAGTTGATCAAAGAATTAGAGACTTTATACACCTAAAAGATAGTTAGTTAAACTTTAGAGAATGGACCAGAAGGAATTTTTAGGACTTATGAGTAAATAGTAATTAGGAGTTATATTACAGATGAAATCAAAGACTAAATCAAAAGATGGATTAGATACTAGTTAAATGTGAAAGCAATCACAAGAAACTTAAAATATGGATAATTAAGTATAGTAGAACCATAAATTAAAAATAATAATCTGAGTTATAGAATAAAGCCTATACATATAGTAATTGTACGAGTACTAAAATGATATTTATATTATCGAAACTAGCGGTAAAAGTATACCACAAGTCGCACCTTAGTGAGCAAATGAAAGATTTGTGTAAGTTTGGGATCAATACAATACTATATTTCAGAGTACAGATTTATAGTATTTGAAGGCCTATGATTGTACTTAGTTATGCTTATAAGTAGTTTGCTTATGTGCATGCTTGAGTATCTTTGAGCTTCATTGTATACTACTATTTTGTTGTATGATTGTGATTTTTTGTGCTATGTGAAATTGTTGATCACCTTAAACTGGATTTAATTATGGCTAACTTAAAACTATAACTAGACATGCATTACAACCTACTAGAGGGCACTTAAGATTCTCTGACTAAATACCACTCCCTTTAAAAGAGATAATTGAAATGGTTTCTTCTTCATCCTTAGTCGAATTAAATAATAAAAGAGAAAGTCACAACAAGGGTGAAGGCGATAGTTCAAAGGTAGTTACAGAAGAAGGGATGTCTCCATTATACAAGCTTGAGTTTGGTTATGAATTGTTGCATACGTGTTGAAACTACTCAAAGCAAGATTAGAGCGGGTAAAATTTATCTAATTTTACGATGGATCAGATAATGTCGTGCGATGATATTCTATTACATTGCATCTAATTAATTATCTAACAACTCTGTTTGTGTTTGTCGTAGAGTCTTATATCTTCATCTTTACTTACTAAGTGGTTGGTTACTCATATCCCGTAAATCTCTTTGCAAGTGTTAATTGGAATGCCGTATTATAACTACTTCGAGGTTAGTTATTGCTGGATTCTCGAGAACAAGAACTTAAATTGGAGATTCTATTAGACTTTTTTAAGCTTTTACTTTTATCTTTTGGTCTTCTATAGACAAACTATGTAAATTATTATCTCAACTCAAGTTTCTTAGTTATGTAAATATTTCCTAAACTATTAAAGCTTTTAATATATGTTTTAAGACTTTTGCTTATAAATTTATGGTATTTTTATATAAACTATTTACTTTAAAACAAGTTAATCGTGAATGCTTTATATAAATTAAGTTTATAATAGCAGTTGTAAAGTTAACTTCTATTTTAAGATAGTTTACACAGCAGAATTGTTACGACTCTGTCCCTTTAAAGCGTGACATTAGTTATAAATAATATAATTTTCAATGCACTAATCATGAAATGTATAAATAAAAAAGACGTTTTCTTAGAAAACATATCTATACTTACAAGGTATACGTTGATTATTTTTACTTTTATGTAGTATTTATGGTATTACATGCCTTACTTTTTAAATTTTTAATAAACAAAATATCTTGTAAATATAAGTAATAATCGAAAAATAATTTGTAAATATACTACATGTCTTTTTATAATAGCCCTTAAAAATAGCCATTATGCATATAGTTATCTTAATGAGAATGCAAACATTCATTGTGAAGTCACCATTTATGTTGTGAGGAATTTAGTAGTCATTTTTTGTTGTATCACATGCCTTACTATATCAAATTTATATATTTATATTATTAAATTAAAATCTCTTTTTTAACTATCATAATTATCAAATTTTGGTATCTTATGGTTCAATTTATAAGTGACCTTGATCCATATTCTTCTTACCTACATCATTTTCTCTTAAACATGATTATTCAATAACTACTATTTTCCAATATAAAAAAAAAATCTACTATTTTCCCTTTTTTAATTAAAAATTGTAATTGACCTATAGCTACATTTTCCTTTTCATTTCTCCTCCCACTTTATTTGGTAAGTGTTTATTTTATATCTTTACCTTTTTTGGAAAAAAAAAATCTAATATGCCTCTCTTTTTTTCTTTCTTTAATCATGATTCTTTTTTAAGATCATTGATATTATATTATGTGTTAAAATAATTGAGGTTAATTTTAGCACACACAGAGTGGATGTACATCTACTAGTATTATATTTAAGCCAATAAAAGCCAACAACTACCATTTAACTGCACTTATTTTTAACTCATTTTAAGATATGGTAAGATAGTTATATTTTATTATTAAGATCTTATCAATTTCTTTCTCTTTCCCTTTCCTCCCACGTTTCCATCAGTTATTTTTTGGGCAATCATTTTATATTTGTATCCATTATGAACAGGAAAGATTCTATGGTCTTGCTCTCTATTTTGATGGGCTAATCCCACTCATTATCTCACTATTTATTTCCATATTCTTAAATCTGAAATATTAACTTCATAATTTGTTTAATAGTTCAAATTTAAAGATAATTAAATTAATAATAAGATAGATGGTGATACTAATTTCTTTCACCTTCTTCAATTTTTTCATCTTCCTTGAAAACCTCAAATCTCAATGCCTCTTTCTTCCATATCCCAATCCATCTCCCTTAAAAAAAAAAAAAAAGCCTTAATTTCTTCTCTGATGGACTTATCTTTAAGCCTTGACTAGGATTGATAAGCTTTTAAATATGGTATGTACCCCTAATTATAATATTTCCGTATCTTCTTCCCCTAATAAAAGCGTATGCTGTAATTTTTTTTTATATATGCACAACAAAATTTTATAATTTCCATAAGATACCCCTAATAAGTATGTTTTCACAGTATTTTCCCTTGAATGGTTGCTTAAAAATAGTTAATAACCAAATCAATAAATATTAATGGATACCAAAAAAACTTTACTTAGTATTCACATATTATTCACTATAATATTTATGCATTTTCTTTCCATAATAAAAGTGTATACTGCAATTTTTTTTATATATACACAACAAAATTTTATAATTTCCATAGGGTTCCTCTAATAAGTATGTTTTCACAATATTTTCTCTAGAATCACTCACTCTAACTTAAAAATAGTTAATAACCAAACCAACAAATATTAAAGGATACCTAAAAAACTTTAGTTAGTATTTCCATATTATTCACTACTTGAACTTCATAAACTAATTCCAATACTTTTATACAATTCATGTAGAACTTTATTGCGTGGGTTATCACAGGTTTAAAAACATGACAACTGACTTTCAATTTCAAAATTTGAGAATACGCATGTATGAAATAGGTACCATCTTAATAATATTCAACGTGAAATTTCAGTCTTTTATATAATAATTAAAGTGGTATCTCGTACTTATTGTAATGTGGCACTTTCTTGGTGACCCTAAATTCAAATCACGGCCTCAAAGAAGGGAAGATTTCCAAGTAATGAAATCATAGAAGCATCCATAAGAAAGATAATCTATTCAAATAATAAAAAGAAAAGTGTTTTATCAACTAAAAACAGAAAGAGCTTAAAAGAGAAAAGTACGAAGTTGAATACTTACGTAGACGTTTTGTCGCTTGAGCTGTTGATATTCTTATCCTGCTTCAACATGATTGTTAGCCTCTTTTTTTTTTTTTTTTAATTTAATTAAGTAAAGAAGAATCTTGGGTTTGTATCATGTAATGGAAATAGAAGCTATGGATTTGCTGCTTTATTCAATAAAATTCCTTATCCATGCCATGCTCCTGAAAAGCAAAAGGAAAATCAATTCCTTAACCATGGAGCAATTGACTTTTGTACTTTTCAACTTACTTTAGTGCAATGTCAAACTAATGTAGTTTAGTATTATAAATTTTGGTTTCTTAATGGGAAAAAAATATTCGATATATATTATATACCACGTGTTATATACATTTGATATGTAAATATTAATAAAATATAAACATAAATTATAATAAAAAGAAATAATTTTTAAATCAATTATTATACATGATTTATATACGTCATAAATATCAATATTTTATTGATAATTATATACCATATGTATATAACACTTGACGTATATTATTTATTGAATTTTTTATCACTAATGAGATAGAGTAAATTTGAATCCTCCCTTCTCAAGTTTAAAACGTAAAAATTCCCTCAATTGTCACGAAATCTTTAGTTCATCGCTCCATTTTGCTATCATTATATCTTATTATTATTATTTGCATTGAGGATTATAGTGACTAAATGCATATGCAGTCTTCATAATAATATCCGAATCATACAAAATCCAAGGTTCTAGGTTTATAATAAGGCATGAAAAGCTATCAAAATTATATATAAACTGCACTTATATCTTATGAGAATATGGACACTAGAAAATTTTCCTTTTAGTGTAATACTAAATCAGTCTTTTACATTATATACAACTATGATTAGTGTAAACTGAAAATATGTCTTCTTAAATTTACTTTATATGCACTTAGCTCTCTTATTATTGAAATTGTACTTTTAGATCACTATTAAAATGTACATTTAAACCCAATTTTAGTATTTTGCTCTTAAATAAAGTAATCTAAGAATACTAAAATTAAAAAAAAAAAAAAAAAAGAAATCGACAGCAAATGGTCATATAGAGTCAAAATGCACTTTCTTAAATATTTGGGAGTTTGAATGCACATTTAAAGTATAGGAGGCTAAGTGCACTTAAAGTAAATATAAGGGTGTATCTATAATTATATTTTTATATAGATTCATCATCTAACTTGTGATTTTTTTTACCCAGTTATTTTTTTTTCATCAATTATTATGGGTCAAATTAAATAGTAAATGTATTTCAAAAGCTAATAACAGTTATATAGTAACAAAAAAGATTGTCTTGGTATTTATTGAATGAAAAATTTTTCTAGTGTTAATAGGGGTGTGAGTGTGACATTTTAAAGTCTTTCCTTGATTATTCTACAATTTTAGGTGGTATTATTGTAATTTACCTTTATAAATATCACGTATATAAATAAGACTTTGGTAGAATATAAATGTTACATAAAGCATAGGGTATGGGGAAAAAAAGATTAACAAGACAATGTAACTATATACAAGCCTTTGTTATTTTTTAATTAAAGGTTTGTTAATTTCCTTTTTTTATGGCCCAAAAAAATTTGTTTATTTTAAGCAAAAAGTTTTCTAAATTTATGTTAATATATATAGGGTAAAATGTAAATAACTCTTCTAAATTTTGATTTGGGTGTGAATAATCTAAATTTTTAAATGTTGAAAATTACCCACACTAAACTTTGATAAATAGGAAAATAATCCTTAAAAGTTATAAATAGCCCATCTAAATTTTGATCTTGATACAAAAACACTCATCAAACTTATCAAAATTTGTTCTAACACTCCCTAAACTTTAAACTTAGTGTATTTGATTGAACAAAAAAGGAAAATATCTTTTATATTGCTAAATTATCAAAATTAAAAAAAAAATGATTTACAAAATTTGAATGTTCAGAAAGTATATTCACAGTTAATCAAAATCTAAAGAAGTTATTTGTAATTTTCTCTACTATTTAATTTATGTCTGACATTTACACCCCTACTCACTCTTATCGTACCAGACTTGAGATATTTCCATTATTGTTGACTCTTAATGGCAGCGATTGGTGAAAGGTAGTGGTAATGGCTCAATAACGGCAATAGATTTCTATAAAACTTGATCAAGAATGAAAAATATAAAATAATTTCCTCTTCATAAAAGCGGGTAATTTTTCCTAATTTTCTAATATTATCTTAGTAATTAACCACTATGGCTGATCATCCTTCACTATAGGTATTTCCAACCACCACTTACTTATACAAATCATAAATCATTTCAAAGTTTTGAGATGGCTACTATAATATTTGAAAATAAAGGAGCTTTTACAGTCCTATCCTCTATTGGACCGATCTAATCTTTCTTTATATCATTAATCTAATATTTATTAAATCTAATAGGTTAAAAACATAATCAATTCAATGGTTCGGATCTAATGGACATTAAATCAAAGATGAGATGTAGAAATGTATCGGTCCCATAAAAATAGTGTTATCAAACCTTTGTTGACCCTCTTGGTCTAACTTGGTTTGACCTAACTCTTTCATAAAATCGATCTTAGTTACTCATTTGACTCCATCGATAGTAACTCTAGTTTGACTAGTTGAGCCGACCAATCCAATCGGGTTCTATAAGAACTCATTAAGTATTTTTGGATTAAAATATATTATTATTTTTTAATATTTTCTAAAAAACACACTAGATTGCTGAAAAAGTAAATATAGATCAAAGAAAAAAAAATAAACTGTAAAAAGCTCTTAACTTTTAATTCTCAATACATATGTAATTTTTATTATTTTATACATAAATAAATTATACTATAATATTTTTATTAACCTCGACTCGATCATGGTTGAACCTTAGTTGATCCTCTTGACCTTTAATCCCTCCTCATTTCGATGTCAACCTTTTGGTCCAGGTTTAATAACATTGCGTGAAGAACACAGTGTTGTTAAATTCGGATTAACTCTTGTAGTTCAATTCGGTTTGACGTGATTCGGTTATAAATTCGATCCGATCCAATTCTAGTCTAACTTGGTTAAATTCTAGTTAAATTTGATTTCGCTTCTTTAACTTTTAATTTTTTTATATGTCTAAGTTAATCACTTAGACTGATTTTAGCAACTTAAAAAAAAAAAAAAAAGACTGGGATTGTAGAAGTAATGTTTAAAATATAACAAGCATAAAAAAGTTTCATAAAACGTATTCAGTAAAACAGATACAATTTCTAAAATTGAAAAAAAAAAATAAGAAGAAGAAGAAGAAGAAGAAGACAGCTAGGTTGAGTTGTCATTTGTTGCAATTTTCCCATGATATTTTAATCAATTTTCCACGTTTGGAGTAGGAACAAAGTTGTTTGAATGACATATTTTCCTAAGAAGGGATGGATGATTGGATTTGGTCATGGTGGTCATGCATGGAATCGACTCCCAAAGCGAATCGAATCAGCCCACTTCCTTTTTCTGCTCTTTACAGTTTGCCTCTTCTATCTTTAACGACACCCAAGAATATGGTGGCCAGGTTTTTTTTTTTTTTTTTTCTATAATTAATAATTTCATTTATTTATTCTTTAATTATGAAGTGAATACTACTCAGAAAAAAGAGAAAAGAGAATTTAGAAAAAGAGAGAATCAGCCGTAGGAGTGAATAGAGAAAAAGAAAAGTTGGTCAAAATAAAACCTCGAAAATTCCATTCTGCTCCAATGCCCCCATCTTTATTGAAACTCACCAATTTCCTCTTTTTCCTTTAATTTGTGTGCTTTTAATTCTTGATTTGCAGGAATAACAAAATTAATTTGTACAAAAAGTTTTCATGATGTGTATATCTATGTGTAGCTCAATCATGGAAAAGAAAAGGATCAAATTAGGCATTCAATTGGATATTCTAATCCAAGTTGGTTTCCAAATCAAATTCCTATTTGGATTTTACATTGTATCCTCAATTATGTTTCACCTAAATCATATACTGTCACGTATGAAAAACGAAAAACGAAGTAGTGCTAGTATCAAATATTCTTTCCTCGTGGTAATATGTAATTGGATGGAACATCGGCATAGAAGCTTATCCCAAGTTTATTTATGAGATGAGTAATACAAACTATTTAGTTTTTATGTGTGATTTTATTACGTTCGTCTTATTTTTTATTAATATGAATATATAGTGTTAAAATAAAATGAAAGAAAAAATGGGCCCATAATTTTGTTTTAGGTTGATATTATTGTTTTGCCCCAGAACAAAATCCTAACATTGAGATTTAGGATGTTTTCCCTTTTTTAACTTGTTCCTTTTTCTCTCTAATCAAATACCCAAGTTTTTCTCCTAAATGAAATCGTTAAGCTGAAGACATTCAAATATAACAATAATCAAATAAAAGAATAGCTTCTAATTAAGTTGGGGTTCGAAAACTCATATACCGAGACACATCTTCAGACGGGTTTGAGTTGTCATCAAGTCTGCTACTTTATTAGCCTCGGGTTTGATATAAAAACATCCTCAAACGCTACAACTCGGATTAGATTTTTTAAATTTATCCTTCTAAAGATAGACCATGACTATCACGGATATAAAGCATGGTATTGATGAGAAAAATTCACATGACGATATATACATGTGGTATATGATTTCCATGGACTGTCTTTATCTCAGTGACAAAGTATAAACTTGAAAGAGACATCACCAAACTCGGCTACCAAAGAAAATATATTCGTGTGGCCCCATTCATGTTTTTTTCTTTTATTTCTTTTTTTAGAATATTCATTTCATAAAAAAGAAAATTCTGCTTATGATTCTTTACTAAATTGCATGGTTTTATATGATGAGCTTTGTGGGTCATATGAATCAATTCCCAGCAGCATTTGTTGAGGACCCCAGCTTGTCCTGGTCAAAGAGAAATAATTCAATTAGTATTACACGTTACGTATAATATATATAAAAATATAATATAAATATTAGTAAGATATTATCATATATGATGAATATAAATCATGGTTAATAATTGATTTAAAAATTATTCACATAATTATTATAAATATCAATTTTATTGATATTTATATTTTATATATATATACCAATAAATCATTTTTCTTGGTCAAAGGGCCTTTACTCATAACATACCTCCTTACATGCCGTCAGAAATTATATGTAGAGATATCAACTTATGAAAGGGAACTCTGATAGATGGTGAAATTTGTGTTTGTTAGATTTGATTTTTTTTTTTTTATTTTTTCATATCGAATTAGTGTTAATATAACAAAAAAAATTGAAAATTTGAGATAAGTGGTGATGGGTTTTTACTTAATGGTTATCTTAGATATTCTCAAATTCCCGAATAGATACCAAGTAGATAATGAGCACCTCCCTATATGCCATCACAAATTATATGTAGAGATCTCAACTTTTGAAAAGGGACTGTGATGGATGGTGAAATTTGTATTTGTCATTATGGAATTCGTGTAAGTATAATAAAAAATTGAAAATTTGGGATAACTGGTGATGGATTATTACTTAATGGTTGTCTCGGATATTCTTATATTTCCGAGTAGATATAAACTAACACATTCAAAGAGAATAGACTAGTACTGCATCAAGATAGGCAAAAGAAAATAAAAAATTAAAAAAGCAATGACTATTGTATGGAAGTAATGTGGATATACGCGTGTGTGTGTGTGTGTGTAGTAAAACCAGAAAGAAGAAAGAAACAGTACAGTACACTAAAGCAATTCATCGAAATTCAAAATGTCCTGTCTTTGGAATCGTGGGTCGAATTTTCCTTTTTATGGTTTCATTTATCAAGGTTGATTGGTGAATGAAAAACAACGAAAATTTTAAATAAAATAAAACATAATGGAAATTAAAGTAATGACATGACCCTCCATTTATTCTCCTTTTTCATTGGCCTATGCCTGTATATAAGCACACCAAACTTACTCAAATCCTTCAGCACCCTGCACTGCACGCCACCAAACGCCCCCACCCCTTCTTCCTTCATACACTGCCTTTCAAAACTTCAAAATTTTTGTACCATCATTCACATTTTTAAGGTTAAGGTAAGGTCAGTAATGTTGGTCTTACTAGATTGTCTGATTCATCCAACAGCCTTTGATTTGTTTTGCTTAAATGCCAAATATAACAGTTTTTGTAATCCAATACACGTGATCGTACTAATGATAACAGTCATATTATGTAATCTTTGTACATAATCTGACGATTATTAATAATATATGATCAAATAAATTGGGTCCCAATAAATTTTTTTTTTTTTATTTTCGATCGGAGCCGACTCCATAGCATGCTTGATATACGAAGCTTGTATATATTGAAGCATGTCAAGATATTAGATTGTTTTTCTTCTTCTTCTTTTTTTTTTTTCCTTAAAAAAAGAAAAGGAAAAGTTTTTGCGCATACTTTTCATAAATTTTCAAAGTGATATTAGCTATAGTCTAGAACTACCAAATCTTAATATATTTTTTAGTTAATTAAATTTTTGTTAGACTGATTTTTCTTTGTATCTACATAAACAGTGTGCATAATTACATGACTTATTAGTTAAATTTTTTATATAACAACCTACAATTTGATAAAAATTGATGTATTAAATAAATTAATTAAATTGACCATAGTAACGGTATACGATTCAAATGCAGGGGAAAAAAAAAAAAAATGAGTAGGCCAGGAGATTGGAATTGCAGGTCATGCCACCACCTGAACTTCCAAAGGCGTGACTCGTGCCAACGTTGTGGCGAACCGAGGGGCGATTTTGGTGGTGGTGGTGGTCGGATTGGATCCTCAATGTTTCCTGGCTCTGACGTCCGACCCGGGGACTGGTATTGTACCGCTGGCAATTGTGGGACACACAACTTTGCTAGCCGTTCAAGCTGCTTCAAATGTGGTGCATTCAAGGATGACTTGGCTGGTGGTGGCTTCGACGCCGATATGCCGCGGTCCCGTGGTTTTGGCTTTGGTAGTGGTGGTGGCGGCGGTGGCGGCCGGGCTGCATGGAAATCTGGTGATTGGTTTTGCACCAGGTGAACCATACTGAAACTTTATTCATTCATCCATGGCATTTCATTAATTATAGGGAAAATTTCTATTATGGATCCCGTCTAATATTATTGGTGCATAGTAACATATTTATATTTAGGTTACATTTATATAGCCATTTTTATTTTGAGACAATTAGATTAAATTCTTTCTAAGTATATAACAAGCATTTGGTTTTATAAAACTATATAAAAAAAAACTGTAAATTATACTTTGTACTAATTAGTTATAGGCTAAGCTAAATAAATCCAAGAAAACATAGAATGGCTAGAGTGACAACTAAACCACATGATTCACGTTTAAAATACAAAAAATGTATATGTGAAATTATAAGATATAAAAATCTACACTTTTAATTTCCTTTTTCAATTTACTATCTAAACATTTTAGCTTTGTGGATAATTACTCTAATGTCATGGTACATCGTAATATTTATTATGATTTTTTACAAGTAAAATTAAAATATAAAAGTATAAACACTTCATATGATTCTTTTAGTGTCGCGGTTTCGTAATTATTTTCTTTCCCTCCAAACAACTAACTATTAATTTGAATGTCTTAGGCCGGGATGCAATGAACACAATTTTGCAAGCAGAACAGAATGTTTCAGGTGCAATGCCCCAAGAGAGTACCCTAACAATCGATCATACTAGAAGTTCACAAGCTAATCCTTGAATGAATGAATGGCCAATGTACAACTTCTCTCGATTTGATCCATCATGCTTGAAGAAGGTGCTGAAAGGAAAACGATAGCCTGAGAGAGAAAGAGAGGGGGAAGAAAGAAAAGAATCATATGTATTTTTTCTTTCTTTTTTTTTTTTTTTTTCATTCATATGTTCTAGGGTTTTTTTGGAGCTTTAGCGACGTCAGTTGGACCGTGTCATATAGAACTATATTTCTCGCATTTAAATATTAGGTGCCCCAGAGAAAAGAAAAAAGCAAAAAAAAAAAAAGAGAGGAAAGAGCATAATAGTGTAGTAGTTTTTGGTGGCTTTTTTTCAATTGTTGTTTTCTGCTACTAGAGAGAGCTTATTCTATTTGTATGGTGAGTGTTCTTTTTAATGGTCATGAAAAGTATCAAATTTTGTTTAATCCTATTGTTCCTTTCCAACACAACACCGCCATTACCGCTACCACCACCACCACCAATCCATCCTTGTTTTGTTCATTAGTCATCGTAATTATTATCTCTAAATAGTTTGATTAAGCTTACTTTATCCATTATGATCTTGTTCTTCCCAACTTTAGCAAGTACTAAATATATCAATAAAAACATGTTATAGATGAGAGATTTAACAGAAGTGATTACTTTTTGTTGCGTGAGTTTCATGTTATATGTGATGTTAGAGAAGTGATGTCAATATTTCACATAGAGGGATATTTTGAAAAAAAAGTCAATAAAAAGGAACGGACAATCTTAGCTCCTTAAATGCATAAGTGCGAACAAGAGTTCCTAGACCATTGATCTTGCAATTCTTGAGTATATGAGACAATTCTTTACCTAAGTAGCTTATTTGATCTCTTTGAGTAGTGAATTTATAATAGAATATTGTTTTTCTAATCTCTAATAAAGGTTACATATCTAGAGGTATGATTGAGTGTTTATTGACTCATGGCATCCATCATGTCATTTTGATGATCGATATATAAGATAAACTTCCTTATGTTAAGTTTATCTTAATGGGATTGCTATTAGTTCAAGATTGATAAACTTTTATTGAGCATAAGAACTTGTTTCAGAGAGGTTGGAGTGGATAAATCATTCTACTATTTTTCTTCCAAACTCAGCAATCATCTTTAAGCACGGAGCGGTTTGGTCCTATTATTTTCTAAGAAGTCAAACCAAAATAAATAATGAATTTAGCTCACTATTTTAATACGAAAGAATTTAGAGCTCTCTACACTTTTGACCTCTAGGCAAAATTCTTTAAATAAAATCTAATATGTTGGACATCAACTTCTTATTATGAATAACTAGATCACTGTTTGATGTACATATACAGTGGAGTAACTACATAGCTATCAGGTGTACTCATATAACGGAGCACTTTATTATGTTGATAAATCATAATATATAAGCATAACACCAATGGTATTAACTTTTTTATAGTATATATAAATATATGCATATGTGTGTTTAGTGTGCAACCTTGTGTATCTTCTCATTATATATGTCGCTTTTAGCTCGTTAGACCAACTTTAAGTTTTAACGCACGTCTTCTGGCACGGTTTTCATGGTCGAGCAACTCCATCCTTATTCCTCCGGCAATACAAGTTGCTGACATGGAGTTTCTTGGCTGCCTTAAGTTTCTGACAAGTAACGTTGAGTGTTGTTTTTTTTTTTCCCTTCAAAATTTGATTGGTCAAAAATATAATAATGGAGCCCATAAAAATTATAAAAAAAATGTTAAGAATTTTTAGTGAAGTAACTCGGGGATAAGGTGGTGAGTTGCTTAAAATAGTGAGTTCCTTAGCGCATGAATACCAGCGTTACTTAGTCGCATTTTTCTATGCTGAAGCAACGACATGGAGTTGTTTCGTCAGCATTTACAATTGAGCTAGTGTTTCTGTTGCTTGTTAGGTAACTCTGACAACTAACGAGTAGCTCCTTTTTAAAAAAAAAAAAAAATTTATCTAGTGAAAAGGTTAAAAAAATTTGGTGATAATTAATTTAAAATATGTGAAGAAATTTTGTGAAGAAACTTATGAGAATAAAATGTAAAGTTGTTTAGAAAATAGAGTTTTTTTAAAATATTGATATGATCATATAAATAATTCTTAAAATTATTAATTAATATTCATTCTCTTAATATATTAATGTGGCACTTAGAAACAGGAGATGGGTTGCTAGAAGATAGAGATGATGTTAAAGTGATATTAGCCTAAGAAAATATACAAAATGAGTATATCTTTAATAGTAAGTTTTCTTTGTACAAATTGATTTTCCTTCCTTATTTAATAAAACTAATATTATGAAGTAGTTTAACTAATTAATTCAGATATATGAAAAGATTAAAAATTAAAAAAAAAAATCGGATACAATTAAAAGTTTAATCGAAATTCAATTGGAGTCGAACTGGATTGAACCTTCACAGTCAACTCAAATTTGGCAAGACTGAATAAAACTAGAGTACAATTTTTTTTTTTAGTAAACGATTCCATTATACAATCAGCAATGGGTGATCGAGCCCCAGGTCAGGAATGTAGCGTGAACGATCAACTTGGTCAAAAAAGAACAATACCAAAAGAAAATAACTATTTTGGCAAAAAAAAAAAAAAAAAAAGAGAGAAGAAAGGAAATAGCTATGGATGCAAGTGAAGTTTAACAACCATGCTACTATCTTGTTTATAAAGTTTGTGCCCATGTATGCTTCAAGGATCACTCGTTCATGCTCATGTATGCGTTAAAATAATATTTTATACGTCGTGATGATTTGGACGGGCAGGCATATAAAGACAAAAACGTAAACTATCTTATAATAAAGAGAAACAGGAAAAAGGAAAAAAAGAAAAAGGATATCTGGATTTTATGGGAAAAATCCCAAATCCTAAGCAAAAAGGTTAATTAGAGATAAGTGCTCTTATTAGTAGGATTCGGCTTATAAATGTATTTATAGGCTTGTAAAAAAAAAGCATAATGAGAGATGTTGGGATATTATTTGATATAGCTATTTCAATATTTAAATCAACAAAGATATATATGTAGAAAAGTAAAAATTTTAGAGAGCTTAGTGTATGTAATGTGTGCAAACATGTTATCGTTAAAGTGTCTAGGTTATTTATAGAAAGGGGTTGATGTAAATCTATGAGCACGTATTGCACGTTGATATGCTCACTAAGTCTAGTAAGTGAGATTGTGCTAATCATTGTGCTTCGATAATAAAGGGATTCTATGGTTGATTAAGTCTTAAAGTCTTATCCATTTAGTATGCGATTGTTGTGACCATCCTAGTGTGGAGGTAGAGACTGGATGATTTCTCATTCTTGTTTGGAGGCTCCTTAACCAAGTAATTCAAGAGGTAGGGCAAGCTCATCAATGGGTAAACATGTCGGTCTTGTGCTCGAATAGATCGACCTAAGGTTTAAAGAGATCAGTTTGGGCATAAGGGATCTATATCTAATATCTCCTATTAATAAGTTGGAAATAGATTCATTATACTATAACAACACAATTATAATATGAGGTTCTCCCAATTACAACATATTCAATCTAGCTTTCATAATTCATTAATATACTATAAAATCATAAATATAGCATTAAACAAAGTAAAACCCTAATAATAACTTGGTACACGGAATAGTTTAGGCTATAAGCAATTATAAAAAGAACAAACGCAACTCAATCTACTAATATGAGACACTCCCTTTTTCGATCGGCTAGTTAAGATAGGGAGAAAGGTTTCAATGATACTAATATGCTATATTGATTGATGTGATATTAATATATTACGTAAATCGATAAGTGATATGCAAGTATTAACATGTTAAACATAATTAATATTTTATTAAAATATATATTATTTTATTATCATGTATTAAATTTTTATTAATACTTATATATTATTCATCGACCTACATAGTATATTAATATCATTAAATTATTTTTCCAAAACAGGATGCGTAACATGCCACTCAATAGCCTTTAAGAAAGGCTTTTAATTGACAATATGCTGCCAACATATTTTCAAGCATTTTATATATTGATTTGGCTTCCATATGATTTGAACTTTCATATCCTATGCTTTATTGAAGGATAAATTACAAACACCCCTCTTTATACGTGCTTTACATGAATTTAATCTTCCTATTCTTTAAAATCGAGTGTCTACACTTTCAAATTCCTATAGATATAAAGTGTTTCCATACCCTATTTTACTATTTAGTTCTTAAACAATATGATAAAAAATACTAAAATTAAGAAAATTACATTATTGTTGTTGTCCAAATCTTACTTGTTTTTATTAGATCATTGAGATTTAGTCTCATAACTCTATAAATATACTATTGTTATAAGACACTTGTGACTAGCGAGTACAAAAAAGTAATATTGTTAGACTTGACTCGATAGTTAATCGAGATATATAAAAAGATTAAGAGTTAAAAGGGATAAATTGGAATGAAATGAGGGTTAAACGGTAATTAAACCAAATTGATTCTATTAAAAGATTAAGTCAAATAAAGTTAATTCATATACGGTTGATTTCGAATTTGACAATATTGCAAAAAAGGTAATAAAACCTTGTATCGGTGCCGTAGTATTGACCGGTCTATTTTAACACCCACCCAGATTTGAATTTTCCATGTGATTCCTCGGGAAATACCGAAGTTAATCATACCACTCTCGGGTAATGCAAGATTATCCAAGGGGAGTCGTATTGTATCGATAATTGCTATGCAGTAGTACTAATGAAAAAGGAAATGAAAGGGGAAAAAAAAAAAAAGTAGACGGAATGAAAAGAATAGAAAAGATTGAAACAAATTATGATGGGTTTCACATAGGATTCTCTTCATTGACCAGATGCTTCATCTTTAAAAAGCCATGTCTATTTGGGGGATTCAAAAGCAAAAACTATGCATGCATGCATGCATTATAAATGTCCCTTCATGCCAACACCAACCCATTACCCTAAGCTTTAAGCAAAAGATTCTTGTCTTCCCTTTTAACCCTTTGCTTTACGTAACTTCATTTTTTTTTTTTTCCTCATTAATAAAGCCCCAAAAATCAAGTTGGGGACAAATCAAGATGGGTTTCGTTCGGTCCGTTATGTTTATGTAAATCGCACACATTATAAGGCGGTAGTACTCCCTTACATGACATTACCTCTTTGAAAAAGCGTTTAGAGGATTTAGGTTAGGACATGTTATGGTTAGTTCAAGTCATTTCTTTTGAGAAAAAGATTGGTATCTACGGGTGGACAAAGCCCTTTAAGATTTTTACTTTAAAGGGAACATTTTTTAGCTTAATTTGACCAGCAAATCCTTTATATAACAGAAAGCCAAAACCTACATCAATGAAAGTAGGCTCAGCCGTCAAGGGAGCAGCTAAAAAATATAAAAGCATGGGATTTTTTAGTTCAAAAGTACTCAAATTTTTAGTAGCAACAAGAAGTTAAAGAAAAGAAAAAGACTCCCTAGGAGATTACAATCTATCACAATCTTTTAGGTTATAAAGTAATCTTTTTCTTTTTTCTTTTTTTAATCAACTATGCATTTTACATAGACAGAGAAAAGAGAACCAAGTGCATCCAATTTCCAATGGAAGGAGCACTGCTCATGCCAACTGAACTATAAGATATTAACTAGGCCATATATCAACATTTGCATGCATTAGTCGATCGCACTGTATACTTAGGCAAGTTCTCACACTCACTTGGTCATTTCACGAGGATCGAAGAATTTAAATTCATAGTTAATTGATTTAAAAATTTAAATTTATAAATATAATGTTAATTTTTCATATTTATTTTACAATACATCTTCTCACTTGTAAATAGATTAAAATTCCGTCATATAAATGAATCAATCAAGTTGGGGGTAAATGAACAGTACAAAGATTTGAACTTGTATATTCCATGCTAATATTATATTAAATTGACGAACTAATAATGGTATGGCTTGGTTGCAATTACATGAATAAAGTATACATTGAGTGTAAGTAGGTTTTGTAGCCTTAGCGACGATAAAATGATTAATCAACCTTTTTAATACGAAGAGTGTGGGAAAAAAGATTCAATAATATTAATATATTACGTGGATTGATGAATAGCATGAAAGTATCGATAAAATTTTAATCTGTAATGATAAAAAAACGAAATTTTTGAAAAAATATCGATCATTGGATGGTTAATGGATCTTGTAGCGTGTTAATATCATTAAAATCTTTCTCGAAATGTTAGAGTGTATTTCCTATAAAACAAGTCACGATGTAGATGGTTCATGTTATCCAATTGTGTGCAAGATTATGTATAGCTTAATGAATCTTTTTTCGTTTAAGATTACGGAAATATTTGATCAGGAGACATAAATAGCAAGGTATAATATTATTTATGAATTTTAAAAAATCTACAATGCAATGTGGAAACTTACCTTTAGGATTTTAGATCTACATTTTATACCACTTAAATCTAATTTGCAAGTTTGTATTTATTATCAATGTTATAATTTTTATTGGTACTTACACTTCACTCATCAATCTATATGGCGTATTAATTTATTGAATATTTCTTCTATATTTGAGGTGGTTGGTATCCTGTAGTCGTATCTCTTTTCCAATTTTTTTAAAACTATATTGTGCTAACAGTTATAATAAACTCCAATAAAGTAAGCTGCTGTCAGTCAATTAAATAATAATAATAGTATATTAATTTATCCAAATTGGCTGTCGGTTATACTTTATATTAAGTGGTAGTTTAATTACAAAATGTCATTGTGAATTCAAAGAAAGTAAGAATATCCATAACCTTTTTATCTCATACTATATTTTAATGCAATATTGGCCTCCTAAACTAAAGTTTAATCAACAGTAGGAAAAAGCCAAGTTCCGGAATATTTTCAAGCTCCTCATATGTCTGGATTCAAACATTGACACAACTATGGAGGTGGTACGAGTCTATTCGGACCATATCGTGACACTAATCCAGCAAGCTGTGCCGGTTTTGAGAACCCACCCGTGGCCGGCTCTTAATAAACTATCGGGTCCACAGGTCATGAGTGGTCCAACGAGTCAAATCCATGGAACCATTGGTTCATATGTCCAGCTTGGAAGCTCCGATCTATCATGTGACAAAGGGTTAGGCGTTAGTTACCCGAATTGGGTAACGATGCTTGAAAATTCAATAAGGCAAGTTGTCAAAAGTAATTAAAAGGGAATTTGAACCAATTCATTTACAATAAATTTATGCTTTCATTGGCAAATCCTCGATGACTCACACAAAGCCATATACGAGGGTTTATAATTTGTGTTATCATGTTATGTTTCGTTTTTGTATTTAAATAAGTTTGTATTTGTAAAACCTAAATTAGGACCTATTTACTGATCATGTGTGAAAACCTAAATTCAAAATTCAGTGTTTTTTGTATCCGAATTAAATTTGTTTATATTATGATTGATAATTTGTATTACTATATCATATCTTATTTATTTTAGATTTAATATCATTTATTGATTAAAAAATTATAATTAAATCCATTAAATATATATAGATATAAAGGGAAAAGTACGAAGATAATACTTAAATTTTGTAAAGTCAAATGATATAGTATATTTATACTTAATAAAAATTTAGAACCCAAACAAAAGTTTTTAGTAAATCAAAATTTCACTAAATATAGAAAATTCGAAAATTTAAGTTATATAATATCATTAAATTAAGTTGAACCATGAATTAAATGGATAATAATATTACTATAAATGTTGATTTCTAAATTTATCACATTATCTCTTAGATTTTTTTAGTTAAAGAATATATACATAAGTTTATAATTTTTTGTCAATTTAAAAGTATGATGTAGCAATAAAAATATATAACTAAACATATATCATATCTTTAATTGATATCTTCAAGTTAGAAAGAAATGATTTGTACAACGAAATGCAAATACAAAAGAATATATAGAGTGTCTTGTGTCTGTGTCTAAAAGCTTAATCCAAATTTGGACGTAAATTTAACTATATTTAAACAAATCTAACTCATTTGTATCTTATGCCAAATTTTTCTATATATTAATTCATTTAAGTCATATCGTATCATATTCAGATCCATCCTATTGAAGCTTCAATTTGTCAGCCCTACCACACATGTAGAGGTGTGCTATACAGTTTGTCTGAAGGTAGTTTGCTAATGTTTTCCCCTTCCCGTTCATAAGGTCTCATTTGTTAATACCTTCTACACATTATTAAAATTTTCAAACTCACCAACTAAGTGGTATAATAAAACTAGTATATTTTTATGCCATGCTACTTTGTACTTTCCTCCCTCTTTTTTAAATTCCTAAAAAATGAAACAGATAATTAGAATGAAGAGGAATATAAATTTCAAGAGTTAAAGAGAGATGAAGATGATGTTTATTTCATTTTGATAAAATACGATATTTTTAAACTTTAAAAATATATAGAAAATTTTTATAGATAAATATATACTGCATTCATTTTTAATATCACTTTCTATGTAAATAGTTTGCATCAGTTATTCACGAGTTTTCAATATCCTCAACTTAATTGAAATATTTGCTATGTAATCAAACTCTAAAATAACGGCTTACTTGAATATCTATATCAATTAAGAAAAAGTTGACTAATGCTAAAGTTCGAAGAAGTTAAACTGGAGTGAACTAGATAATATATAGTTTATTGCAAGTTGAGGATTCTCGAAACACTAACATAACCAATCTAAGTAGCAACATAGAAGGCAATAGTAATACTAACTACAATAACATTTAATTACAAATATTTTCCATACTTCTTTCTAAAATTAAAAGTATTTTATAATCTCAATATTAGTGTCTATGAAACATCAAAGGGATGGCTATTTTCATCTTTCCATAATTACTCCAACATCTAAAGACATTTCAAATATGATGAGTATAAGATTAATCCAATACGTAAAAATAGCAACCCCACAAAAATATTGATGTAATTATATTAAGCGATATGTAGATGGTTAAAAAAATTTTAATATGTGAAATATAATGATATTAGTAAATTATGAAATTATATAGATTTTAATGACTTTTTTATATTATTTTCTTTTAATGTAATAGTAGTTATGATGTGTTATTTATTTGTGGCATACTTGTATTTTGTTGTAAAGGGAGCAATACCCTATGTATATGTGATATTCATAAATAATGATGTAATGCAATTTTATTGTACTTTAATGGGATAATGTGAACCAATTAGTTGTATAATTTTAATATGTCATACAATATGAATTTTATTTTGGAAATTAACATGCAAAATTGGAGAGAAGGAGGTGTTGGCAGCTAAAATTCGACTTGGGCCTCAATGCCCAAAGGAGACTAAGAGGTTGTAGAGGACTAAGTCTGAATTTGTGCCTTTAGCCCAATAATTGAAATAGAATTGACTCTTTGGATTACGGTGATGGGGCTAGAAGAGTGAAGGCCATATAAATTTAGGATGATTAAAGGAGATTTGGCATGGTAGGATTGGAGTAGAACAGCCCGTCTGATCCGACCTTTCTTGGTTTGGCTCACATTAGTGAAATAAAGCTAATTGGGCCTAGGGCGATAGGAATCAAGCTATTGGATCTTTGACCTACAGCCGAGCCTGAAGAATAAAAGGACTGGCACGATGAATCCTTCTGTTCTAACTGACCTCTGCCAAGACTAAGTATTTTCTTACCAAGTCACTCTTCATGCCGAGCAGTATAATTGCCTATCTTTCTATAGTGTGCTGAATTGAAGATCACTCACTCACGTTCGAGTCAACCAATTACTCAACATCTTTCTTACCGAGAAGCCAAGAAAAAGAGACTCTAGATTGACTAAGCCATCCTTACTCAGATAAACTAGCTGTTTGTACTTTTTGTTCGCATTTTCTAACAACCTCGCCAACATAGCATCACTATGTGTACAGTATCATGTATAGAATTCGTTATACCAATGATTATTTTTCTTGTATATTCATTTTTACCTTTTTGTATCTTGTTTTTTACTTCCTTAGGAAATGCTATTTTGTATTTTCCTTTTTAGGTAAGTTACCCTAATTTAAAAGTATAAATACCTTTATACTTGTAGCTGTGGGAATTGAATTATCCTTAATACACTTTGGAGTATTTTCTTCCTTGCGTAAATACCCTATTTACTCTCGGCATCACTTTTATCCTAACCCTTGAGCAAGGCTAAGTGGCGAGTAACCTCATCGAACTGATTTTTTTATCATATCGAATTGTGCCGTGAGTTTTCGGGAGTTCCATTGGTACGTCATATCCTTTGGAGTTGTTCATGGGTTTTGCTTACCTTTCATTTGTCATTCATTCCTTTCACACTTTCTTCCATTAGTTCTTTTGAGTTTTCCGCAAGCTTAGATCCATCCAGTTACTGGCCTTGTTTGTTCTTGGTCATGGTTCGCAATAAAGAGGATCCATGTTAAGTCCATTAAAAAAAGGATTTAATCTTAGCCATTGATTACTATCATGATCCAACGAATATGATCAACCACCGATTCCTATAAATACCCCCATCACTTCCTTATTTGGACAAGAGACAAATTCCAATTAACGCTGTTACTTTACTAAAATCTTGTCTCAAAGATTAAACACTTAAATACCTTAAGAACATTATCTTGTTCTTCATTGATTGTGGAGTTCGATGATATTGTGCTCCTCTACTATCACCATATGTACTAAAGCCCTATTAAGATTGCTTACTCTTCCTCTTTATCTTACCTCTCCTGATCATCTTATGTGTATAAGTCAAGCCATTTCCTTATTCGAGTGAAGCGTGATCTATCATATGGTATGTATGTGACTTTCACGCTTGAACCTTCACCCCTATAGAGGCTCACCCTAAAGAGATTAGGAGGCTCGATTAGAACATCACAGGCCCAATACATAAAGGGAAGCAGTTCAGATGGCTAAGAAGATGCTTAAAACCCCAAGCTTCTTGACAACATCTTCCTTACCTAATGTGAATCTTGGAGCCTCACTATAGCAATGGATGACCAAAAGGTTCTTGACCTCAATTATCTTCCTCCTATCAGCGCCCTATCCCTAGTAGGGCTTAAGAACCAAAGTGCATTAACGTGATGAGATGATTAAGAGCAAGATACAAGCAAGCCTATCATTAAGCCATTACGTTGAGACTCAAGGCTTACCTAATGAGATTTGTTAAGCTCTAGCCTCGTTGCCTAAGCTAAATTTAACTCCTTCAACCCATAACTATAAAGAAAGCCCATCTAAGTATTTGGAAGGGGTATTCCTCAGAAATTGAAAGTGATTTATACACTCTCTATTACACATATTAAGCTTATCTTATCAGTTGGAAACTTATTTAAGTATCGAAGTAATTACGTTAGAGGAAACTCTGGTGCACATTCTAATGCTTTATTGTTATATAAGCCTATAGAAGCCTAATAAGATCTAGACGAAAAATCACCAGCAACATTTGTCGCCCACATGTAAGTATCACATCAAAATCACTTCTAAGCACCTCGAAAACTTTAAACACCACCCACAAACTACCACCTTAATGGATGACATATGAGAAATTCCGAAAACAAGCAAGTGCGAGACCTTGTGTCACGACTTAAAGGGTGGCCTAATCGTAGCAAGTGTTGTATATCGTACAAAAAACCGTAAATTTGTTTTCGTTCCAATCAACAACTCTTCACACTACATATAAAGCTACTATTATAACCTATCACCCAAGAGTAAACATGCAAAGATAATATCACAACATATTCATATTAACATAAAGTTTATAAAGTAATAGTACTAAATAAGTGATACAGTACTCTAACATATCAGTGATGTAACTACAGTAATAACAAAGTATCATAAGAGTTCTAACTAAGAGTCTACATATATCTACTCAACTCTCTTCATCTGCATGCCACTTTCTCAAAAGTCCCAAAACTGACCTTAGGCATTCTTCGGTCAGATACATCAAAAAAGTAATCCTACATCAAAAGTCTATAAAGATATAAGCTATAAAACTTAGTGATATATCCTTAAACTATACTGACAAATAAGTTATTCAAACATTAATTACAAGCATATGAATACGTGAACAAGAAGAATGCCGAACAAATATATATAGTTGACCAAGTATTGTATACAACTCAGATTTAATGCCCTCTAAAGTTAACATTAGAGTATATATGCCACCAATCAAATTCGGATATCATACATGAACTTATATAACTATGAAACTTCATGTTTTATATTTAAGTAAAAGAAAAAAAATGATCTATTTGTATTTAATTTAAAATCAAGTTCTAAGTATAATTGTAAGTAAGCCCTTATAATCTACACTCGTTTCTAAATAGAGGTCTCTAGACTCGACTCTTAGCTAGGTGGTTGGCAACTCTAATATCTAGTAATCCTACAGGCCAAGGTAAAGTCATGTTTTACGTGTACATCGTACTAAAACACTTTAATTATAATTAATCAACCCTAACATGGCCTCTTGCTATCTCCATGTGATTTGATGGCCAGATTAGTTACACGTGTTATATGTTTATGCATGATTCGATTTAATTTAATAAAATTAGATTTAATTATTGTATGACCAAATAGTTTCACAGATAACCAAATTTTTACAAAAGCTACTATATAGCAAACATTTCGTTATCATAAATTAAAGTAATTTCACAATACAATAAACAATAGCATTCACATATATATCCCGACCTCACACATCAATCAATTATCAATAACAATTAAATAATACTAGCTACAGGTACAAACAAGTATGGAACTATTATAAATACTCACTTAACTATAGTGAACCTCTAGGATCGTAATAATCAGCGGGGAGGTTTACACTCTCGTCAAGATCACTTGATTATTATAAAATGGAACTAAATTTCCTAATTCAAGTTTTTTTGTCAATTGCGTGTAACTTTTTCATTTTAATTCCGATATTTATGAACTTATAGTCATTTCTGATCATTTTTGAATGTACATTCATATAATAGGATCTATTCTAGACTTTAAAACCTGTATTTTTCAATATGGGCATATAATGTTATGAATTTTATTATTTTAACCCGAATAATTTTATTTATTAATTTTGAGCTTTTATTAATTATTTTATAATTTAATTAATGTCTAAATTTTTATATTTTTATAATATTTTATTTTTGAGTCTAATTTATATTAATTTCACTATTTCTTTACTTTTAAGCTTATTTTACTATTTATTTTAATTTTTTTATTATTGTAATTTTTCTTAATTAATTAATTATTATCATTTTCTAATTTTTTTTTAAATTTACAGTTTAATTAGGTATTTTGGAAAATTGTTGATGTAGCATTTCCTTAGTGATTCATGTGGCAATTTGTCAAATTTTTTCCTTATTTTTTTATATTACTTAAATTTTGTATTATTATTATATATTTATATGTTATTATAATTAATTACTTAATTGATATGTATATAGGCCTTAACAATTCCTTATGGGTTTTTGCCCATTTTTATATATATATTTTATTATGTTATCTTAAATAAGTATATTATAAGTATGTGTGTGCTTGTATATATATATATATATATGTACATATGTATTCTTAATTATTCATGTATTTAGCATATTAGTANATAATTAAATTTATATAACACTAATTTATTTATACATCTATAATTATTCATAATTATAAAATAGTATTACCAATTTTATAAATTAATTTAATATTCTAATGTTTATTAGTATTTAGAAATTATCTCTAATTGTTCGTTAGTAATTTTATGTGATTATGCGTATTAATTGATAATTGTACCTAATTATAATTTATTATCGTAAAAGCAAATTTGTAAGTTTATAAGCTTTAAATATTAGTTTTAAAGTTTTTGTCACATTCAGGTTCAATCTCTAATATTTACACATAGATAGGGTTTAAGGTTTTTGTTCGCAATTAGGGTTTTGACTAATATATTAAAAGTTTTTTTAGAATAGTTTAGAGATTATAATTTAATCAAATTTTTAGTTTATCTGATTTTGTCGACTCATAAATTTATCTAAAACATTTAGGTTTAGTTTAAAGATCCGACCAAGAATTTACGAGGTTTACACTCTACACTACGATCGACTACCCAACTAAATACCCCAAAAATAGCTCCTCTGTTGAACCATCAATCAACCTAGCTTTAACCTCGTCAAGGCTAATCACCTATTTTGACAAGTCATGATTTCACGAGAGATGACACAATGATTTCTTTAATGCCACATGCAATTATAGCATCGTGCATTGACAAATACTACTAACAGTTGAAATATGAGTTATAATACTATCCATAAAATTCTATAATGTGTGGAAAATGTTAACATCGCAACAATGCAATAACTTTTTCATTATAATTGATTTGTTATTTTAATTTATGATTATTTCATGGAAGGATAATAATATTACCTTATTTATTTCTAGCATTATATTTTCTTGTGAGAAGAGTAATGCTTTTGTATACATAACTTTCTCTAAATAAATAAAGATATTATGTGTTCTTCCACATGAATAAGAGAATATTGAATAGGCAATTTTCAATTTACATTATTGATGAACTTATAGGTGTTACAATGTGAAATTGTGCAAGATGACAGAAAGGGAAAAAAAAAAAAAAGCAAAATGTGGTTGCTTGGGTCTAAGAAACTGTGACCTGGTTGAACTACCATTTGCATAAACTTGAAAATAAGTTAGCCCTTCATTAGCCGACAAATGTTCGTCTTAAGGGCCTCGTAACTTATTAGTTCTAGTGAGTCCTATTTCGATTTCCTTAATTTAACATATATTAAGTCCAGCCC
This sequence comes from Lumnitzera littorea, assembly GCA_024138015.1. Taxonomy (NCBI): domain Eukaryota; kingdom Viridiplantae; phylum Streptophyta; class Magnoliopsida; order Myrtales; family Combretaceae; genus Lumnitzera; species Lumnitzera littorea. The sequence continues at coordinate 2,540,796 of JAMXBB010000009.1, read as the reverse complement.
GCTTAATATAAATTATTTGATATTAAATTAAATTTTTTTTTCTAAAAAATTAAAAAAAATTGAGTTGCCAACCGGTTTAACAGGTATAAAACGAAATTAGGGTTTTTAGGCGGGAAAACCCTAATTTAGCTAAAAACTCTAATTTCTCCACTAGTCTACGGGTATTTTAAAAATTTTAATTTTTAGAAAATTAAACAAAGAAACCGAGTTCAAGGGTTAACATATTAAAACTAAGTCAACATGTGAAAATTAAAAAAATTGATGAGCTTTATTTTTATAAATTTTCTAAAAATATTAAAAATATACTTAAGTTTACAAAATGTAATTAAAATGATTTTTATTACTAATTTCTAAAAAAAAATATTTTATTTTTAGACGGTTACTTCGAAAGTGCCTACATACCCATTAATCATGATCAAATCGAGCATAGCTTTTCTTTTTTTTATAAAATTTTTAATGAGTAGGTTATTTTTATTTCGAAAACTAAGCCAAGTTTACGTTTTTTATCAATTTATTATTTTAAGAAAAAAAACTCAGAAATCTAATTTTTCCGAATTAAATAAAAAAACCCTAACTAACCGAATCTTTAAAAAAAACACTCAATTTAAGATTTTTTATTTTTAAAAACCACTATATGTTAAAAATATTTTTTATTATTAAAAAACATGATTTTTCAAAAAAGACTTAATTCAATTAAAAAAAATTGCAACAAAATAAATAACAAGAAAAAAGAAACCTGCACTTAAATAAAAGAAATAAATTAATAAAGGAAAAAAAATAACTAAAAATATTAATAAAAATTAATGAAATAATATAAAATAATAATAAAAAATACTGAAAATTTACCCAGATCAGATAGCATCGGTGTTGGGCGAGCGTATGGGCAAGGCTAGGCATTGGTTGGGTGAGAGTGGGCATACACTGAGCATGCGCTAAGCGAACATAAGCATGCTAGGCGACGGTGGACATAGATCTAAGTGGTATGGGTCTTGTAGGCATGCGTTAGGTGAGATACAGGTAACAGCGGGCGAGACGCGAGCGTTATGGGCATGATACGGGCGACCATGTATGAGACTAGGCATGAGCAAGGGCGACAATGGGCGTGGATCTAGGCGTAAGCGAGGGCAACGCGGGTGATAGTAGGCATAAATCTGGGTAGTACGAGCAAGTGATTAGGCGACGACTTCGAGCAATTGTAGGTAAGTGACTAGCGACATTAGGGCATGGATCTGGGCGGTACGGACAGTGTATCAAGTGGTTGGCGGTGGTGCTTTGGTGGTACGTGTGGTGGCGCGTGGTGGTGGTACGTGGTGTGTGTGGTGTTTTACGGTGGTAACACGTATGGTGTATGTGGAGTGTAATTAAGAAAATCGTCCTCTAAATCCCCCGTCAATGTGCTATTTACAAGCTTAAAATCGAATTTTTCAAATTAAAGATACAAAATATACGATTGCGATTCTTCTAAGATTGATCTTAATTTCTAAAAACCCTAGTTATTTTAGGCTTTCTATTTTAGGCCCGATCCGATCCTAATTAAATATAGCCTGATAACTCAATAAATCCTAATTTGAACCATTAAATTTAATGAATTTTTATTCTATATTGGTCTGGCCCAAAATTAATTAATTAAGCCCATCTCGTTACCTAATCCAATAACCTAACTTAATTCAAATTGATACGATTCGACTCATCACTTGACTTGCTATGACCTGACTTGATCTTCTTTTTTATTTTTTTTTTCATTTTTTTGTTTAATTTTCGTTTATTTTATTTTTTATTTTGATTTTATTTTTCTATTTATTTATTATCCTGGCTTAATTAATAAAAAATTAAAAATTGGCAATAATGAGATATCTATAGTTGTCCCTTTTTATAATGAAGTTCAATTAGAACTTTGCTATAAAGATAAAAGAGATACTCATTTTTGTCAGACCCAACTTGGATAATCTAAATAGGATAGATTTCTCTTTATTTTTGGTGGATTATCCGAGGAGGATAAATCTCTTCAAGACTCGTTTTGGTTTAACTTGAAGAGGATAAATCTTTTTGAGATTTGTTTTGATTTCATCTGAAGAGGATAGATTTCTTTGAAATTTGTTTTGACTTATGATCCAAAGAGAATAGATCTCTTCAAGATTACTCTTGGTTAATCTGAAGAGGATAGATTTCTTTAAGATTAGTTTTGGCTAATCCGAAGATGATAGATCTCTTCGAGATTCATTTTGGTTGATCCGAAGAGGATAAATCTCTTTAAGATTCTTTTTTTTTTTGTTGATCCGAAGAGGATAGATCTTTTCAAAATTCGTTTTGATTGATCTAAAGAGGATAAACCTCTTTGAGATTTGACTTGGTTAATCTGAAGATGATCGATCTCTTTAAGATTAGTTTTAAAAACTAGTTTAATTCTTCTAACTATCTCTTTTCCAAAGACTTTGAATTGAAGAATTTCCTAAATAGCAATTGATTGGCATGCATACATCAACTCCCGATATTCACTCATTCAATCGGCAGAATTTCACTAAAGGACTATGATTGCTTCTTCATTCTTTTTTCCACTTTTCTTCTTTTTCTTTTTTTTCTCTTTCTCTTTTTTCTTTCGATAAATTCTTCCAAACTTTTGAGTCCTGTAACTGTGACATGCTCAATCCTTGAATTTTCATTGTTCGATACCAAATTTCAATTTCCTCTCTCCATGACTTCTGAATAATAAATCTCTTTTCGCGAGAAACAAGATTAAATTATTAAAAACATTCGATTTCATTTTATCTAGTGATTCAGATTCATTGGTAATGCTTTGGTATTTAAGTATATGAGGCTAAGAAACATGGTACAAAAGAGTTTATTGGTGAAGTATTTATTGGTCAATGACCATTTGAATTTGAGAATATTCATGGATATTAACTTTACTTGTAAACGATGAAAGATTAACCATAAACTCATTCAAGAAAAATTGAAATCTTCATTGAATCTAGTTTTCATGGATAACACAACTTGACTGCGTCTGAATTCACTTATCCCCTTAATTCTAGGCCATCCATCTCTATCAACACTAATGCACCTCTTGATAATACCCTTTTCACCACATAAGGGCCTTCATAATTTGTAGCAAACTTGCCCTTAGGGTCTTTTGTGTTTGGCAATACTTTCTTCAACACCAAATCTCCCTCTTTGAAGTGCTTCAAGCGTACTTTCTTGTTAAAAGCTCGGATCATCTGCTGTTGATAGCACTGAACATGACATATCGCTACAAGTCTTTGCTCATCTAAGAGATTCAAATGCTTCATTCACTTCTTTACCCACTTTGCTTCATTAAGCTGAGTTTCTGCTAATACTCGGAATGAAGGTATTTCTACTTCCATCGGTAGTACTGTTTCAATTCTATACACCAATGAATACAGTGTTGCACTGGTAGAGGTTCTGACTAAGGTTTTATAAGCCATGAGAGCAAAGGGAAGCATCTCATGCCTGTCTTTATAAGTGATTGCAATCTTCTCAATGATTCTTTTAATGTTCTTATTTGGGACTTCAACTGCTCCATTCATCTGAGGTCGATATGGAGTTGAGTTTCTGTGATTAATCTTGAATTGGTGACACATTTCATCCATCAACTTGTTATTCAAATTCATCCCATTGTTTGTAATAATGGACTTGGGTGTACTGTATCTTGCAATAATATCTCTTTTTAGGAATTTGACCACAACTCCTTTGGTTACTGTAGCAAACGATACTGTTTTTACCAACTTGGTAAAATAGTCGATCGCAACTAGAATGAATCTATGCCCCTTTGAAGCTATTGGTGAAATTGGACCAATCATGTCAATTCCCCACATCGAAAAAGACCAAAGAGCCGACAATATATGCAATTCTTAAGGAGGAGCATTGATTTTGTTAGCGTACACCTAACACAGATGACAGTACCTCACATGCTTGATAAAATCCAATTCCATAGTCATTCAAAAATACCCTATTCTCATGATCTTTTTGGTTAACATGTACCCATTCATGTAGGGGCCACAGACTCCTTCATGCATTTCTTTAATCAATTTCTCGACTTCTTCTTCATCCATACACCTTAATAGAGTTGCATCTAGTGATCTCTTGTATAATGTAGCTCCACTTAATAAGAAATGAGTAACCAACCTTCTTAAAGCTTTTCTATCTTTTCTATTAGCATCTCTAGGAAATTCATTAGTTTGAAGTAACTTTTTGATATCATGATACCAAGAATTCTTTGATTCTTTTTCTTCAACTATAAGGTCAAAAGCTAGTTTTTCCTCTACCTCAATCTTCAAGGGTTGAATTTCTAACCCATCCGTGATTTTCACCATTAACGTTAACGTGGCCAATGCATCAACAAATTGATTCTGGATCCTTAGAATTTAGTAAATGAAATCTTCTAAAATTTTTCAATTAGCTTTCCTAAATTTTCATGATAAGGTATCAATTTCTTATCTTTCGTCTTATATTCTCCTAAGATCTAGAGAATTATAAGGGAAGAATCTCCATATACTTCCTACTTTTGTATCCCTATATATAACGCCATTTTGAGCCCTAAAATGCAGGCTTCATAGTTTGCTATATTATTGGTATATAGAAATGTCAATCTTGCTGCCATAAGGAAATGGTTATCCTTAAGTGATACTAATACTGCTCCTATCCTACATCCAAACACGTTGGCTACTCCATCAAAATACATTTTCCATCTCAATTTCTCATCATTCAATTCATTTGCCATCATCACATTTTCATTAGGAAATTGTGCTTCTGATCCAACATCCTCATCTTCTAATGGGTATTTTGCCAACCAATCAACCATTGCTTGCCTTTTGACTAAACTTTGACTTACGTACTTGATATCAAATTTAGAGAGTAGCATCTGCCACTTTGATATTCTCCCAATCAACGCTGGCTTTTCTACTAAATACCTTAAAGGGTCATGTTTTGTCAACAACTCTATTAAATAATAGAGAGTGTATTGCTTGAGCTTATGCATCACGCACACCAATGCACAATAAGTTCTTTCCACTTCTAAGTATTTTTGTTCGCCTTCTATGAATTTCTTGCTTAAATAATATATAGGATGCTCTTTTCTTCCTGTTTCATCTTTCTACCCCAACATACATCCCATCGATTCAGGAAGAATTGTCACGTAAAGGATTAAGGATCGTCTTAGTGTAGGAGTGACCAATATAGGAGGATTCATGAGATACTATTTGATTTTAGCAAATGCTTGCTCACACTCTTCATCCCATTTGATGGCTGCATTCTTCCTCAAAAGTTTAAATAACGGCTTACATCTATCAGTTAACTGCAATACAAACCAAGCGATGTAATTCGACCTTCCTAGCAGTCCCTAAACTTTTTTTATAGTCTTTAGTGCATGCATGTTTACGGTTGCCTTGACTTTATCTAAGTCTACTTCAATTCCTTTTCTACTGACTACGAAATCCAACAATTTGCCCGAAGTTACTCTAAAGGTTCACTTTTTAGGATTTAGCTTTAGTTGAAACTTCCTTAACCGCTCGAATAACTTTTGCAAAATATCCACACGATTTTCATTCTCTTTAGATTTGGAGATCATATCATCCACGTAAACCTCAATTTTTCGATGTATCATGTCATGAAACAAAGCTACCATAGCATGCTAATAAGTTGCCCCAGTGTTTTTCAACCCGAAAGGCATCATACAATAACAAAACGTTCCCCAAGTGGTAACGAAAGTTGTTTTTATTTTATCTTTTTCTACCATTTTAATTTGATTATATCTTGAGAAACCATCCATAAACAAGAAAAGATGATTCTTGGTTGTGTTATCCACTAATACGTCAATATGTAGCAAAAGAAAGTTATCATTTGGTGTCGCCTGGTTTAAATCATGGAAATCTACACAGACCTTGACTTTTCCATTTTTCTTCAACATTGGCACCACATTAGTTACCTATTCGGGATAATCCAATATTTCTATGAACCCAACTTTTAGCAACTTCTCCACTTCTTCTTTTTCTTTGAGGAGGATGTTCGGCCTAAATCGTCTAAGCTTTTTTTCTTTTTGGTTTTATTTCCTCCCAGGTTGGCAATTTGTGAACTACAATAGATGAATCTAAACCGGGCATGTTTTTATAAGACCAAGCAAATATGTCTAAGTATTCGGATACAATCGTGACTACTCTTGTTTCTAATTATCCATCAAATTACCACTAATTTTCAAGTTTCGTAGATTTTCCTTTGTCCTTAAATTGATCACAACCATTGATTCGTCAATAATTACTCTACCTTGTTCATAATGATGCCAACTCTCTTATATTTTGTTTGGAGTCTCAATATCATCTTCGACGTCTAATGCAGCAGGGCCGAAGGCAATATTGGTACTTTTATTGTTTTCATGCACAAGGTATCCATTACGTTCATCATTTTTATTGGATCTAAAGAGTAAAGGAACAAAAGAAAAGGACAATGAATAATAATAAAGAAGAATTGATAGAAAGAAAGGAATGAATTTTATTGAGTAAATGAATTCAAATTTTCTGAAAGAAAAAGCCTAACTAATCGGACTAATTATCAAAATCGAATGTTCTTAATTAATCAAATTTTGTGTTTCTAAAGAGACCTATTAACTGGAATGGAGAACCAGTTGTATAAGGAAACTAATACGCCAATATGTTCCTTCTCGTTTGGACTAATGCTACATTGCTGAGTCAAAGCCTTGGATAGATTGGCTACGTTAGGTTCTTGAACATTAGCTAGTATTGAGAATGTCTGGTGGATGTCCGGAAAGTCTATGTGAGCATGGTACAGCTAATCTCCTCTCTTACGTCTGGTTTTGGTCTTCATTTCTTGAATCTCCTCCTCAGTAGGCTCATATCCAAGCCCAAACGTTTTAATCTGATGTTTAGGTTGTTTCAAGCAGCCCCATGCCCCCTATCTTGAATCTTCGATCATACTGACATTATAAAAAATTTGCAATCCTGGCTCCTCCAATTCTTCACTCCCGACATAGGGAATAGTTGTCTCTTTATCAATCTTGTAGTCTTGCTCCTCGAGAATTTAACCAATTGCTCATTGGCTATGAATTTCACTTTTTGATGTAGATTGGATGGAATTGCCCCAGCTGAATGAATCCACGGTCTTCCAAACAAAAGATTGAAAGTCTGCGGTATATCTAGAACTTGAAATAGAAGAGTGAACATCTATGGACCGATCTTAACCTGCAACTCAACTTCTCCAATTATCTCCCTTTTAGATCCATCAAAAGCCTTTATTGAAATTGAGCTAGGCTTTATCTCAGTTATGTCCACTCCAAGTAAATTTAGTGTCGCCAAGGGACATATATTTAATGAAGACCCATTATCTATTAGAACTCGAGCAACCAATCTCCCTACATACTTGACTACTATGAAAAGGGGCTTTGTGTGTTGGTCTCCTTCTTCACCTAGCTCATCTGGCGAGAATTGAATCTGATCTATCGCAAATATCAAATTCACTACCAATCCTAGCTTCTCAGTGGAAATCCCTTCAAGTACTTTAACATCTTTCAGAATTTTGATCAATACCTTTCGGTAAGTATCTGATGATAACAGCAAGCCCATTAGGGAGATCTAGGCTGGTATTTTGGCTAATTGATCCATTATCTTATATTCATTGGCCTTTACTATTTTCTTAACAACATTTTGATCTTTATCATCTGTATCTTCAAAGATCTTTCAAGAAGCCTCTTCTACAGTAGACTTTCTTTTGGCTCCCTCGTTCTAGTCATAAACTCTCCTCGAGCGTGTAAGCCTACCGACCATAGGTAATGAGGACCTGGTCATCTAATTTACCACTTGGTAATCTAAGGGTGCTGCTTTGTAATTCTCTGGGGCTATTGGGACATTGAAAGTAATTTTATTAGGCTTACCCAATTCTTTAACTTTCTTAGTCCTCTCGTAATACTAAAAAACCAACGGCTTAAGCCCATCTCCAATCATTCCAACCATGTCAGTCATCTTCTTGTCTTCTACAATAAGTTTGTCTTCTTCCTCAAATTCCAGATCCCATCCGGTAGGTAGTTCGTCAGCATATATGGTGGGTGAATTAGCGTAATCCACTAAATACTGAAACTTCCCTAACAATTCTCCTAGGGTGTCGACCATCGAAACTCTAGCTTCATATCTTTTATTAAGCTCCTTCTGAGTATTTCTCTTTCGTGGTTTTAGAATTGTCATAGCCATGATATCAACTTTCTTTATCTTTCTATTCTTTAGTAGTTGATATATTGCCGGTCTAGTCCGAGTTTTATCCCTAAGATTCATGTTCTGTAAGTATCCGGCTTGCCTCAAATTCCAAGCTATCTCCTCAATGGTGATGAGGAGACTATTTAAATCGATCTTCGATTTAGAAACTTTAGCTATGATCATAATGATTGAATTTCCAAGATTCAACATAGAGTTGTTACCTATGTTGGGAGTAGGGGTTTAAATGAAATCTAATTGAACGAATTTTGGATCAATAAGATCATGGATCTTATGTCTGAGTCTCCAACATTGGTCTGTGGAATGCCCCACTTGCCCCAAGTGATAATCACAACAAAGTTTCGGGTTGTAATCTCTCAGTCTTTATCCTTCCTTCGATATTTCAAATGTTAGAAGATTCTCCTTCCTTAGTTGTGCAGGAACTTGGCTCAAAGGAATGGGAATATGAGTAAATTGTCTTCTTTGCGAGCGATTGTTTTGATTCGGATTCGGTGGGGGATTAGATCCTTCAGTCTAGGGCTATAGGCCTGATAAGATTGCCGATATTGGTACGCTTATGGTGACTTCTTTGGCTTTGTTGGAAAATCTTACGGGAGGTATCTTTTTCTCAATTGGTTCAAGATTAGGAAGCCTTCTAGTAGTAATAGCTTCCTCAATTCGATACCCTGAGACTACAATTTCTGCAAAGTTGGAGGTGGGGTGTTCGACCAGATATTGGTAATATGGGCTTCTATGAGTATTGATGAAAGTGAAGGTCAGATCCTTTTCTGTCAAGGGCGGAGTTACCCTAGCTACCATGCCTCTTCATCTCTGAGCATATTCTTTAAAGTTTTCATTGGTCTTCTTTCGTAGATTATTCAAATCATACATAGACGGGGCCACTTCAGTGTTGAACTTATACTGGTTATAGAAAGCCCATGCTAACTTATCCCAAGTATCAATCTCATTCAAATCCAATTGGGTGTACCAGGTTAAGGCCTGAAATGTTTGGACCATCACTTTGTCATACTTAGTGTATTTTCCCATTTTCCTGATGTACAATCTAGTGTAGAGCTTTAAGCAACCAATCCCATTGTATTTATCAAATTCCAATACTTTAAATCTTTCCGAGAAGTCATCGTCTTCATATGTTAGCAAATTAATCATCCCCATCTGTTCAAACCTACTAACCATTTCCAGGGTTTTCATTTTCTCGGTCAACTTCCACATGAACTTTCTTTCCATCTCGTGGTGTTTCTCTTTTATCTCTTTCCTCCACACCTCAGCATTAAAGGCCGATTCTTCATCTTGCAGTTTAGGGGGGAAGGGTTGTTTCCGCATTCTGATTTGGATTGACTTGAGATCCTTATCTGTTGTTAAGAATCTCGATAGCCTGAGTGAAAGGCCAAATTTATTCGACCATCCTGTTCATGCTTTCCTCTAAAGTTGCTACTCTTGAGTTGAACTTGGTTTGATTGACATTTACAGTACCCTGAGTTGATATCCTGGCTTTAGAACGAGTGAATATCGGGCTTTTAGTTGAGTCTGCTCATTTGGATGTTATCTTCGAAATCCTATGCGAAAACGTAAGTTTTATACTTTTTGGTGAATTAAAGATTTTTCTTTTTTTCTTTTTGGCTTTTTGTTGTTATGTTGTTTGCCTCTTTTTTCTTTTTTTTTTCTTTTAAAAAGTCAACTAAACAAATAAATGAACAATAAGAATAGTGAGTAAGAGACTGCACAATTAATGAAAATTTTATTTACTAAAGCTATAAATTTATTAATCATAAGATCCAACTTATACAACGGACTAAAAGAAAAGAAAAAAAAAAAACTTCTAACTAATCTTCCTAAAAACTTAAATCTTATATTTACAAGAGCTGGCGAATCTAGTTGGGATGGGCTTCATCAACTTCCCTCATAAGTCTTCGTACCATAACGTCCCTTTCTCGGATCTTACTCCTCAATAATTGATTTTCCTCCAACAGTCTCTCATTTTCTAACTTTAAGTCTTTAGCGATTCTCTTACTTTCTTGAAACTGGGCTTTAACCCTGGCCTGTATGGTGTCTCGATAAACCTGCTCAGTAGGGAAAGACGTGCTAGTTCTAGCTTGTGTTTGAATACGTCCAGAGTTTCATACCATATCTTTCTAGTTTTCTCCAATTAATTGTAGATGAACTGCTTAGTGGCTCGATATTCTTCGACTTTGCCCCTCAACATTCCCACATTGACTATCTTCTTGACTTCTCTTCGTTCCTACAGCTTTACGAGTTTTGCTAGTCATTAAATTAGAGTAGCCGTAAGTAGACAGGGATCTTGATAATTCATTATGACAACATCCAGAGAGTCTCTGTTGGCTATCTCTTGAAGTGGATCCAACTGTTTGGTGATACAAGCTGGGAAATATCCGATACAACCCATAATACCAATAATGGGGACTCCTGCATAGTCAGCGTACCCCAAGACAGCTTGAGTGCAGTAACTCCATTTAGCTATCTACATAAAGTCTATTGATTGCATTTTGCTAATAACTAACACCCATCCATTAAACTGAGCTTCATTTGGTACTTTGAGTTGATGGGTAAAGTCATCAATTAGATTCAAGTTCTCAATCAAAGACTCTCTAAGAAGATTCACTCCATACCCCTGTGTATGACTGAGAAACCATACGGCAAGAATTGTAAGGTTAGCTATGAAATAACCATAATTTTGCTTCTTCAGGTGGGTAAGTGTCCTGAACTGTTCTATTAGTAACGCCGATATGTAGGATTACCAGTTAGGAATTGAGTCACTATCTCGGCTACCCTATAATGGACTTAACCATATCTAAAGGAAAATAGACTATTCCAAATACTGCTACAATAAATGCATTGACCTTCTTTTCGGCCTACAATTCATATCCTTTACAGAAGATCTGGCGATATCTTTGATAGGCATTCAAGCTTGAAAACCACTCCACTAATCTTAGGATGCTGAGACATTTCTAGCCCTTTGAGAATAAGAATAGGGTCAAGGCTAACTTCTTGACTCCCAACAATGTCATGAAAACTTTCTCAGTCTAGACTCTGAGATCAAGGATAACTATGCCTCCTTCGAGGGGTGGGGTACTGGGTAGTTGCAAGTATTCTTTTATAGTGGGTGTCAACACGTGTGGGCCAAAGTTGAAAGCTACAAATTCTGGATCCCAATAATGGATAAGGGCCTGAATTAAAGGCCAGTGGAGCTGGACCCACATAAGGGATATGACTAGCTCGATCTTCTTGCGAATGTGGTTTTGCTTAGCAGGCGGAAGCTAGTTCAATCAATCACTCAAGACGGTCTTAGGGAAGAAGAATTTATCTAACTGGACTTCATGGACGAGCTTTGAACTGACACTATCCTAACTCTCCATATCTATATTACATAAAAACATGAAATGGTGCGATTATTTACAACAAGACCACTAAATTTACAATAAAGTTAGGTATGATATTAATAATTTTGTAGCTTTTTAAAAAAATTTCTTAGAATTTACACAGCCTTTCACTCGCTGAGAAACAATAAAAATAAAAACATATAATACAGGAAATAGAATATTCACATAGAAACGAGCATAAAAAATAAAAAAAATCAATGTATAAAAAAATGCAGTATGTTATATACGCATGCAATATAATAGGGGTCAGTAATTAATAAATTATAAGAAATATGATGAATTCACAATCAGAAAATACCTTTATATATAAGTAGGTTTGAAATAGGATTTATTTATTTTTTTAAGTTTGCGAATACTTATATATAGGGGTTAATAGTTTCTTTTTTAATTTTCCTTTTTTTGAAGAATAAGATCGAGTCAATCGTGGATTGATCGGGCTTTCCTATAATTTAAGAATAACTACCCCTTTTATGAAAAGGATGATATAAAAGGGTAAGGTCTATGGGTCTTAAGCTCTTTAACTCTAAAGCTGTCTAGGGAGAAGTCTAATGAGCTACATTGAAGCTTGAGTGGGCTTACCTATTACCACTAGACGAAGGTAAAGACCCTAAAGACCTGAAGGTTACACTGCTTGTCTTAAGTTTCTAAGGTGGCTTAGGTCCGATCACATCTAAACACACAAATGATTTCTGAAAATAAACCCCACCACCCCAATTCCCTAAGAAGGCCTATTGGGTCGGGCTTTTTTCTTAAGGCCTACATCACTAAAAAAAAAAAAACAATTAGTATAACTATAAAACAAAATAAAAAGAAAATAATAATATAAAAACCCATCAATTAATTTTTAATTTTTATATGACTAGCCTACCACGCATCCCTAGTGGAGTCGCTAATTCTGTCGAGCCCTACTTTGATTTTCTTAATTTAACTTATATTAAGCACAACCTGTTTAATATAAATTACTTGATATTAAATTAAGGAAATATTCTTCTAAAAAATTAAAAAAAAAATGGAGTCACTAACCAATTCAATTAGTAAAAAACGAAATTAAGGTTTTCAACCCTAATTTGGCCATTAGTTTACAGATATTCTAAAAATTTTAATTTTTAGAAAATTAAACCAAAAAATTGGGTTTGGGGGCTAATTTATTAAAACTAAGTCACCATGTGAAAATTAAAAAAATTGATGGGCTTTATTTTTGTAATTTTTCTAAAAATATTAAAAATATACCTAAGTTCACAAAATGTAATTAAAAATGATTTTTTAGTGCGAATTTTTTTTAAAAAAAATTATTATAAGATAATTGCCCTGAAGGTACCTACGTACCAACTAATTAGGATTAAACTCAACGTAGTTCTTTTTTATTTTATAAAATTTTTAGTGGGTGCATTATTTTTATTTCGAAAACTGAGACAAGTTTACGTTTCTTATCAATTTATTATTTTAAGAAAAAAAAACCTAAAAAATCTAATTTTTTTGAATTAAATAAAAAAACTTAACTAACTGAATCTTTAAAAAAGAAACTCAATATACGATTTTTTATATTTTTAAAACCACTATATGTTAAAAATATTTTTTATTATTAAAAAACCTGATTTTTCAAAAAAAACATAATTCAACTAAAAAAAATTGCAACAAAATAAATAATAACCAAAAAGAATCTTGCACTTAAACAAAATAAATAAATTAGTAAAGGAAAAAAATAAATAACTAAAAATATTAATAAAAATTAATGAAATAATATAAAAAAATAATAAAAAATTACTGAAAATTTACCTAGGTCGGATTGCATTGGTGTTAGGTGAGCGTATGGGCATAGTTGGGCATTGGCTATGCGAGCGTAGGTGTATTTGGTGATGGTGAGCGTGGATCTAGGTAATACAAGCGCTATGGGTGTGTACTGGGTGAGACACGGGTGATAATGGGCAAGACATGGGCTCTATGGGCATGACGCGAGCGACTGTGTACAAGACTAAACGTGAGCGAAGGTGACGTGGGTGACAATGGGCATGAGCAAAGGCGATGCAGGCGACAATGGGTGTAGATCTAGGTGTGAACGAGAGTGACTTGGGCGACAGTAAGCATGGATCTAAGCGATACGGGTGAGCGACTGGGCGGTAACTACAAGCCACTGTAGGTGAGTGACTGGCGACACTAAGGCATGGATCTGGATGATACAGGTGACATGTCAGGTGGTTGTGGGCGGCAGTGTTTTGGTGAGTGTAACGATGAGTAATATGTAGCAGTGGTGCTTTGGTGGCGCATGGTGTACGTAGTGTTTTGCGGTAGTAGTACGTATGGTGTGTGTAGCGTATGGTTAAGAAAATCATCCTCTGAATCCTCTGTTGATGTGTTATTTACAAGTTCAAAATCAAATCTTTCCTATTGAAAATACGAAAGATATGATTGCGATTCTTCTAAGATTTATCCTAGCTTTTAGAAACCCTAATTATTTTGGGCTTTTTATTTTAAGCCCGATTTGATCCTAATTAAATATAGCCCGATAACTCAATAAATCCTTATTTGAACCCCTAAATTAGATGAATTTTTATTTTATATTGGTCTGGTCCAAAATTAATTAATTAAGCTCATCTCATCACTTGATCCAACCACCCAACTTAATTTAACTTGACACGACTCAACTTATGACTCGACTTATTACGATCTAACTTGATCTTCTTTTTTATTTTTTTTTTCATTTTTCATTTTTTCTATTTATTTATTAACCTAGCTCAATTAATAAAAAATAAAAAATTGGCAAAAATTAGGTGTCTACAAGTTCCAATCGGGTTTGGTCGAGGTTGCATCCTGAGCCCTTATCTAATTGCAAAGATATGCAATTACGTTATGTGTAGAAGGGAAAGTTTTTAAAATTATATGGCGTAATTTTTAGACAACTTAAAATATATTTATAGTTACTTATATAGTGTTTGCTATAATGGAAAGTTGGTTTTACACGATCAATTCCTAATATAGAATTATGTATAATCTAAATACTAATTCTTTTTCATAAGAATTCAATGGGAAGGATAAAGAGAATGAATGCCTACAAGTCTCCTAACAACATGGAATACCAATTAAGAAAAAAAAATTGAATTTTTTTTAATCATTATGTATCCTTAAACTCTCTCATAAAGCACTCACCAGTAAAATACATGCGCAAAAATAAAAGATGTTAAAATTATTTCATATATGATTAAATTATTTAAAGAGTAAATAGTAAATATAACATCTTATATTTATCTCATGTATACTTAACCCTTAATTTTGAAATTGAATATTTATATCCCAAATGTTTGAAAAACATGTTATTAGACTTTGATAAGGAAAATTATAATAGAATGGATCAACGTTTTGAGGTAAATTTAAATGGAAAATTAACGTTTTGAAAAGTTCAAATAAGAGATCCAATTATTACAAAACTATAATTTAATAGTCATTTCATAAATTATTTGAACTACTTTGTAAAAAGTTCACCTTTTATTTAAGTTTTTCAAATTGTTAATTCCTTATTTTAACTATTTTATGAAACATTGATTAGTTATTTGAATTTACCCTTAAATGTTGATCCCTTCTATTACAATTGTCCCGACTTCAATATGATCTTATTCATTTTATATAATTTTTTTATTTTAGTAATTTTATTGATTTATTTAAAGGTAATATTATAAAACTAGGAATAATGGCTTGTTTTTCGAAATTTAGGTTTTTTAGGTGAATAACTACACATACTACAACTTTGGAAAAGAGAAAGCAGGGGGTAAGGAGGGGATAGATGTTGGAGATTAAACCCCGTCTATAATGCTGGGAGACCAATTTTTATGTTTTTAGGTTACAATGACTTTGGCAAAGAAGGATTTAGGTTATACACTCAATTTTAAGGATTAGAGACTAAACAATAGACATGAAGCAAATATAACGGAGTGTATTTGTAATTACTTATTTTGTAATTTATAAAATATCTATATAGTTTTTGCCATATAGGAAAATAAATTATGACAAAAGTACCTACAAAATTTATAATTTGTAAGCTCTTGGAATTGAGTTTAAGACAACCAAACCTAAATTTAGGGCTTTTAGGAAAAAATTAACAAATTAAGTCCAAATTTTACAACTAAGATAGAAAAATTAAAAGAAGTGACAAAGTGAAGTTAGATTTTAGAAATAATAACTCAAAATCCTAATTTTACCCATAAAAGTAAGATTATTCAATATAGTACTAAAATGCTTGAATCCCTTAAAATGGAGCTCGGATTGTGACGAGAACTTAGAGATAAATTAATTGAGCTATAAAATGAGATAATATAGTATAATTTACTATATGAATATATACGCATTTTTATGTGTATACCCACTATAAATAATAATTATACACGTAAATTATCCCTAAATTATGTAATTATATATATATTAGGTTAAAATCATGAAATTTATTAAGAGAATATATCCTAAAAAATAAAAGATATATTAGAAACTTAATTATATGAGTATAGTTATATATATTACGCGTGATATATATAAGGGATATATATTCGTATATTAATAAATAACTATGTATTAATAAAATATTCTCAAAATACCTAAATAATTGCAAATCTTATCTAAAAAGCCTTCAAAATTGATGATTCAAGTCTGGAAATTGCTGGGAATCACCAAAGCTGGACAATTGCTAAGTCAAAAAGCAAATTCAATAATCAAAGGACACCTCCTACTTGTATTTATGAGAAAAAGCAAGGAAAAAATTAAAAAGAAAGAAAAAAGCAGCAACCGACTCCAACATGCATAAATAGGCTCAATTACATCAATTCACAACTTTACAAACCAGAAACAATAGAAAGAAAAAATTAGAAAAAATCGTATAAAATAGAAAAGAAAATAAGAAAAACAGAGCAATTTTCGTGTTGAGCTAGAACTTAAACCAAATGTAAATCTACTGTGGAACCTAACCGTCACCAAGTAGCCCACCCATCGTGCAGGCGTTCCAACAACCACCCAACCACCGTTGGTCACCGAAGCACTCAAGAATACCAAAGTTGATTCTTTGCCTTATTTTTTAATAAATTATAAAAAATACCTAAACTACCCAAAAAATTATGAAAAAAATTGTACTTAGGTTATTTTAAACATGTTTTTATGTGATATTCTTATTTTTGAAAAATTCATAATATTTAATATATTTTCTTAAGAAATTTACTATTCATCTAAATTTAGAATTGTAAAATAAATATATTAAATAATGTTGTTTCTAACTGAAAATTTTTGTATAGAATGTGTATGATATATAGACAATTTCTATGTAAAACCAAATTTTAATTTGGATATTTTTAATATTTTTTGCATTTTTTGGCCTGAAAATAGCTTGAAAATAGGCTGAAATTATGAATTTAATAGAAAATTATGAAATTAATTGATGAAATGGAAATGTACCAATCTATAGTGAATAATAACAGTATTGGGTCAGATTGAAATTAATTTAGTGTAAAAAGAATCATAATTGAGTAATTTAAAATAATTTAGAGATAAAATCGTAAATACGAATATATAGGCAATAGATTAAAAACTTGAAACTAAGTACTAACTGAATTCCCTATATTTTTAGGAGTTTATAGAAATTTTCGGAGAAGTATTTGGTAACCTGAACTATTTATTACGAATTTACCTAATTTACCTAGTAAAATGGTTTAAATTACAAGTTAAGGTGTATTGTTAATATTAATAAGCTCAAATGAATTAAATAGTTAAATAAAAACTATATACGTGATTACTAATTAGATTGGATTAAATGAGTATTTTTATTATATTTACTGATACTTTCTAATTGAGATACACTTTAGGTATATTAGGGTTAGATAATACTCATAATGTAATGATATATGGACAAATTAGGTAAAATACAATTTAATAACATAAATTACGTAAAATATGGTAAAATCTAGATAGATATGTATAACTGTATTAAAAACTTGAATAACTCATTAAAAGTCGTCTCTAGGAACAGGACTTGTAAAACATATCGTTAGGTTTATACGAACCCAACGATATTAATTTTGTTAAAATCGGATAACCTTAAATAATATAACCTATAATTTTATCATATTCTAGAATGTACATATTTTGATAACTCTACCGGAATTAAAATGTGATTTAAAAAATTAAAAGTACATTTCGATATGATCGAAATGATATATAATACGTAATAATATAGATGATGTACAATATCAACAATTAATAACTTAATTCGATATATAATGATAATACGACTATATATTATGAAAATAATATATATATAACCATTTTAGATTAAACCTTAATGTTTTCGTAATTACTACTACGAAAACTGAACTCGTATAAAGGCGGTTGATGACTTGAGTCAATATAGTGAACGTCTAAACAAGTAAGTTGGGATTATAGCTTTAACCCTTGTTGAGATATTATTTTAAAATATTCGGAGATCCAAGAATACTTCTAACTATGTTTGTAGTTAGTTAACTGTACATATACTGTATGTGTGTATGATACTCAACTGTGACAGGAGTTGAACTCTTTAGTGTGTTATTCTGCATGTTTGCATTATTTTTGTTTTGTATGAACTTGTTTGGCTACCCCTGATTAAAACTAACGTCTATTTAACTAAAATAAAACTGGACATGTATAACACCTATTAGGGAAAATGATTAAGAGTATCAAGCCAAATATCGATTTTCTTCAATGAGGATAGTTGAAATGGTTCTTTCCCCAACCTTAATCGAACAAAGTAACAAGCAAGAAGGTCGCAGCAAGGGTGTGGGCTGTGGTTTGAAGGCAGTCATTGAAGGAGAGTGTTCTCCGTTGCACAAGCTCGGGTTTGGTCTAACTTAAGTCGGGGTGAAATTCCTTAATTTGGGTTGGAGTGAACATAATTTCCTTAACCTCACAATGGACCAGATAACATTGTACAATGTTATTGATTGCATTACATTTTATCATAATTAATAACTTTGCTTATGATTGTATGGTACTCTTTTGATTACGTCCAACTTACTGAGCTAGTTGTGCTCACATCCCTATAGACTCTTTTATAAGTGCTGAGTGAGGCTAAGATGTTTCGATACCACCGTTCCTAGGTTGGTGTGTTGCTGTTTGGGGAAAGTGAAGAATAAGGAATCAACTAAACTTAGGTTTTTGATTTTTTGAGTTTTTTAGGAAACTAATTGGGAATTCCTTAGGACGCACAATAGTTTCCTAACTTTTGTAAATAGTTTGCAAACTTGTGACTTTTTAATAAACTCTGATTGTAAATTATAACTCTGATATAAGATGTTTATGTTAATATTATTGTATTACGAGATAACAGGTTATATAGAATAGGTATTTTGTAAAGCTATACCACAGGTTTGATTACTCACAGGTATCAGAACGGATGCTTTGAACTAGTTGAGTCGTGTACACCTTGTGTGGACTATATCTATGATAATAACTATGAGGTCGACTTCTATCTTAGGTTAGTTTACACGGTGAGACTATTATGACTCATTCTATTCGATGCATAACATAATTCCTATAAATTCCTACTATTGAATTTAAAATTCTAGTTATTACTTAATCTTTAGTTTATATCAAGTCCAACCTATGAAATACATATTGTTCAGTAAAAAATTAAGGAAAACATTTTCTTTTAAAATACTTTTGAAAACTTTTTTTTTTTAAGTTATCACCAATTAAGTTGGAAAAACAAAAGAGTCAAGATCAGATGAGTAGACTAGTCTTAACTATGACTTAAGTCTTTGGAAAACCAACTATTTATGGTCTGAGAACATTAATGTTGAAAGCTAAAATAGCTACCAAGGAGAGTTTTTTTAAAATAATAGGTTTCACTTATTTTTCTAAATTTGGCTAAATCATAATATTTGCAGATAAGAAATTCATCATTAATTTACTAAAAGTGGGTTTTTTATCTTTTACATTATAGAACCGCATCTTATCCTAATCTTTTTTCTTTTAGTATTAAATGAAACCTATTGTTGGTAGTTCTTAAACATGGGCTGATGCGTCTCCAAAGTCATATATACAAAGTGTGCACCACAGTGGATAGGAATAAAAAAAAAAAAAACTATAGGGTTTTAGCAAATCTAAGTAGCTGCTAGTTGGATATAACACACTAACTAACCCTACCCAGTTTAATCTTTATTTGATATGACATACAAGTAAGGATTAAGGTCACTCGCTACTAACTCTTACTAAAAGACTTAAATAAGAGCTAAGAAGCCCCGTCTAAGATAAGAATTCTTATCTTAACCTTCATGTTTCACTCTACTGCCAACTAGAATACCAAGCTCTCATGTGCGACAGCATAGTTCCTAAAGCTATCAAGTAGACATGCTGACCTCCCAAACATATAAGCCGACCAGTTGAGTAACCGTACCATGACATAGACAACATCCAAGCATATAAGCCTTAAATGACTGTTCGAGTTGATCTCTCGAGCCAACCACCAACACCTGACCTTAGGCCAAGCTGAATAATCTCTAGTAATTGATTGATTGAACTTTGACTTGAACTAGATCAAGTCGGCTCTAACTACGGACTCTCTTTTCTTTATTTTTTTTTAACTGTACTATATTTCAAAACACGAGCCACCATGCGACATATGTCTTCTGGTATAATATTCTAGAAAAATTCTTTACTTTTCCATACAAAATATTCTTTTTCTTTTTTGTCCTTTTTAGTATCATTTATGTATTCCAATTGTAAATTACCCTTTTATCTTTTCCATATATGTTTGTAATCCTAGTAGGGCTAGTATATAAACCTCATTTGTTGTATATAGACATTACCTTTTGATGATCAAAACATACAAGTTTCCCTTTTGAGCAACCCTAATACTTTCATTTATCCTTAACTCTTATCTATTCCCTTTAATAAGGAGCAGTGGTGAGTGACCTTATAGTTCGGACCAATGAGTCATATCTGGCAGATTGTAAGCCGAGTAGGATTAATTAGTGTATCATGTTCAATTGGTAACTTCCCGGACTTTGCTAGTATTCTTTTACTTTCTTTTGGTTCACTTCGTTATGGTGCTTCTCTGTATATCTAACCCTAAAGATGCATCAGTAAGAGGGAATACACAAGTTGGTCTACAAAGGGAATTGTAATTCAATAATGAAGTATGATGTCTGAGTATAAGAAAAAAAGAGGGTTATATACTAGCCCTACTAAGGTTACAAGTGTACTAGGAAAAGGCAAAAATGATTAAATACAAAAGATTTCTTAAATATAATAAAAAGGGTAAAAATGACAAATAATGTTTTATACGGAAAAATAGGGAATCCTTTTGGAATGTTGTGTTAGAAAACATATGTCGAGTGATAGTTAGTGGATCATAATGCGAATGGTCTTGTTGACACAAGTCTTTGGACACCTCAACACTTACAGGATTCAGCTTAGATGAAGTTAGGAGCGATTTTGGAAACTGGGCTAACCTGATCAAGGTTAGGTTAAAGCTTAGGCATTTTGGAGTCTCTTAAGGTTGGGCAGCTAGATAACTTAGCTCGGACAGATGCTCGGTGCTTGACAGCTCGGAAGTTGGGTTGATCTTAACTAGAGCTCAGCACCTAGGTCGATAGAAATGCAGGACTATGAGGTTGATGAACGAATCTTTTATAAGCTTTGTAGTTAGGTATTTGGGGTTCGGTACGTAAAATTTAAGGTAATCGCATAAGTTTTTTAATCAAGCCTAAATTTTATGAAAAAGTTAGGAATATTAGTAAAAATGATTACGTAAACTTGGATTTAGGAAAATAAAATAATTAAATATTATAATATTGATTTATATATATATTACACGTTATTTATCGAGAATACGTAAAACGAGTTTTGATAATTAACGAATTAATAGAGATAAGATAATATTCATGTTCGATAATCACCTGGAAGTGGATGGCTACCGCTACCTAACAGTGGAGGCATCATCCAAATTGGCCGACAAGGTCATGGTGGTTGGAGCCAACAACGCTGGTAAGTTTCAATTTTTCTTTCGATTTTGTTTTATTTATTAAAAATATCAAATAATAATGAAAAATAATGAAATTTGGTATTCTAAGATATTTAGTATGTAAATTTAGAGAAAAATGTCAATTTGATAAATTTAAGCCTCATGATATACTACTCTTGAAAAATGATTAAACTTAACCTAGTTTTCGAATTTGATTTAAATGACTTTAATAATATAGTTTTGATCTCAAAATTTTTGTATAGATTGTTTAGATATATATAATAGTGCTATGAAGAGATTTTTCAAAAATTAATTTTCTAAATTTTTACTTAATTTTTAAGCCCTAAAATTTTACATAAAAGAAAATTTATGGTCTTAATTTAGTGCATGTAATTAGATATCTTAGGATGTTATTTACTA
This sequence comes from Lumnitzera littorea, assembly GCA_024138015.1. Lineage (NCBI taxonomy): Eukaryota > Viridiplantae > Streptophyta > Magnoliopsida > Myrtales > Combretaceae > Lumnitzera > Lumnitzera littorea. The sequence goes on along the minus strand of JAMXBB010000009.1, from coordinate 2,518,783 downwards.
ATGTAAGATGATATTTGTGATGCTTGAGATGTTAGATGTAAGTATTATGTGGTAAATATGTATAAATAAATAGTAGATAAATGGTATAATTAAGTTAATTTTGTAATTTAGGGTTAATTAAGTATAAATTTTAATTATGATATAATTAGATATCTTGATATGTTTTTGGTTGATGAAGGATGATATTTGTAATATTAGAAATGTTAGATAAGTGTTTAAAGGTAGATTATGTAATAATGCATAATATGTGTATATAGGAAATTAATAAGTGGAAAATAATAGGTTAAAATTGATAATAATAATAATATGATATAAATCTGATATAAAATATAAATTTAGGTAATTATATAAAAAAAAATATAGATTATTCTCACATTAGGAGCAAATTTAGTAGCTAAATTGGGAATATGGTGTACTGTATCAACCAAAATTGAGGCTAGATAAGAGATTTAAGATACCAAAGTGTAATATGATTAATTACATATATTGGTTTAGGAGGAATTCATAGGGTTTACAAATAAAAATAGTAATAAAAAACTAATTCAAAAATCGAATCAGAAACTAGTTTAGAACTAACTTGATCATAAGAAATATAAAACTTGAATAATTGAGTAAAATTATTTTAAACTAAAAACTAATGACTTAAAGCTTATATGTATACACACACACACACATATGTATGAGTGTCTATGTTAAAATGTGGACAATTTTGGATCAAAATCTAATTCAGAAGCAAAATCAGACTTTAGGGCTAGTAGAAGTAAATTAGAGAGTTAATCAAAATATGAACCAAAGGTTATATTCACCTAAATAAAGTGTAAGAAAAAGGGTAGAACACATTTATAAGATTAAAAATAAAGAGTAATTAAAAGGTAAACTAAAACCTAATTTAGACACTAAATCTGAATTGGAATAAGAAGTAAATTTAGAACTTAGCTGAACAAGAGGATTAATCACAAGAAACCTAGACTTAAGTGACTAAATATAATACAACCCTAAACTAAAGATAATAATCTAAATTACAGAATAAAATCTATTTATGGTAGTTACGAGAATTAAAACAACATTTGTATTATAGAGATTATCGGAGATGATCTGTTGCGAGTTACACCTTAGTGAGCAAGCAGAAAGTCCATTTAAGTTTGGGATCAATACATAATTGTATTTCGGAGTACGGTTTCATACTATTCAGAGGCTTAAGGTTGTACTTATTTGTACCTATAAGTAGTTTGATTGTGCGCATGTCTGTGTGCACGTATTCTTGAATGTACGGTATACTATTGGCTTGCTATATTGGTTTGCAATTATTATGTATTTTATGATATTGACTGATCACCTTAACTAGACTTAATAATATATAACTTGTAAAATTAACCGGTTAAGCATTTTAACCCATTAGGGAAAATGTTTAGGGTTCTCTGGCCAAATGCCAACCCCTTCATAAAGGATAATGCTGGATAACATAATTGGTCTCTTCTTCATCCTTAGTTAAACTAAGTGATAGAAGAGGAGGTCACGGTAAAGGTAAAGGTAGTAGTTCAAAAGTAGTCACAGGAGAAGCGGTGTCTCAATTGTACAAGCCTGGGTTTAATCGTGAGCTGTTGAAATGTGTGTTAAACTCCTTAACCCAGATTAAAGCCAGTGTAATTTTTCTAATCTCATGACAAATTGGATAACATCATGCAATAACATTTACTTGTCGCTTCACATTAAAATAATTGGTTGATAATTCTACTTATACTTAATGTATAGTTTTAAGTCTCTACCCCAACTTATTGAGCGATTAGTTACTCGCATCTTTATAGATGTTGTTACAGGTGTTAGCTAAGAACTGGTTATATAACTACACTAGAGCTAGCTACTGCTAGATCTTAGGGAGTAAGGAAATAAAAACTGAAGAATAGATACGTCTCTAACGTTTTAATTCTTAATTTATAATCTTCAATTGCTAAAGAAAGTATTATTTAAGTAAGATTATGCTATGAAATCATTGTAATATTTGAATTCTAGTATATATTTTTCATATTCTCTTAGATAAATAACTTGTTTAATTTGTGAACCGTTTATTTGAAAACAAGTTAGTTGTAGACACTTTATATAAATCAGGTCTAAGATAGCAATTATAAGGTCAATTTCTATCTTAAAATGGTTTGTATAACGAGACTGTTATTACTCTACTATTTCAGGATACGATATCTTCATCCTTAAAGGGTGATGAGTTCCAAATTGGTTATACTTTAATTAGTAATTTTTTATGATTTTCTCTTGATATTTGAGTTTATTTTTAGATAATGATACTTAATTGAGTAAAATTTTATTTTCTAAGTTCTAAAACGATCTATGTGAGAAAAAAAAAGAAAATAGAAATAAATTTAACTCAAATCAGAGCTAAAATGAGTAAGTTATGAAGGTTTAAAGATCGATACAATCAAATGACATGACTGTGTCGTTTTCAAGAGAACTTGGAACTTATTTTCAATTGTCATAGCTAAGGACATGATTAAAAGATACGATTGTATCGTCGGTCGCATCTTTTTTAGCCGACTTATTTTTTTTATCTCTTCCTATATAAAGTCTTATTAGGTTTTGTTTAAAGAGAGAACTTATTAAGCACAACTTTTAAAGAGTTTTTGAAGTCAAGAACATTTGAGAGAGCAAGGAGAAGAGAAAATTTTAAGATTTAATTTTATTCGGATTTCATAATTCTTTCTTCTACTCTTTTTTATAGTTTTCTTATACTCTTTTCTAAACGAAATTTTAAAATTGATAAGTATAACATAATAAGTTTTTCTTTTTAGTTTAGTTTTTGCATTAGATTTCTTTAATTCATTTTTTAGTTTAGCACTTTTGTTTCTTTAAGTTTCTTTTATTTTCGAATTCGTACATTTAAGCTAGGCATATATAAATTAAAATAGAATAATAAAAGTTAAAAAAAAAAGGCAAAACAGTATACTATACAGTCTAAAGACACAATTATGTCTTGAACCATGTAACTTACAGGCGTGGTTCATGACCGCACCACAGAAGGGTATACGGTCATGAGACATGATCATGTCTCGGACAGTGTCAATATTAGGTGAAGTACTAGCTATACCACAGAAGGTTACACAATCGTGAGACATGGTTGTGTCTTGGGTCGTGCCCATTATATATGTATGCACCTCACGGTTTTTTTTCTCTCACTTCTCCTCATACAAACGAGCACACGATTTTATTTTCCTCTCATCCGCTCTTTCGCTCACAGCTAACACATATAAAAGAACATACTCACAACCATTTGTGATTCACAATCCATCACTCATATCAATTCAATCTTTTCCAAGTGCACTTTACTTTAAGTACTTCGGTAAATTTTTGATGTCTTTCATTTTTCTTGAATTTTTTTTTCATGGAAGAACTCATTTGGATCTCGCTTTCTCTTAAGGCTTTTGCATGATTCTATTTAGTAAGTATAGGTTATGATGGATGTTTTTTGTTTTTGTATTTCCATAATGATGTGCATGATGAACATAACCATGTTATTAAATTGGCTCTAATCTTTAGGTTTGAATGATACAGGTCGTGACACAATTGTATCATTTACAATACATTACTTTAGGCGTGCGATTCTTAAATGTTTCAGTTGAAGTGTTGAATTTCATTGCTTTATATACCTTGTTCTTCATTTTAGCACTTAGGGTTTTAGTATTTAATCAACATACAAGTGTTATTAATTTATGTCATTGAGGAATTAGGAGTTTAAGCATGCTTGGAATCCCTTTTGTAACAATAGTTATTAGGATTGCATCGAGAATTTCTTAAGAATATAACTACATTTTGTATGCATACCAAATGTTTGATAAAAGTCCTAAATAAGTTATGGTGCCATTTCTTCCATACTTAATTGTGGTTTTGGTATAGTTCTTTGTTTTAAGTGTGGGGAAACTTTTGGTCAACAAAACAGTTATTTGAATTTTTTTTCTTTTGAATAAGACCATAGCACTACAAACTAAACTTCAAGTTCGAAAGAAGAAGTAGATGAGAAAGAGCAGGATGATGAAGAATACAAAGAGGATGAGGATGAGGATGAGGATGAGGATGAGGATGAGGATGAAGTTATGGTTGATGCCTTTGATTAGGAGGATTGTAAAGTTGATTAAGTCTTTTTGCAAGGTCAAGGTCTTAGAACTTTGAAGTTTATGTTGAAAATTACGTTTGATTTGGATTACTTTAGACTTTAGACTTCATGCCTTGAAGATTTGAGATTACTCAATTTACAGGAGAGTATTAGTTTTTCCTTTTCCACTTTTATATCATCTTACTCTTGATAGTTTTGATTGATGACTTTTCATGTGTGACTTAATTCGTACATTAAGGACAATGTACAGTTTTAAGTGCGGGGAATGGGATGTAGAAATTTATAGAAACTTTTGCTACTTATGAGATTAATTTTTTCGCATTTAACTCAATTTTATTGTTTTATTAACTTGCAATTATTTAGAAATTGATAACTTCCACTAAGTTGAATAAATTTGAATACTTGATCTTTAATGATTAATTTACATGATGTTAGAGTTGATAGGTAAAATTTTTGTGGAGTAAAGTTACGAATTATTTAGTCTAGGATTTTAGTATTTAGGATTAGAACAACATTACTGGTTAGGAGTTAGTCATGACTATTTTTTAAGCTTACTTTGATGTATATTTTCCTCTTAGATGACTTTAGAGTCCTATAATTCTTGATAAACAAACAGATAAATTTTTTTTTCTTTTTTGAGAAACCTTTGAAAACTTGAATTAGTTAGAAGTAGAAAGTGATATAAATGAATGAATAATCAATAAAAAAAGGCAAAATTGGTTAGAATTCACTTTGGTCTCTCAGAAGAATGAGATTGAATTCCACTGCCAATACTAAAATAAACTAAACGAATAAGTTGGTGTGGATCAGCCTTAGTCCTTTAGAAGAGTAAGGTTTTTTTCCGTTATCAATATGAGGGTTAGGTGAGTATAGATCAATTTTGATCTGTCAGAAGAGCGAGATACTTTTTTGTTACCAATATAATTGTCCTTAAATAATATGCTTAATTAATAATATAAAATTTAGTAAATTTGAAACCTTCCCAACGAAAGCATGTATTAAGGGGAAAATTAGAGGATGAGTGGATATAGTATGTGTTTACTTTGAATCATGGCACTTAGTGAGATTGAAGAGAGGGTTGTATACATTTTAATTAAGTAGGTTTAAAATTTTTATGACTCTTTTTTTATTGGCGAGATATTAAATCTGATCTTGAGTTTGGAATCCTTTTATTAAATGATCTAGATAGACTTTAATTTACATAGATTAGCTTGTGAACTCTAGTACATTATGTTCTTTGGACATTGGGAAAAAGATTAAGTATAAGAGTTAAGGAAGTTATTTAAAGAAAATTGATTAGATTTATAAGTTGAATCTTTCTAGGTTAAGTGTAAATTTTAGCCCGATTTCTTAGTTAGCGATGGTTTTTAACTTAAGGATTCTTGTCCTGATTTTTCTCAATTTATTTGCTTGAGGATAAGCAAATTCTTAAGTGTGGGCAAGTTTGATAAGTTCTAAATTAGTTATATTTTAATTAGTAATTTTTAATGATTTTCTCTTAATATTTGAGTTTATTTTTGGATAATGATACTTAATTGAGTAAAATTTCATTTTTTAGGTTTTGAAATAATCTATGTTAGAAAATGAGAAGATAGAAATAAATTTAACTCAAAATCAGAACTAAAATAAGCAAGTTATGAATGTTTGAAGATCGACATACCTAAACGATATGATTGTGTCGTTTCCAAGCAAATTTGAAGCTTATTTTCAACTATTACAGCTAAGGCCATGACCAAAAGACATGATCGTGTTCCCAATCGTATCTTTTCCAGCCAACTAATTTTTTTATCTCTTCCTATATAAAGTCTTGTTAGGTTTTGTTTAAAGAGAGAACTTATTTAGTATGACTTTTAGAGAGTTTTTGAAGCCAAGAACATTTAAGTGAGCAAGTAGAAGAGAAGAGAAGAGAAGATTTCAAGATTTAATTTTATTTGGATTTCATGATTCTTTGTTCTACTCTTTTCTATACTTTGATTTTAGATTCTTATTTTAAGATGTATAGAGAGTAGATATTTAGTATCTAGATCTATTCATATGATATTATTATTGTTTGATTAATTTAATCTTTAGTCTTCTTGGTTCAACTATATTTACCTCATGATTTAAGTTATTATTTCCACGGGTAATAACCTAGAGTTTGATATCTTATAAGAGAATTAAGAGATTTCTTATAAAGTTATATTTAGGCATAGTTGATGAAGGTTGTTGTAAGATAGAGATAATTTACAATATCCTTCTGGAATTTTAAATTAAAGTGTAGAGAATTCATTGTTCAATAATACAATCTTAGATCATGTTATTGAGGAGAGATTTTAGTAGGTGATTTTAGGATTAAGGATAATTAGCTTGAGAAAGTGATTAACTTTAGTAAAGAATTCTCCTAATTAAGAAAGATTGAGGAATAAATTATATTTAATGGAATTCACATGTTAAGTCTAGAAGAATCAAAAATCTAATTGTAGTTTTTGAATCTTGAATTAGTTTATTTTTTTATTGCTTTCTTGCTAAGTTCTTGAATAATTCTTGATTAGTTATTAATTTAATGATTGTTACAACTAGAGTAGATATTTTAAATTCTCAAACTCGAATTCATAGGTGATAATAGAGACCTAGTTAGTATTAGTAGTCAGAGTCCCTGAGGGATCGACATTCAAACTTATATCCGCTATATTATAGACTAATAGGTACACTTACTTGTATCAAAAGGTTCTTAAGCTAGTATATGTTTGGTAAGTCCTTGCAATCCTCTAGCTTGGTTTTCGCATGATTGGTCTGAGGAGTTGATTCTTATTATATGTTGACCATCTTGAGCCTAAAACCAAGCACCTCAACCCAAGAGACCGTGAATCCTAATGGGCTAGGGTCGACCACCTCAAGTCTACAATTACAAGGCTTTGCTCATGAGATGCCAATCCTAATAGGGACTAGGTTAACCACCATAGGCCTAATACTGAGTTATTATTGGGTAACAACCTCATTTTAGCTTACATGAATTAAAAATAGAAGGACTTAACTAATTAGAAGTCCTATGTGGCTAAAGCCAATTCTAGTAGCCTTCAATTGGCCTCTACAAGACCTTTGATGCCCTTCTACAGATAGAACTAAAACTCCATTGGTCTTCAACAAGGACTCCTTAAAGCTTAAGTCATATAATACCCACATCACATTAACTAGGATGACTTCTTATGGCTTACTTCTTAGAAAGCCCGTGTAGCCTTGATTGTATGGTATAGTTATGCATTTATGAAGGAATGATAGAAGTAAGGCCCAAAAACAATCATCCCCACTACCTCAGAGGGTCTCACTAACATTAAGCCCCCAAAATATAAGGTTGCACTATGAGTTGATATGGGCTCAAGGGTTGAACATTTAAGTACTTGATCTCTCTCCCTTCACAAGTAAGTCTACTCTTTTATACTCATCTTACACTCTTTCATTGAATTACGTAGTCTTTCATAAGTATCACTAACTTATGCATTAGAGTTGTTCCACTGAACTACCTGACTATTCTACTCACCCTTACCTGTTTTGAAATTGGACCTAAGCTATATGGAGGCCTCCCTTATTTGATTGGTTCAATGCTAGGAGATTATTACCCTCTACTAGTTAGAATCTTAAGATGATAAAGCTAGCTTAACCATATTCTTCTTACTTATTTATTTATTTGTCTATTTTAATTGAATAAGAATTACGAAAAATAATTAAAAGAAAAGAGACTACAAACAAGCCAAGTAAAACAACACATCAAAGTTCAAGTTTAGAGCGCCTATTTAGGTTGAATCAAGTTAGACTTAGATTTAAATAGGTGAAAGGAATGAAATCAAATCTTACCTTACTCAACCTACACTAGATTTTGTTGAAGCTCAAAGTCGTGTCATACCTTCCTAATGGCAATGCTAGATATTATAGGAATCGTGGTTTGTTTCTAGATGATGGTAATGACGATGGTCCATAAAGCTTTGTAATGACCATTTCTTGGTTCATGATTCACAAGTGTCCTTGAGCAAATTGAGATGCAATTATGATTTTTTTTTTCAAGTTTATAAAACTAGAATTTATTAAGACCAAGATCAAAGCTCCACTATGTCTTAGTGAAAGAAACTTTAGAGAGAAATCGGTAGGTTTTGCCTTATAAAACCTAAAGAGAGAAGCCTTAGTTTAAACTTAAATAATTGTTTCTTTTTTTTATTGTCTTTCTTGTTTCTTTCTTAAACTCCTTAATCCTCTTATTTATATGGTTGCTTTGGATTGGTGGATAGCTATCTCAAAAGCTATGGATGAGCTTTAAGAATTTGAAACCCTAAGTTGTGCTCTTGATCTATGTTTGCTCTTAATCTCATAGTTTTCCAATAAAATCTTATAATCTTAAAGAGTTTTAGCCATTCGCTAGAGTTCATTAGGATTATAAAGAAAAAGAAAAGAAAAGACGACGAATATTCATTAAGAGATAACATATTTTGTAGATTGACAAAGATAAGCTTCATGATAGAATTTGTCCAAACATTGAAGATGACGAATCATTGTTCATTTCATACGCTTGAGTGAAATATTAAAAGGGGTATCGAGACAAGAGTGGAACTTTTGGCTAGGCGTGTTCTAGTTCTAGCTTATTGATTATTTTATTTAACCCTTTTACATAGGTAAATTTTTAGATTAAATGTAGTTTTGTTTTTTCTTACGGAATAAATAGTTTAGGAGCTGAAAATTGGCCCTAGCTCCTTGTAGTATGGTTGAGTCAAATATGCACGTGTGAAGATAAATTTTTGGAATTGAATTAATTTGATAGAATTTAAAACCCTAGTTCATTCGTAATCTAACTTACATTAAAATTAATTTTTAAAACAGTGAATTTATATCTAAATAGAATAGAGTTTGAAGCTATATTTCACATAGTCAATGTCATTTTATGCAAGAAAGTAGGATTTGGGGAAAAATATTTTCTATTCTAATAAATATAAGTGATTTTTTCCTAAAATCTCAATATTTATCAAATTGCATATGTGTATTTGATTTTGTATTTTTTTTCAACCTTAAACATTGTTGTTCTCCATCAAAAAATGCTTTTTATTCTATTTTTAATTTTTAATTTATTTATTGTTTTTGTTCCAATTTTCCTTGTCTTTTTTCCCGGGCTTTTCTTATTTTTCTTATTTGGGGGGCATTTTGACTTTGTATATATTACATATATTCTTCTTTTCATTTCATTTTGAACTTTTGACCAATAAAGCTATTCTAAAGCAGGTAAAATGGGTATCTACACCTATATCCTAGCATTGAAATAAAGTAATATGGCATGCTGTGAGTGAAATAATAGTTGAGAAATTTAGAGGCAAAAAACTGAAGGGTGAAAATGTTTAATTTTCTTCTAGGCCCACAACAAATGTACCCACTTTGCAAGCCCAAGGCCTTTTGTTTCACCAACTGGGTTGGGCCTAAAACACTCCAGACAACATTATCCTATTCTCTGTCCTTCGTTCTCCTTTTGTTGCCACACTTCTTCTTCTTCTTCTTCTTCTTCTTCTTCTTCTTCTTCAACTCCCATTCTCGTACTGTATGTATACCCGAGGGATTGGAATCAAAATCAGCAGAAGCTGCAACCAAATGGGAATCTTTTCGGAAGAAGAAAGTTATTATGCAGGTGTGTTGGAACTGATTACGAAGGAATATATGCATAAATTCGAACTACGAAGCACATGTATTTGAGTCCATTGACAAATGCCAGACATTTTGTTAAGCTGCAGCCTCAAGCAATACAAACTCGAAGAAATCTGAAATACAGCTGCAATTTAAGTCAGGTTGCATAAGGCAACTTCGGTGTCCGGTCGCTAGCTGTCCAATTTAGTTTAAAATGCACACAAAGCGTTCGACAAAATGCTCCAAGGAAAGAGGAACGATTTTCTTTACGTTGTGATATGAAATATGTTTTTAATGATTGTATGTCCTTTCAAGTATGGACATAGGACATTGTTTTCTAGATGCGAATGCTGATGCTGTAAAGTTCTGTCCCCACGACACTACTCGGCGTATTTTAGTTTAACCTGGGGCTGGAAACTAGCCATCTAACTTTTTATCAAGTTTAAAATTGAGATTTTAATTTATTTTATTTAAATAAATAAATTTTATCTTAAATTAAAGTTTAGCTTTTTTATTAATCATGCAAACCGATTTCAAGCCTATTAAGGAATCTAGATATACAAAATGAAAAATATATATATAAATAAATTAATAAATAGTAAATAAGGATTATATTATATATTATATAAATATTAATTTTTAAATTTTAATAATTTATAAAATTGATAAATCTATTTACAAATCTAAATGAACTAACTTGTGAGCTTGAATTGAAGTTGAAGTTTGACTTATTTAAATAAACGAGCTTCATTTAGAGTTCGAGCTCGATTGATTTATTAATCGAGCTCAAGTCAAGTCTAAGTTCAAAATAAATAAACCGAGCTTCAATAAATCGTAAGCAACTCGACTCATTAGTGGTATAGCTGCTTCCACTCACACGCTCCAGGAAGGTGACGCTCATAGTCGTTCAGGCAGCATTTCACTCTTCAATGTGAATGTTGATTTGGGCAGTTTTAAGCTGACCCACTATGTCGAAACTTCGACCATTTTCAGTATTAAGTGGAGCATTGTTGGAGGGAGTTCAAGGCTTTGTCCGATGCTGGCATAAGCTGACTCGGATGGTTGTGTCATGATATATGGCTTGGAGTACGGTTCGTATAAAAAGGGAGATTTGTGTACGTTACTCTTTTCAATTCTTCAGGTTGATTGTATATTTCAAGAAAAAACCCTCTTAAGAAGTGCCAAGAGCACTTGTTTCAATTTATGGAACTGCTTCTGGATTGATGTTGTATTATATGATATCACAATATGCATTGAATTCGGATGGTACACTCTCCTAGTTATATCTTTTCTTTCGCCTTCTTAATGTGGGCTACTTCATTGAATCGAGGAAATATATGTCGTGAAAAGTGGTAGTATCATCGAAAAGAAAAAAAAAATATTTTGTGCATGTAATTCTGAAACCATATGGAAATTGAAAGATAAATAGAAAAAAGGACTGGAGCGTATCTATGAGCACGAAGCTAGCTCGACGAGCTGAAGAGGCTGTCCTAAAGACAAAAGCCTTTTGATAAACTCTGTCTGTCGATGTTTAAAAATAACGTAATGTCGAAACCCTCAAAACAATACATGTATAGCTAGAGGAATGTCTCTACAATGACCACAATTCAGGTTACCCGAGAGAAACTTACAAAGCAATATAAGATGTAGGTCTTACACTATATTTGGCATGAATGAAGTCATTGAAAAGGTATGGAAATGAAAATGAAACCGATGAAAATTTTGTATTTAGATATTAAAAGGGAATATGAAAATGGATAGAAATGAGTAGAAATCGATGGAAATTTTTCCATTTTAAATTCTACTTGTTTTCTCTCCTCTTTTGGAGAGAAATGGATGGAAATCTATCGCAATTACAAGACAATCCTAAAAGAAAAATTAAACATATAAAAGTTGGATATATTTGGGTTTATTACTAATGTTAATTCCTTCCATTTCTTCTTTCTAGACTTAAACAAGAAATTAATGCTTCATTTCCTTTCCTTTTATTTCCTTTCCACACATTTTTGCTCATTTCCACTCTCATTAAGATTACCAAACACAATGTTAATCTTGAGAAATTTTGAGATAAAGAAAACTGTGACAGAAGTAAATAGATTTCAAGGAAAAAATAGAGATCATAGTAGTTCTCTAGGTCTTTTATGGGATGCTTACTAGTAAGGATTATAACTTTTTCCTTAAATTAGTGTTGTTCTTATCTACTTTTGTTTCAGGGGAAGTTCTGAAGGAGAAAAATGGTGGAAAGATTGCTGCCTCAACATGCCTGTATCTAGATTGGAATGCTTCGTCCACATCAATTTCAGTAAGGCTCTCGGATAGTTCAATCTCAGTATTATCTTTCCTAGAGCCTGAGCTAAGGGTTGAGCAGCAATGGAAAGCACATGATTTCGAGACTTGGGTAGCTTCCTTTGATACCCATCATGCACAACTTGTATACATTGGATCAAATGATTGCTAAGTTTAGTTGTTGGGATTTGAGGGAGAGTCCTTCAAAGTTGGCTTTTTGGAATTCTAAGGTCCATGGTATGGGCATTTGCGACATTACAAAGAGCATTTGTGATCTCCACATCATATTCATTGGTGGTTGCTATGATGAACACTTGAGGGTATGGGACGTAAGATCAATAGCAAAACCATTTTGCGAGACTTTTAATTTGCCTATTGCTTTGGAGGTAGGGTTTGGAGAATTAAACAACACCCTTCAATCCAAGGACCACACTTGGCAGCTTGTATGCATAATGGATTTGCACTAGTCAAATGTAACCCTACTGGGCTAAAAACGATTGAGATTTACTGTAAACACGAGTCACTTGAATATGGAGGAAATTGTCCTTAAAACTTGCCATGGCACAATTATGTGTGGTGAGACCAAAACCATCAATGGGCTTTGAGGATTCTCATAAAAGTGTAATATTAAGCAACATCTTAAATAAAACAAAAGCTTTTTTCGAGACAAGATTCTCATAAAAACAAAATGTTGGCTAAAATAATAAGCTTAAAGTCAAGAACCTCTAGTTTTGGTTCTACAAGCGATTATTCAGAACTCTACATATATTTCGTATCTATTCTCAATTAGGAAAATAAATATTTTTAATTCTGTGAATTTTAAATAAAATTTCTTTTAATTTGTAAGCTTTTATCGTGTTTACATCTAATATGTTTACACATATTAATAATGCTATTAAAACAACTCTTATATGATAGAAAATAAACAAGTAAAAGGATATATTAATGAATTCTAAAACATAAGAAAAATATATCAACGAAACCAAGTAAAAGATGATAATAGATGTTGCAATTTGTTACTTTTATTCTATTGTTGATTTTTATTTTTTATTTTTTGGTTTCAATTCCATTTTTATAAATTTTTTTGGAAGGCCTTTTGACTTTACATATATGTTTATATATATCTATATTATATGTGTATTTGTATTTTCTTCTTCTCATTTCTTTTGAACTTTTGACTAATGAAACTATTCTAAAGAAGGTAAAAATGGGTAACAAAACCTATATCTAGGCATTGAAATAATTTTATGAAATAGTTGTTATGCCATGGTGTGGGTGAAATAAGAAATTTTTTGTATATATTTTTTTTTTATTTTTGATAGGAGTGGTCTAACTCTTTGTCTCATATTTTATTTATATATCTATTTTAATCCGAACTATTGAATTAATTATGTTTTCAATAATTTAAATCTAATAGATATTAAATTAATGGCAGAACGATTATAAGGTGAAAATGTTGAATTTTCTTTTAGGCCCACAACAAATGTTTTCCCACTTTGCAAGCCCAAGGCCTTTTGTTTCACTATCTGGCTTGGGCCTAAAACATTACATTCATTTATTGATTGGTTATGGTTTCAGAAGTTGATTCCTTATTATGAAGATTCATATCAAAGTGCAAATTCTTATTTTTCTTTGTGAAACTTGAGAAATTTTAACTAGGGGTGTTTGATGTGCCTAGAATTTGAAATAAATTTCTAAGTACTATTCTTGAGCAGAATTAGATTAACAAGAAGAACAATTATTGAATTGGATTCGATAATTCAATGGGATTTTGAAATCTCGCAATCAATGTGATAATTTTGTGGAAATCAAAAGGGCTTAACTAGATAATTTTAATATGACACAATAATATTTGACTTAAAGATCACCATAATCAAATGGAATATTGACCGATAGGATTTTATGTAAAGACTCTCAAATATGAAAGAACATTATTTTTGTCAAGAGAAAGTATTGACAATAATGAGAAAAACGATAATAGTTGTTAGATATGATGGAAGAGAGTCTTAAGTACTAACCCTAACCCTAAGGCTAATGGCAATATAGAATCAAATGAACATAAAACAAATAGACACAAAACAAAAGATAAAAGGAAACACGTAAAGAAAACAAAAACTGTTGAAGATGATTCCAGCCCCCAACAGCCCAAAAGCGAAATCTAAAAGAAATAAAAGCCCTGCCGGTACAGGTAAAAGCCCTTAGCCTCATATGCTGTCCGTAATTAATGCCTAAATTTTTATTTATAAAAACACCAACCTATACGTTGCTCTCCAACACCATTTTCTTCCTTTTGTTTTTCATGCCTGTTTCCTCCAACTCTTGTAGCCTTCTTGCAATAAAGGAAGGTGCATATTCCTATAGCAAAGTTAAAGTTGCTATCAATTATTCACTCCATATTTATTTCTCAAATTTATGGTCTCTAAAATGACTTATGATTATGGCTTTTTATTTATCTTCTAATTTATTATCTTAACAGTATTTGTAATTCATTGTTTTCTATAATAAGAAAGAAAATCAATAAAAGAGGTGCTGTGTTTTATTTTCAATCATCAAATGAACACAAGCATTACTATCATTACTCTCATTTGCAACTATATTAGAAATCTTTATTATATATAATACGTTGTGTCTTCTTTTTCCTATGACTATTTTATGATTTATAAAATTAAATATCATCTAACTTATATATAATACCAAATAGATATCGATTATATTTTATATGATTTAATTTATATAGAAAATTATGTTCTACAATATAGATAAACTTATATTTATATATATTTTACCGCATACGTTTATTACATATATAATAATTTGTAACATATGAGCCTAGCACCTAGACCATATACATTATACGTTATATTATCTAGAACATAATATGTATTATGCATTATTTATATATATTATAATCTTTTAAATTATATAGAAAGAAATATTGCTGAAAATAATTGGTATAGATTCCATAGATAAATTTTATAACATAGAAAAGATCAACAAGTTGGATTTTGATTTTTTTTTTTTAATGAATTTGATATTTTAAGGTCATAGATTTACTTATGAACGGCCCAAGGCCCACATCCCAAATCTGATGCGTCCATCCAATTGTCTCTCCTCTGTCCTCCGGATACTGTCAAACGCGAGCTTCTTGTTTCACTTCAATCCTTGTTATGGCCTTATCTTCTCAGAGATTCATCTTGTCCCCGTTACTACTGAAAAATGCAAAACCCAGTAACCCATTTTTCTCTATTTCCAGACCCAGAATAAGGTTCTTTTGTTACCATACTGTAACACCCTCTCCTTCTTCTTTAAAGTTCCATTCTCGTACTGTATGTGTACCCGAAGGTTCTGAATCAGAATCAGCAGAAGCTGCACCCAAATGGGAATCTTTTCGAAAGAAGAAAGTTGTTATGCGTGTTGGATATGTTGGAACTGATTACAGAGGTATATATATACATTCAAACTAGTAAAACATATGTATTTGGGTTCATTGACGAATGTCGGACATTTGTTAAGAGCGAAAAGAATATAACTTTAAATCAATTTTCACTTTTTTTTTTTTTACACTCTTAACAAGTGCCCGGATCACCGGTTGACACTTTTCTACGTATTTGATGTGCTTGTTTGTTTGTCCAAGGTGTTTGATTTTATTAGTAGGTTGTCTTGTTCATGTGATTTCTTCTTATTCATTTACTTACCATTTTGAGGACTGGGACATTGGTTTCAGGTCTTCAAATGCAACGTGATGAGCACTCACTAACAAGTAAGCTATTGTGACTCTGACCATTTGTCTTTAAACAGTGTATATTGGTGCAGTTTTTGTTGTCTTCTATGTTCATTCCATTTTGTTTATAGAAAATTATATGATTTCATTTAATTAAGGATACATTGTGTTGTTGAAATTGTGGCTTTTTATGCGAGCGTTCGCATTGCATTGGTGTGGATTGGAGTGCTTTATATATCCAAAAGATCACTGGTTCTTACAATGAACTGTTAATTGTACCACGAGCATGATATGGTTTATGATTCGATGCATTTGTTCGGTTTAGATGAAAAAAGGGGTTAGCTGACTGAAAATGAATGTCCATTCTGTTCTGCAGCGGTGGGGAAGAAAAAGGATGGCTTTTTACTAAACTATGCTCTGAGAAATTTGTTTGTCAGATAGTTATTGTAATTATTGAGTAATAGCATATTGTAATTTTAGTGAGAAGACAAATTTCTTAGAGCATAGTTCAGTAGAAAACCATCCTTTTTTTTCCCCTGGTGCTAGACAGATTCATCAGGGGGCACTTTTCCTTGGAGGAGGAGGCACAGACGCAAAACCTTTTTGTTGAAGGACTGGCAGTGGGTATATACTTGTTGGGAGGCAGGGGGCGAGGAAAAACCCCAGTTGAAGAAGCCCTAGTTGATGAGAGGAGAAACGATGAGAAAAACTTAAGCAGATGAGAGAGAATCCATCGGGAGGATGAGGAAAAAGGAAATTTGAAGGATTGCTGGCAGGAGGACACAATTGGAAGAGAGTGACCATTCATAACCCTAGGCAGAGAAGCTAAGGGCGAAAACTCATTTGAACAAATAACAAAAAGGAAAATTTTTAGGGAGAGGAGAGAGCATTTTCTCTTTCTAGCTTTTCACTTAACACGACGTCAATGATTCATGGATGTGCACGAGCTATTTATTGAACCTTATTTATATCATGTAACTTTAGTTTGAACTTTTTGGAAGGAGGTACTTTTTTCATTGATAGTGTTGGTGGATGGTTAATTTTTGTTGAGGATTTCTTAAATACAGAGTTGGTGTGAGCTTTTAGGTTTTTGTACCTTTAATGCTCCTATGTGTGGGGCTTGGACATTGATTAAGGAGAAATGAACTCAGAACCTCTCCTGTATGAGTGTTTATATTATGATTGCTACTCTTCTTACGCTTAGGTTGAGACCCTTTATATGGAAACCCAGTGAGGGAACCAATGAATCAAATAGGACATTGAATGAGGTTGTAGAGATTTGAACAAATGATCTCTTGCTGTGATTCCATGTTTTATACTTGAATAGTGAATAGATAAAAGTGCTCTTTGTTAGTTGCTGGAGTCCAAACATAACTCCATTACACAGTATGACTATCTTGCAATCTTGCAGATTTCCCAAGACTTCCATTTCCTCAAGTTGAACATCTTTTTTTCAAGAGCTTGATAGGTATTCCTTGGGGTTCATATGTCCTTGGAACCTTTGCATCCTATGTTAACTACGGACAGGTTCTTTTTATTCTAGCAACGTAACTTGAACACTTGGGAATGCTGGAGGCCTTAATAACTTTTACATGTATCAAGTGGCAGACCCATAATTTCAAACAAGGGAGTACAACCTGCACATAAGAAGGAAAAACTATAAGAAATGCATATATTCTCAATTTATTTCCCTAAATTTTGAGGGATAATTTCCAAAAGTCTCAAAATTTCAAGGCGCAACTACAATAATGGCCCATAACAATAGCTTGATAAATACTAATAAGTAAGCCTTTCTGTATATTTCCAAGCAAGGAACTGGTACCAGCTTTGGGAAGAGCTTATTAGCTTGCCCTAGCTGATATGAAAATTCTGATTTGATGATGATCTGGCTGTGGGAACTATATAAATATGCCACTGGACTTGTAGCAAATACTACAAGTTTGTCCAAAGCAGAATTTATTAAAAAGAAAATGTTTTGTCTTGGTAATCTTGCTCTGATTGCTTTTGACTATTTAATCTTGCATGTGACTTTTAACCCCTTTTGAAGGAGCTCTTGTCCTGTATTTGGCCTTTCTTGAATTGAATGGTAATTCATATGGCATTCTCATAATGTGCATATAACAGTTCCATTCTTTTGAGAGGCAAGGTTTGAGTTTCTTCCCCAAATGCCTGATAATGGTGAGATATAGCATGATGCAATTTTGTGATCTGGGAAGTACACTATAAGGTACTGCATATGCTCACACTATGAATATCTGAGTAGCATAATCCCCCAAGGTCTTAGTCATTTGCCCCTTTGTGGTCTCTTAAGTGTGGTTCTTTTGCCCTTGTAGGAACCTAGGAAGTTATGCTGTAAATGCTAGTTGATTGTATTTGACCACGTGCTTTGGATAATTAACATCGAGAACATTAATTCATTTAGTTGGAGAGGAAAGACTAATCATTTTCCTTTCAAATGCAGCTGTTGAAGAAGAATTGGAAAATGCCATATATAAGGCTGGAGGAATCCTTGAAAGTAATCTTGGGAATTTGCATAAAATTGCATGGGCTAGAAGTAGCAGGACTGATAAAGGAGTAAGTTTTGTACCAATTATGATGCTCTTCTAGTCTTGAAGTTTTCTGATATTGAGGAGATCTGTAGTTTGAGATGCATGTTAATAGAAAAGAATATGTTTGCATGGTGTAGAAGTGGTTTATGTCTACTATGCTTTTTTATATAACTGACATATAGAGATGTGAAGACCACCTTATTGTCTAAATTAAGCAATGATACACTCCCTCGGGAAAACGTTGTCCATAAACCTGGCGAATGGTGGACCGCATATATGGTCCATTATATATGTAATGCCATTCACTTTTTGTAAATGCCCCACAAATCTAATGGCCCAATAATGATAGGTGCACCCTGCATTTGAGACTAGGCAAGAATTTTTCCACCCTTGGAGCATAAATGTCGTGCATACGCATCTCGCATGCAATTACAAGAAAAACTTCACTGCCAAACTCACTTAAAACTATTTCAGCTGCTTGATACACAAACTTAAAGAACAGGATTTCAAAGGACCATGAAGAAAATCTCACCTGCATGGTTGTTTTGATACAATTTGAGCAGCCAACCCACCTAACAACCTTTGCTCCTTTAAAAGCTTTGTTAATACATTGGTAGCTTCATGCTCACCATATCATCACATGATATTTGGTCTCTACACTTGACATTGCAACCCCTTTTTTCTTTTTCCTTATATAAGTTAGTAGGACCCCATTAACAAAGGCACAAATGTGTGGTGACTATGTCACTCTCCTCTTATCTAGTGTGCTTGGATTCTCTTATGTGTGTTAAATTTAGCTCTACAATTAATTGATTTGAAAGTTTAAACTTATTAGATCGGTGTGATAATATTTTTATTTATAACAAATGGAGGAAAGCATAAGCTAATTATATTTGGTGTGGTTTTGTATTTATTGGATAACACTCCCCAACTTTTGACCCAGCTGGTGATTGTGCTAAAATTTATTATGATATCAGACCAGGAGGTATTAAATTTAAACCTCCACCCACTTAGTTTTTCCCTATTTAACTAAATAGTCCATATGATGGGCTTCGGTCTAAGATTTCAGGGGGAATATTAACTAATTAATATAAATCAACCCCAAATTTGATAGGCTTAAGATTTTAGATCAGTTAGTTAGAAAACTAAATTTAACAGTTCAGAGAGCAATAGCCCTTTTTTGTATAATTTAATACTCCTGCAAATAGATGCTTTCAACAACTTCAAATTCGGCAGATTGCCTCAGAGTAAGAAAGGCATGATCTAGCATAGATTGACTCACTACAGTTAGTACATAAGTGATAAAGTTTGGATTTTCCTTTAGCAACAAAAATAGGCTTTCATAACACCTTGCAAATAAAGAATATGTTCAATGATAGTAAATTATTTTAATTTCTAACCTGCATGATATATATGTATGACACACAATTACAATATCCATATTTTTACCTAACTGTATTGGTGAAAAATTTTTCTTTCAGGTTCACTCATTGTCAACTACTATATCCATGAAGATGGAAATTCCTGAATTTGCATGGAAGGAAGATCCTTATGGCATGATTCTGGCTGGTCATATAAATTCTCATCTTCCTAATAATATCAGAGTTTTCAGCATTTTACCATCGAAAAGGTATGTTTTTCATTATTTGTACTTCTGCTTCTCACAATTTGTGTACAAGAAGTGGAAATAGGATATTTGCGGATTTAAAAATTTAGAATGCAATTCTTCGTGAGGTTACTTTATGATATAACCTCTTGTCTCTTTTCTACCTGGTATTTGAATAGTAATCCCTTGATAAATCTATTTGCTTTCTGAGCTGGTCTCTATGTTGCTTTGTTTATTCAATTCATAATTATGGTGCTTCATAGGATACTTAAGTGTCAATTTTGTTACATTATCTTCTGACTCCTCTCTTTTTTCCAATTCAATCCTTTTATCCAAAACCTCTTGTAGGAGTTTTGATCCGAGAAGGGAATGTAATATCCGCAAGTACTCTTATCTTCTTCCTGCTAAAATTATTGGGATAAGAGATAACTTAAGCAATGCGGAGGTTGATGATCACTTATCAGATTTCAATGACATACTGAATGCTTTTGAGGTAACCTCTCATTTCTGTCTTCCCTCTCTTCTCAGTAAAACTAATTTTTTGACATGTAAATTTGATAAAAAAAGGTAAGAAAAACCAAGTAACTTGGCCCAATCTTATGAATCTATGCGGAATACTCTTGTGATTAGCATACTTGTTGAACAATGAAAGTAGATTATACACAACTTGAGAATTGAGTAATGATAAAGAAGTAAAATCTAAGTAGTGAATCATGTCCTGGTATATTTATGTTTGACTTAATTATGCAACTTGAGAATCAACTCAGGAATCAAGTGCTACATAAATTCCAAATATCTTCAAGGTCACGCAACTTGAGAATCAACTTAAGAATCTTGTGAGACCTAAATTCCAAATATCTTCAAGGCCTAAAGCTTGGAATCCACGAGATTATGTAAAAGTCAATGCTCTTAAGTTACACCTGCAAGCTGCTTATTATTTTCTTTTCTTTTTCTTTTTTTTTTAAAATGAGCTTTCAGGGAGAACACCCTTTCCATAATTACACTGTACGATCCAAGTACAGGAGAAAAGTTTCAGCAAAGTCTCAGAAAGACAGACGTTCAACCGTAAAACAAAAACCATCCAGTGAAGCATCTTCATCTGATGTGGAAGAAAGTGATGAGGAGCAGAACTTATACCTGGACAGTGTTAGTCCAGTGAATGGTGATGCTATGGGTGAAACTTCTTTGCAGATAAGCGAGAGTGATGAATGTCCAACTGTCACTTGTTTTACTGATGAACATGATTTCCAAAGTCAAACGCCTTGTCCAGTTCTTGCAAGATGGTTACACAAACCTGATGAGAATGATAGAATCAGCTCTTCACACTTCAGGAAAATATTCCATTGTTCATGTGGGAAGTTAGAGAGGCTATTTGGAGCAGAGTTTGTTGAAATCTCCATTTGGGGTGAATCCTTCATGTTACATCAGGTGAGTCTTTCATGATGTATATTTATGCTCTGGCATCTTTCTTTCCTTGGTCCTCCATTTCAGATTGGATCGGATTATGGTGTGTCTCCTCAAGTGTAAGAAATTTGTGATCTCGAAGCCCATTTTCTGCCAATCTTATTGGTTTTATTTCTCAAGCATATTATTTTTACATGGATTAAATTTTTACTCTTGGAAGTTCTTTGCAAAGGGAGAGGAATATGAAGCACACGAGCAAGCAAATGAAAGAATTTAATTGATAAATGCCTTTGTTCATGAGTTAGTGATATACTTTGGTCTTTTCTCTAGAAAACGCCTTGATCACAATTAGCCATCTTTTTGGGCATATGAACCACACTACATTACCTGTATACCGGCTTGTCCTAGGTGTTAGCCAAAGTGGCATTGGTTGGATTTGAACTCAGGGCCTCTCGCAGTTCCTAGCTTGACCCCTAAGTCAACCACTCTGTTTGGTATCTGTCTTTCAGTCTTGATAAGTGGGTAGCGTTCTTGTTTGTTCTCAGCCCTTGAATTCTCTGAAGGAAGGTGCTTTTTGTCATCTTTTACCTTCTTTTGCGCATCTAATCATCTCATTACTTATTCCCTTCAAAATCAATATGTTTTGCATTTCCCAGATCCGCAAGATGGTTGGGACCACCATAGCTATAAAGCGCAAGTTACTTCCAAGAGATATTCTCACATTATCAGTGGCCAAATTTTCACGGATCGTCTTACCACTTGCTCCATCTGAGGTTCTAATTCTCAGAGGGAACAATTACCTATTAAGAAAGCAACCTGGTGAAGTAATAATGCCCGAAATGCTAGCATTGGTTGAATCAGCAGCTGTTCTCCAAAGCGTTGATGAATTCTATATGTCTATAATGTTGCCACAAATTGCTAAATTTTTGGACCCTTCAAGTTCTCCCTGGAATGAGTGGGTTGAGAAACTGGATCGGAACACTGGAATTCCAGACAAACAGTTGGACGAGGTTAGGATGGCTTGGAAAGCATGGAAGGATGAGGCTGACAGGAGAAAACGGAATACAACTGCATTGAAAGAATGAACTCCACTATCGTGCTATTCTGTCCTCCTTTCGGATCTCTGTTGCTGGAAATGAGCTCCTTCCAAAAAGAGTTCTCCACGCCAAAGGCTTCTGGGATATGAAATATGAGCACTCCTCATGGTTGCTAGTTACTCTTTTTCATTTCTGAGCCATAATTTCTTAAAGGTGGTTTGAGGTAAGTTAACACCAATCAAATTTCTCTGCATCTTATACATATTTAATTCGCATCATTCTGCGTTCACATTTACTATTGCTATTTTCATGTATGTACAACTTGATTTCATGTCAAAATCGAAGAAAAACTTGCATCGTCTGTATACTTAATGGCAGGGTGGAGTGGATTTTGGTCGAGCAGGAAGCTTTTAACGAGGCAGACAGTGGATGAATGAGGAAACATCGCTTTGTAGTGTGTAGACCATGCAAGTCATTCAACATCCTGTTGTCTTGTCTCTCATGAGACCTGCAGCTATCGACTAACCACTCGTGTTTCATTGTGTTTATATGACAAATTTCTTGCCGTTTGCTAGTCATTGTATATTTGTATGTTAACTGGAGCATTCTCCAGATTCCTTGCAATCCCCATACTTCCCTATGATGAAAACATGAGAAAATTACATGTTTACTATCAAAATTAAAAAAAAAAATTACATAACTACAATGGCAAAATCTATTTATTAAGTTTGATTTTAAAGTTTAATTGTTTCTCTCAAGTTTTGAAACCCTAACCTCACAAATGTTTAAATACACTTTCACCACTGAACCATGGTATTAATTTTATCATGTAAAGGAAAATTGTATTTATTAAATATAATTTAATAATGATATCTAATTTATTAAATCGTAAGTTACAAATGTAAGATATTTATAACTTATAATATCATATTTTCAAGATGTGATTTAGCATTGATAATTAGGAATGTAATCAAAGTGAGTTCGAAATAGGTTTTATGAAATTTGAACTTGCCTTTGTGGAGTTTAATGTTTTTAAAAATCCTATAAAAACCTTATAGGGTTTTATTCTTTATTCTCAAAACCTAACTCTTTAACAAGAAGTTTTTATATGATTAAAAAAATTCTATAAAGATATGTTTTTATAAAGTTTATATTGGATTAAATAGAGAATAGAAAGGAAGAAATTAAATAACATTAAGATTATATTTATTAACTTATACAATAGTAAAAATTGAGAATTAAATGTATTGTATAATATAAAACTCGTATAAGATATATATATATATCTTTTTATTGAGTTAAGTTTTCTATAAAGTTTTATTTAATCTCAAAACCTGTTAAGGTAATACCTTATAGGGTTTTTATCGAGTTTAATGGGTAGAATATCATTTAAATACCCATCCAATTGCATCTCTATTGGTAATTAATCTTATTTTATTTGTATTTATATAATTTTTTTAAAGAAAAATGATAGATATGTATCTCAATCTATAGGTGGTGTAGCCAGTTTGCATTTCCTTTCTTTTACTCTTATCAAACCCAATCTAAAATTATCAATTTTTTTTTTTTCAAAATCAAACCTAATCATA
This sequence comes from Lumnitzera littorea, assembly GCA_024138015.1. NCBI lineage: Eukaryota > Viridiplantae > Streptophyta > Magnoliopsida > Myrtales > Combretaceae > Lumnitzera > Lumnitzera littorea. The sequence continues at coordinate 2,494,840 of JAMXBB010000009.1, read as the reverse complement.
TGGTTTTAGGTTCAGATCATAAATTTTTTTAACTTTAAAGGGAAAAAAAAAACTAATTAAGTATAATTTGGTTCTCAATTTGAATCGATTTTTTTTTCAATAAAATATAATAAATTTGACAATAAGAAAGCACATCGCATAGGTATAACCTCATCAAAATTAAAACCCATAATTGAGATTATAATTAACCTTCAAAATAAGGAGAGCAATCATGATCTATGTAATTAGTAGCTATAGAAACATTACATAATTGGAAATTAAGGAAGATAGTTAAGCAAAAAATTATGCTAAATCAGTAAAGTTTTCTTCTTTTTCTTTTTCTTCTTTTTTTTAAATAGGAAAGGTTTGATTCATTCAAACCATACAATTCGATTCGCCTCTATGAACCAAACCATGAAATGTTTGATTAATTTGAAACAAAATTGATCATAGAAAACATAATTTATGATTCGATTTGATTCAATCTTATTTACAGTTCAGTTTATAATTCTTTTGTCCAATCATAATAGGTATCAATTTCCAAATTTTGAGCCCTAAATTTATATTGTAAGGAACTACCTTAAAACTTGTATCATATATAGCGTATTGAAGACATGCTATCTTGTCAAACTTATAAATTTTTTTATTATTTTTTTATGTTATTGAAATTTTAAGATAAATTTTTAAGAATTTGTCTATGTTTCCATACTTTGTAATTTGTACATTTTTGTAAATTAAGTTGTTTGGGAATATTTCCTTCAAATCGAATGAAAAGACACACCTTCTACAAGTTTAAAAAATAATTTGTTTTGAATAAAAGTGATAAAAGACTAGAGATTAGATTACCTTAGAAGAAATTTAGTATAAACCGTGCTACAAAGAAGTAAAGGGTCAAGAAGGTTAGTAATTGAGAAGAAATAAGACGAGATGTGAAAACATGACTATAAGATAAGGTTGATAATTGGGAAGTGAGACATGAGAGACGAAAAATATAAACTTAGTAATGCAATAAGAAAGATGTGGAAAAATTAAGTTGAAAATGTTTAAAGCCTATTATGGATGATTGGCTTGGGTTATAACTTATAAGTTTTGTTTTGTTTTTTTTTTTTTCCCTTTTAAGTAGAACTTAGAAAGTAGAATATAATATTATTTTACATTTATTGTTATTTTGTTGATATTAGTTACTAAGTATGATCAAATAGTCAAAGGCCTAAGATAAGAACAGCCTAAATCCACTTGCTTTAGTTGAGGAGAATCGAGTACGAACTTGCTTATATGACCTAATAGCCACAATCCAAATGGCCAACTAAACTGGCCAAGGCAATTAGGACCCAACCAATCTTAAGATCCACGTCATCATCTTAGTTAGCCCCCTCTAGTTGGACGGGCCCACCCCTAGCTTAGCCCAAGATTGATGAACCATAAGCCACCTTAAATTCATAGCTAACATAGTGACAAGCCTCGAATAGACAAGTAACCTTTAGGATATGAATCTTAGGTGAAGCCACTCTTTACCTCTCCATACAACACTCACATTATATTTAATGCGATGTAACAATCAACGGCTTAGCCATATCGATTAGTAGGCCTAACTGTACAATACCATAGAAATAGTGAGAAGGATAAGACAATTATGCAGCTCAAGAATAATCACTCCATGTGCTAATGTCAAGAACTCTTGTCATCTCCCCTAAATCCCGGGCTGCTCAAATAATTACACATCTTATAAATATCCCTTTTTGGGTATTCAAAACATGTGTCCACAATCTAAGCCAAAAGACAAAATGAACCACACAATCATATACTCTCTATTGAACTCAAACTTTTCTTTTTCTTCTTTATTAACTTAAATATTAAAATAGTCATACCAGATAAATCCCTAACTTAATGACTTACCCTCTCTTTATCTTGTAAGACATTCCCCTAAGGACTCGAGCCTCTTGAACTAGGCCCATAGCACCTTAGGAGGCCCAAAAACTCTACACACAAAATGATCTAAGGCTATGTTATAATAATTCAACAGGTCGATACATGATATCACCAATCTTATATCCTATGTACAAGTTTAGAGTGGGTCAAGTATTGGAGATATCACGTTTGCATCCTATCTTGTGGAGCAACTTCAAGAAAATCCTATGCAAATCATTACTTATAAAGAGTTTGTCCTATTGTACCAATAGAGTACAATTTCACCCTTAATTCCATTTATGTTTGTCTCAAATACGGATTAACAAGTTAGATTGGCTGTAAAAAAAATAAACTTTTTCCTGTAATCCCTTTTTCTTACCATTTACTAACCAAAAGTAACCTCCTCAAATAGGTTTTCTTTTCCATTCATGTTATCACTATCCATTATATCACTACGTACAAAAATAATGAATGCATATTATATATATATATATATGAATAGAGAATATATGGATGACATAGAAATTTTATCGAGAGGGAATTAAACGATTTATTAAATATCTATTAGGTACAATTATACTATTGATTACTAAGTCCGATCACGAGTATAATTAAAAATAAAGTAAAAAAAAGAACAAATTTTAAAAGTGGAAAACCCGTTTCCTTGTTTTCAATAAATAAATAAATAAATATATATATATATATATATATGCACACATAGATATTTGTAAGCATTTTTATATGGGATTGAACATATCTAATCAATCTCTTCTTTCCTTTGAAAATATAGATTTCGTAAAAGAAAATTGAGATATAGCATCTCCCCTATCGTGGTTGGTAAACAAAGTAAGGTTTTATCTTAAAATTATTATAATTTAATAGTATAATGAGTTAATCTTGATTTTCCTTTTTTATAATTATGATATGTATACCAGTTGGTCAAGCAAAAAAGATAAATAAATAAATAAAGTATGGTCTTTTAAGATAAAAACAAATTAAGTCTTTTCTTTTAACTTTTTAAAATCATATTTTTATCCTTACTTTATTTATATCTATTCAACTCTTAATATTTATCTTTTTGAAATTTGATATTTATAAATCCATCTAATTTGATTTATTTTGGTTTTAAATATAATATTAAGATACATTATTTTTTTTTATCTTATCATATTTTTAGTGACATCATAATTGGATAATGATAACGAGTTTGAAAGAGAAAAAAGCTTACATAACTTTTGTAGACTTTCCAATATATATTTTTACATCTATCCATTATATCTCAAAAGAATTATAAGAAATAGTATTATTTTCTATTCCATTTTTTGAAAATTGTAACTCAATCCTTATCTTATTTCATTCTTACTTTCACAAAACTGATATTATATTTCAACATTTTTCTTTTTAAATCTTGTTTCAAGGCACTATCTTAAATAAAAAAATTTAAAAGAAAAACTTCCGGTAGTTTATTTATTTATTTTTTTTCAAAACTTCAGTAGTTGTTAAATAGTGAAGTAATTTTAAACAAAAAAAGAAAAATAGCGTAGATGAAGAGAAAGCAAGGAATTCGGAAAAAGGTAAGAAAGTGGGAATATAAATATAGAGAGAGAGAAATAGTTGACACTTGACGGCTTGCTGGGGTCCGACCAATCCGATTCCAGCTGTGGACACTTGTGTTTGTATGTTTCACATTCACATTTCACTCTCCACATTCCGGTTTCCACTCTCCAAAACTCCCCATTGCATGAAACGGAAACACTTGTTACATGAAAAAAACAATCAAATCCATCTTAATTTCTTTTCTTTTTTCTCTATATATTTAAACCCTTTTCACTTCTCCCTCTCTCTGTTTTTCTCCTACGGTTTCAATGCTATCTATGGCGTCTTGTAAGTCTTCTCTCTCTCTCTCTCTCTACACTTGTATTGCATGTAAAGCTTCTTTCTCTCTCTGTACTCTATTGCAATGCCAAAAAAAAGCTTGCTTTTTAGTTGTTTTCTCTTATTTACTACAAGACAATATATGATCATAGAAAAGGTGGTAATTTGGGCTGACCCTGTTTTCAAATTTGATTGTCCACTTGCCTATGGAAAATAAAGTTTCAAACTTTACTCTCGAATGACCATTCTTTTCAGTTTCCAAACACGGGTTTGTGCTGTTTGATGTTTTTCTGCCTAAAAATCGGAAGAAGGTACGGGTTTTTTTTAACACCCAATGTGGGAAACAAAGAGTGCAAGCTGGACTTGAATATAAAAGGAAGCGTTTGATCATGCCATTCGGTTTCCAAAATAGGGTTTGTGTTGTTTGATCCTTTTCTGCTTCAAGATGGGATAAGGTATTGTTCTTCAAGCATCCAATGCGGGAAAATCAGTAATTTTTTTCAAAAGGAAGTTTGAAGTAAATGCTTTTTAGGCTGTCTATACAGTGCAAGCCCGAGTCAACTGATGCATGGCATGATAGTTGGTTGATATATAGATTGGTTGAACTAAGCCTCTGCAATAATTAATATGTTCCCTTGAATGGGAGGAGCGGTTGAATTACGGCCATAGTACTTAATTCGGAGAAGGGGAAAAAAATTCTAACTGGTTTCATTGTGTTTGGTGTTTTTCAGGTGGATTGGGAGCTTCGGATGTGAAACTTGTTAGCCTCAAGTTTGATAGAGCAGTGAAGATTAGTGAATTGAGCATATGCAAGAGCAGGTCTTGCTTTGTGCAGAAAGTACATAACTATGCAGGTTTAAGGATAGTGCCACGGTTAGATAGAGGTTTAAGTTTGTGCTGTAGTCCATCAACAGGAACTGAAGGTAGGTTGATTTTGATGATGTTCTGTTTTTCTTGTTATGGTTTATTAAAGTTATTATCTTCTTTTCTGGAAGCATCAATTTCTTGCATTTAGTTAAGCAAATGATAAAACATGGGAAAAAATCTTTAGCTTATCAAATTTTTAATTGAGCCTTGAAAAATATTCTACAGAAGTTAGAAACAAATCCACTGTCAGTTTTAGCTAGTAAAGGAGAGGTGGGAGTGCATCGTCTGATCAATTTCCAATTGAAAGTGGATCTACATAAGGAGAATCACTTGCCATTCGTTGCTTATCAGGGGTGTCTTGGAAGCATTTGGATCAAGATATGACTTCCAAAAATTAAGATCCGAATTAGTGGATGTTGCTAGATGGAGCGGTACAAAAACAGTTATATGTGATCTACATGGGTTGGTCAAAATTTTGCTACATAAAACTAATCATGATCAAGATGACTCTGACACAACCCAACACGACATGTTTAACCTGAATATGGAATGATTCCCAGATAAATGTTTTGCTTATGATGCTTAAGCGATCTTTTGTCTTTTTAAATACTGACATGAATTTGACACAAAATAAATACGGTGACACAATTTGCCACCTGTAAGAATTAGCTCAAAAGATAAATACAGTGACACAATTTGCTTATTAATGATGGAAAAAGAGATTACTTTTTATGAGACCCTGTCCCCTTAGGTTCGAGCTCCTACCTCCAGGCCCCCAACCCGAGCTAGACTCCGAGGCCTCCAAGGGTTAGCCAGGCGGATTTTATCCTAGCAACCGGCCAAGGACGGGTCTGAGTACATGCACAGCCTGCTTCTGCACCAATACTCTCCTCATCCCAACCTCTATGTACTGTTCTGAGCTACCAAGCTCCTTCCAGTGTAGAGTGTAATACTGCCAACCTGTTCCAAGACTACCTAGACGCTGACCAACCTATTTCACTGTTTGCCAGGGCCCCAACCTACATCAGCTGGGCCAGATTTGAACCCACTTTCTTTCTGTACAGATTCCTCACAGAATATGGAATGACTGGATCTGTGACATGCATCTTCTCTTTTTCCGTATATGTCAGGGATTGTACTATTATTCTCTTTGTATCATGTCATTGTTGCCCCTTTTAGCATTTCCTAGGTTAGTTATTGAATGTTACTAAACTTGTAATTGTGCCTTTCCCATTTTTATCCTAGAGGCTTACTATTAATAGTCTCTTCTTCTTGTATGCCACATCAATCACCCTTTTTTTAGATATTGAATATTCTTGTTACTTGCAATTTCCCTCTCCAAGTTCCTTCACTCTTATCAAATTCCATTATGGCTAGGAAATTGTGGCGAGCCTGTGAGTCACATCAAGCCTTGGTTTTAGTTGTGTTGGACCATCTCGGTGGGTAATATCCGTGAGGTTTGCTTCACATTTTGCTACAAGTGAACCATTTTCCCACCTTCTTCTTCATTATTTTTAAGGACCCATTTCCCCCTACGGTTAGCCCTAATGATTTCTAAGCTCCTAGGTACACCAATTTTAGCAAAAGCATATTTGGCTGGTCTTGGCTGGTGTTAAGGTACTAAGTAAAGCTTTCATGAAGCTTGACTCTGGTTATAACTCAATTTGACATGCTTAGCAGCCTTCTAGGTTTTTCCCTATCACAAAATAAGTTTGATTGCTGAGAAAATGGGTTGGAAAAGCCATTTATATATTCATAATGAAAATGATTGGTTGTTGCAGAAATAGAGAAGCCTTTCTCAAAATCAACTTTAGTGCTTAGACCATGATTATACTCGATGAATTTCTGAGTTTTTTCCTCAACCTTCTGAGGGATAATGGACTAGTGTGAAACATAATTTGCTTACTTTGTGTTGTGACCTATCCAGATTTGATTCTTTCTGAGCTTTGGTGATTTCAAATCGGTGGATTCCCTATTGTTTCTCTTCTATGGGAAATTTGATATTGTTTTTATTATCTAATATTTTTGTGGCATCTCATCTTTACTTTATTTCACATTACATGCCAACAATCCGATAGGAGGCTTTTAAAAATCCCTATTGTAAACAGCGTAAATGGAACCTTCTACCTATTACCTCCAGCTTATTCTGAAATGCTTTGGCTAATGCAGTAGTAGTAGCAGAAAATGCCCCAGAAGAGTTTCAATTTTCTGGTCCACCAAGTGATCTCATACCCACTGCATCTGAGGTCAGCAAGTTAGTTAATTTTAACAAGTGTCTTTTTTCTTTAGTTTTTTTTTTCTTTTTTTTCCCCCCTTTTTGGCCAGATAACGAAATTGATTCAAATATGTTGGATGTACAAGTGATTATATTCATAGTCAAGGCTTAACTGTCTGTTACATTTCCCATATATTCTTCCCCCTCAACCTAAATGACCTAAATGCTTTGCAGCTGGAATCTCTCCTTACGGTATTATGTGAGACTACTTCAATTGCGGAGTTTGAAGTGAAAGTAAGTGGCCATTTTTCGTGCATTTGACATATTAACTGCTATGGGCTTTCTTCTGTGAACAATTACCAGAACAATAATAGATATTTTCTTCTGTAAACTGGACATGCCAAAATGTACTCACACACCCCTTATCCACATATGGAAAAATGCTAGACTCTAGGTACAGGACCACAATGGTTATTTTCTGAGTTTCGATTAGAACTTTTAACTTCTCTATGCTACTATTAGCTCAATGGATTCCGGCTTTACATAAAACGGGATATAGCGGAACAGCACACACGGCCTCCACCTTCTCCATTGCCTTCTCCTGTTTATGCTGCTACATCTCCAGAGACACCAGAAACAGATGGTTCCATTTCTAAATCATCAGTGGCTCTCACCAAGTCGTTTTCTAATGGAACTACATCATTGCTTGATAAAGCTGCCGATGAAGGCTTGGCAATACTACAGTCTCCAAGGGTTAGAAATGTTTAATTTCTGTTTGCATGCATGACTATGCATGTGCATGCATCTATGAAGGATGATTATGGTAAACTCGTTTAGTTTGATTTATTGTTAGGTGGGGTTTTTCCGACGGTCTCGTACCATAAAGGGGAAGCGTGCACCACCTGCATGTAAAGAGGTGAGGTTCTACTGCTGAGGTACCTGATAATATTTAGTCTTTTCCCCTTATATATATATATATATATATATATGCTTTTCCCTCTTTGCTTTTGCAGTATTTGTAAAGAATAGATCTCTTCTCTCTGATTTTACGTTGTAAAATCACATAATGATGGATGAGCAATTGTTGAACAACTCTCTCTCTAGGTGTATTAACCTTGGATAGAGGCCAACTTGACTTTCATGGTTTTGTCATCTGAGCCATGTATTAAGCTATTCTTATAAGTAGACAGAGATAATGCATTGTCTATCAGATTCTTGAGTATAATATGTCCTCTTACAGATCTCTGCAGGAGAAAAGTCAATTTTTACCCATGTATATTTCATGATTAATAGTGAACACAAGTATAAATGTCTCTTTTCTCTCCAGAACCTGAAAATCTAGTTAGAAGTTTACTAAAGAAGCTTCATTGTTCGGCAATTTTACTCAAAAATAGGACACGACACATCCAAGGAGAGATATTCTAGAAGAATTGGTGAAAGCAAGAAGTTAGCGTAATGACGATGACTGTTAATTATAACTAGTTTCACAGCGAAGTTTTCTTATGGTCTGAACTATAAAGCTGGGTAATATTACTTCCAAGTATGTGAATGTTTTCTAATGAAAGAAAATGATGTATGATATGGTATCCTGTATCCATGGTTATATAATGGTTAAATTTATTTCCTTGTATATTTGCCGAGCCCTGATCCTTTTGGTGTTATTTCATCAGAAGCAAATAGTGAAGGAAGGTCAAGTGCTTTGTTATATCGATCAGCTTGGAGGAGAGATCCCAGTCGAGGTTAGACTTTTTTTCTTTTACAAACATGTGCGGTTGCAACTTGCTACAATGTTTTCTTGCCTTTTATCCTCTCTGTGGTCTTATCTTTCATTATTATTTCTATACAAGTGAATAAATATTCTTTGACTTTCTACCACTCTTCTGCAGTCTGATGTTTCTGGAGAGGTTGTCAAGATCCTCAGAGAGGATGGTGGTACGCTTCTGTGTTATCTCTTTCTGACATGATTTCTGGTAGTTTTTCTGCGGATAATCTTGTTTAAAGTTTTTAGTCTTTATTGACTTAACAGAACCAGTTGGATATGCTGATGCCCTTATTTCGATTCTTCCTTCTTTCCCTGGAATCAAGAAGCTGCACTAGATGGTTCTGCAACATTTTGATCTATTTGCAACTGCTGGATGAGTTAACTAAGGCGGCATTTGTAGCGCTTTTTTAATTGTTTATCCATTTTTCTCATCTTTAAATTCAGAAACTCAGTTTTGCTTGGATCATAATACTATTCCTCTATTACAAATTCAGAATTTTTGTGTCGCAGTAGACATGCAACATGATACTATTATCGTCTCTTATTTCAACACAGTTAAAATGATATACTGACAGTCTCCTTGATGGGATCGAAGACTAACCCCTTAATAATGATGAACATACATATCAAAAACTTCTACGGAGTGTAGAACACTTCAATGGAGGGTTTCGATACGGCAAGGATATCCATTTCTTAACTTTTATCTTGAGAACTTGAAAGATAAAATAAATTAAAAAAAAAAAAAAGCAAATGTATACTTAGTGTTAAGGTTGTAATTGAATCAATACAGTATTTAGCTTGAGTATAAACTTAATTTAAAAACTCGTAACTTGAATTTAGCTCAACTTTGATTGAGCTTTAAATTTTATGTTTGAATTTGTCAAATTTAACTTGAAGATGTATATAGCAAACTTAATTAGTTCGACTAAATAATTTAAGATTCCCTAATATTTAAAGAAAAAATTAAAAATTACATTAAGTTTGAATATCCACTTGAGTTTAACGAGTTTAAAATCGAGTTTAGTATTTTAAAGTTCAAGCTCGACTTGATTGTTATTAGAGTAGTTTAAACTCTAATTCAACTCAATTAATGCTAAATCGAATTCGAGTAAAACACCGGTTGAACTCATGTAGTTTGTGAGCCGATTTGATTCATTTATATCCCTATTTGGTATATCTGATTCCGGCGACTGATCAAGCTGCGTTTGTTTTTCTTACAGAAATGAAACAAATTTCACATTGACGTCGATGGAATCGTCAAAGAAGAATAAATGGCCAAAATGAAAGTATTTACAGTAGAAAGGCGAAAAACATAATTGCGAAAGAACACTATTAAAGTGGAGTAACCTTAATGTGCATGATTTTCCAATAAATGCTCCTAATGAAAGTTATCAATGGAAGTATGCCACTCCTTTCAGTGTTGCATGAAGGTGAACATATCTGCAGTGTCAAGGAGCTTTCTCTGCAGCTTGTGCCCATTTGATGGTAGATCTTGCCAAGGAATCCATGGGATCGATACATTTCTTTAGAAGAGGATCATCGTGGGACAAAAGATCCCGTATCTCATCAGAGCCAAGGATGACCATATTGACTGCTCTTACCAGCAAGACCTGAAGAGCAATTCTTAACAGATTGCTAGCTCCTTCAGTATCGTTACGGTTCAAAGCTTCGATCGCAGGTATCACAGTATGATCCATGGTTGCTTTATCTGGTAGCAGCACCTCAAAACCCTACAAACCAGAAGACAAATTGGAGAATTATTCATACCATCACAAATTTCTTATCTGTCTAGTCCATACAGGAAGGAAAATATTTCAACTCAAAATGTTCCCTAAATGTTATATGGTTCTTGACGTGAGCACGCATTCAAGGAACATAACGGAATTTGCTGCTTACGGAGAATAAACATTTCTCCATCACATCTCAGATTCAAAATTGAAGGTTTAAACACATGGAAGGTCTCACCACGGAGGACTTCCATTCAGACACTGGCTCTTCACAAATACTAATTTCATTCAAGAATCACTAGAATTATAGTATGTATGGCAGAAAAAATGTAACAAAAGATTGAGAGTCACAGAATTACCTCATTTTGTAGTTTCTCTTGATAAAATCCAGCGGATAGAACTGCATTTGTGGCAAGCAAACCAATCCGCAGAGGACTTCCAGCTTCGAGTGGCTTCAGTTTTGCTTCTTTAAGCTCCTTGGCAACACATTCAGCCATATGCAGAAAGGAAATGGGACAACCCTCTCCGACCTCATCATACCACATATGTGAAACATGACATGGCATGACGATGCAACGAGCACCGGATTTTTCAAGAAAGACCCTTTTACTCCGTAAGTTCTCGACAATTCGTTCGTGATCCACTGGGGGACATTCAATATTACTGCTAATTGAAGGAATGGAACTCCTCTCAAGTGATAACAGATCCTTATTCAACATGGGATCCGAAAAAAGAACAAAAGGCAGGCCATTTTCCTTATCTTGAGAACTCCACTGAACAAGTTTCCTCACGAAATTCAAAGAAGACTCAACAGATACAGCTCCAATAATACCAACGGTATTTTCTTGAGTAAGCAAAGAACCAGGAGAATGCCAGGTTGTCGAAGCTCTCTTCGAGCATCTACTCTTCTTTACTTCTGGTAAATTATCACTCTCATCAGTTTGCAAATAAACAGAAGATGGCGGTACAGCTAAAACTGGACTAAACCTTGTTCCGTACACATTTCCATGGGTATGAACAGTACCATAGGCCCAAGCTGTGTAGTTAAAACTGGAACTAAGAGACATTTCCTATGCAATTCTTCTTCTTCTTTCAATGGTGGAGGGCCGCAGACCGATTTTGATCCCAAAACACTCTTTAACTTCTATTCATAACCTCATAAATTTACAGAGATCTTAAAGTTGGACATTATATTATTGCTAAAGATCCAACCTTTACACAAACCCTTCTAAAGATCATAAACTTATAAAGGACAACCATCATGCACATGTAAGAGCTTGATTTTCATATTGAGCTTGTAACAAAACAGAAAACCCACTTCCTAAATGTAGTACTAGCCTATGTAAAGCAGGATTAGGGAATCAAAACACAAAACAGCAATAGAATTGTAAACAAAGACTAATAACATGTACAAGTAAGAGCTCAATTCAGATGTAGCTTCTATAAAACACCCACTTCCTAAAACTAGTACTAGCTTAAGCAAAGCTCAATTGGGTACTTAAAACACAAACCCGGGATCAAATTAGGCGAGTTGCAAGGAAAAACATCTCACCTTTATATAATACAAAACTCTATCAACTGGGTTGTTTAGTAAGCAAATGCTGGAGAAGTACAGCTAGGGACTAGTTCTAGCAGCTGAAGCATATTCTTCATTTCCTTAAAGAGGAAAACATGGGTCCCATCCCAAGTCCTACTGGAGTTGAGCCAATCAAGAGAATAAGCAAACAAAACACATGGAATTATCAGCACACGGAATTATAAGCACTCAAAGGGGCCCAGCAAAGCGACTTCCATCTTCCTCTTTTTTCCAAATACCATTATGATTTTGTTTTGTATTCAAAACTTTTAAGAAGACTGTGTTTCGATTGATGGAAAACGGTAGATATGGAGAGGGGAAATATTGTGTTTGATGAACGAGGAAATAGATAGAAAAAGACGGAAAGTAGTAAAATATTTTTATTTTATATGCCGCAATCTTTCTCATCAAAATTCAAGAAAAATAAGTGGAAATTAATAAAAATAAATTATATTTATGAAATTATTCTTTATAATCATTTTATCAAAATAAATATATAAATAAGTTCGTTTCTTTTATTTTCTTTATTTTTTTATATTATCAAATACAAAATAAAAATTATACTTCTTCTCATTCCTACCCTTTTCTTCTCCTTTCTGCAACTCTCCACCGATTTCACCTGTCATCATTACCAAATATACTTTTGTGAAATTTTTTCAAATTTCTTTTAAAGTGGAAAAAGAAAAGCTAGATAAGGCATCCACTAAAAAAATCTGTCATGGTAATAAAAGCCCAAGCCTATGATATTTGTGTGTGTTGTTATCTTTTACCCTATACAAAATAGCTTTCTTTTTAATTTATTATCAAGCTAAAAGGTAAAATAATTTATGCGTATATATTTTTTCACATCTCGTAGTTCTTTCAAGCGAAACTTGCTCAAAATTACAATAACTAAAAATATTAGGAGCATATTAGACGTGTTCTCCTGAATCATTTTTATGTTTAACAAATCTTGTACGCCTTCCGCGCAAGGCCTAGAAGAAGGGGAAAATTTGTTATAATTTTGAAAATTAAAAGCAAAATTGTCTTTGGTTGTATTCAAAAAACGAATTCCTAAAAATTTAAAATGGGAAGAGAAAAGAGAGGATTTTAGAATAAGATTTTCTTGAATTTTAACTATGAATGAAATTTTAATCGACTAACTAACTATTGATTTTCTAACCTAATCTTGTTAATTTTAAGTGTTTACTAATTTTTCGAAATAATCTACCATGATATGATCAGAACAATTTTTCTCCCATCCTAAACACAACCTTATCTTCAAGGTTTCAAGAACAAAGGAAAAAATTATAAGAATTATGAGTAGTAAACAACACTACATAAAAGAACAAAAACCTGCTCAACCGGTTTAATTGCATAAAAGTTATCTAATAGAAATTCAACTTCGGAAATCAGCACTTGGGTGGCCAGATAAAATAGCATATCTCACAATTAATATCGCATCTAAACAAAATTGTTCACCCTTATCCAAAAAAAGTTCATTCGAATTTTGTTGTTATCATCTAAAATTATTTTAACTAAAATTACAAACTAATAATTGATATTTAAAATTTTTAAAATATCTTATGATATAATTATAATATCTTTTTCTTTTTTTTTTCAATCACTAACTATAAGTGATTATTTTTTAAGATAATATTTTTTAAAAAATCAATAAAGTAAGTTTAGAAGACCCAACATTTCTTTCTCCTTTTTCCATGTGTTCATCTCCACTTCCATGGGAACATATTTTCGGATATTTTTGTCATGAGTTAATTATAAATACCATTTACTTATATTAGAAATATTATTAGAAAAGAAAAAAATTTTAAAAATAGAAAAAATATGGAATGTAGAATATCATGTTCCATGTGCTAGCATGTGCTGAAAAATAGTGGAATATTCTAAACTTTTTAGGCTTGAAGGAGGCCATTATATATCCTGTATATTTTCTATCCAAAAATCGGGAATGAAAAATCCAAAAAAATTATTCCCCAATTATGATTTGGGTTTTGAAATTTTCTATATATGTAAATTTCCAATTTGGCTACATCCAACCCAAACCATTTCGTTTACTTCATTTATTCATTAACTCCAATTTCCATTCCACTATTTAATAAATTTCATTAAATTTTTGCAAATTTACAATTTAATTATGTATAGATTACAAATACCTAAAAGACAACATTATTTATACACCAAAAATCATATTAAATTTCTGCCATGTTCCAATTGGAATCAGAGCTCTCCAATTATCACCGTAGTTGCCACTAATATGAAGGTTGACAAGACCAATTAAGTTAAATGTAACTTTAAGAAAATCTGGGAAGAATAGGAACAGGAAAAGAAACTAAGATCAACATTGGAGTCTCTAAAAAAAACTATGTTGCAACAACTTGAGGAATTGATGTAAATAATGCAATCCTAAGTAAGTGCTCCTAACTCTACTTTTAATCTAGGAAGAATTGAAAAAATGAAGTTGGAAAAACAAAAACTACAGCCAATTTACACCAACACAACCCAAATCAACACCATCATCTCCATTGATCACCAAAACCTAGATACTGAACAACCTAACATCTTCACAACAAAACAAAAACCACTACTAGTCAAATCTCTTACCACCTCTTATAAATTAGCTTTTTAAATATAGCGTCGAACTCAAGTGCCGTAAATAATTTCCTTGAGTCAACAAGCATAAAATTAAAACTTTAAATTTGGAACTTAAAACAAATATGAAAAACCCTAATATACGTTTTGAAAATCTTAATTGTGGAAGAATAACTCTAAATCCTATGTATGTATACTTACAAAAATTTGAACTCAAACAAAATAAAAACCCTAAACACTAAATCTAAGATTGTGAAACTTTATAATTAACTGTAACGCTAATAAAATCCTAAATCAATAAAATTATCTCTAAATATGCAAAATCGCGTAAAATTGCTAATGAATGATTAAAATAAATTTAAATAATAATAATTCATTAAATTGAAATAATTAAATAATAAGTTAATAAGTTTGCAAATTTAACCTTACTTACAAATACATGTGGCACAATATACACATATATGTACTAAATATTTATTTGAACACATAATATAATATATTATATTGCATATGTCTTATTAATGCACTTTACTAGATATAAAATAATTAAATGGTAACTAAATAAACCAAATCATGTTAGTTTCTCTTTAAAATTAAATCTCTCTCTAACCAAATGAAAATCACTCATCATGACCATAGCAACCTAGTTAACCCTAGAAAGTATTCCTAAATCATGGAAAGCTACTCCTTTTTTTCAGAAAGCCCATGCTTTATCTCAAATCGATCAATCTTTATCTTTCTGTTCTTTTCTTTTCCCTTTCTTCCCTCTTTCTCCATACTACCACCAGTTGCAAATGGGCAACACATTCTCCTTATTTTTTTTCTTTTTCTTACGATTAATCAATGAAACACACTCTTCATTTCTCCCTTTATTTGACTGACACACGTCCCCTCCCAACCCTACCCCATAAATCCATTCATTTTCTTTTACTTTCATAAACTATTTTTAATTTGTCACTACATATACATCCTAACATAATTTCACTTCCATTTTCTTATCAAGAGCTAATCGTTAAAAGTGATTCTTAAAAGTTTAAAGAGAGAAACAAGAAGGAGCCTAGGGAGTTTCAATAACTTACCATTAAAACCCTCCTTGGAAAGTAAACATTAGTTTTTTCTCCTTTTGTTACATTTTATTCTCTATATTTCTTGGTTTCTTATATTTCAATTTTTCCACGTTTTTTCTTTTGTTTTAATATATTAGAGGAAGCAAATGAATGTACATTAGGGGTTGTACACATATGTAAGTTTAACTACATGTATATGACAAAAAATGTCAATGTAATGCTTATATCATATGAGTGAAGTAGTTTCATTAAAACTTAACAAATTTTTGTTTAATATACATATATGGGCTGAAAAATATATGATGATTCCCGAAACATATTTTTAATTTTCTATTGAAAATAATAACATACAATGTGATATATATATATATATATCGAAAAATATGAGCATAAAAATATATATTAACACATGTACATGTATAAGGGCAGGAATTTGTATGAAGTATAATAGGCATATATATATATTATTTTCCTTAACTTGGAACGATAGCACATGTCAAAAATGTTATATCTATACTTATGCATATATATATATATATTTCTTGAAAGTTTAACAATAAAGGCTAAATACATGTATATTTATGCCAAAATTCATGAATATATATTCTTTATTTAGTTTATTTTTTGAAAGGATATTAACATAAATATATAGTGGAATTACCTATAATTAGTAAAATATGTAAAATCAACAAATTTAGCAAATATTACAAGAAATCTCTTTGGAAGCAAACCTACAATCAATCTTCAATTTTGAACCCAAATTTTTTTTATGTAAAAGTGATAATTAGAAATTATTTTAGGATAATTGCAACAAGATTAATTAGAATAATTAACAAATTAAGGCTTAGAAGCATTAATATGTGAAAATAGGATAAAATGGACATAGAAGCCTGTGATAAAGCCCATTACCAAATATGTTCCAAGGGAAAAATGTACACAAAAACTTGGTCTAATTAAAATATGAGTAAAAATGTACAAGCAATTTAGGCCCATAGGTGTAGAATTGGAAAAAAAAAAATTAAGGAAGAAGCCCATTTAAGGAAAACAATTGAGACTTCGGGCCACAAAGTGAAGAAAACAGCAGAATGCAAAATTTAATAAATTTATTCAAGCCTAACTAAAATTTTAGAAAGTCCATTTGTTATTAAAACAAACCCAATATAGGTATGGATATAAATTTGATATAAGATTGTCCAATAGGAAACCTTAGAATTCTCAACTAAGCCCATAGGAATAAAATAAGTAAAAGTTAAGTCTATATAATTTTAAACACATTAATGATATTTAGGTAATTATCGAGAAAAGTCCATAAAAAGTAATTAAAAATTGAATGGGCTTGATATTATAAAATTCATAACTGTCTAGACCCATATTGTGATATCTCATAAATCAATAATCAAGATATGAATATCTGAGTATAAGGATAATTAATTTAGAGTATCCAGGAAAGTAAACTAATTAGATTAAAAACTTATGAGAAACATAATAACCCTAATCGAGGGATTCCCATATATTTGGAAGTCAATAATATAAAAAGATATCAAGAATACAATTAAAATAGTGAAGATTTATTTTATATGAGTCACTAAAATCACATTTAAGCAACCATATCCAGATTTAAGGCTTTTAAAAAAAAATTATCTGATTAAGTTCAAACTTTACGATTAGGATAGAAAAGTTAGTCAAAGCAACTCAATAAAATTAGATTTTAAAAATAATAACTGAAAATCCCAATTTTTGTCTTAAAAGCGAGATTATTCAATATAATGTAAAAATAATCAAAACTCCTAAAATCGAGCTTAAAATGCGACAAGGAGTTAAAAATAAGTTAATTAGGTTATAAAATAAATTAATATAGCATAATATGCTATATAAGAATACACATATTTTTGTGAATATACCCGATATATATAATAATTATATCTGTAAATTAACTTGAAATTATATAATTATGTATAATAAGCAATAAATTTGCAAAATTAATTAGGGAAAATATCTTAAAAATAAAAGATATGCTAGAAACATGACTATATGTATATAATTACTCATTACGTGTATGATATATATAAGATATGTATCGATATATTAACAAAATCATTAAATACTAACATAAAATACTAAAATACCCTAAAATATTATCTAAAAATTATAAAAAAAATAAGAAACAACCCAGAATATGATTGGATTAAATGTGGAGCAGTTTAAAAAGGATAAGCAGTTGCATCAAAAGCAAATTTATGAAAATTTGATATTTCCTACTATGTATTTTTCAAGAAAAATATTAAAATAAATTATTTAATAATTAAGGAAAAAAAATTGGCCAACCCTAATTACTATAAAAATGACTCCCCTACATCTGATACACGTTTAGGAACCCAAATTATAGAAAGAAAAAACTAAAAAAAATCGAAGAAAAATATGAAAAAATCAAAACAAAAACAGAGCAAGGACTAAGCTAAGATAGTTCTCTAACCAAATAATGATCTATTGTGACACCCTTTCACCACCATGGAGTACCACCAGCGCCCTTGTTGGCCAACATACCCCCATCGGCTAACGGTGGCTGGAGTATCGACGATCAGGTCGATCGATTTTTTGCCTTATTTTTCTTATAATTTCTAAAAATATTAAATTAAGTCAAAAATGGTGAATAAAATTATATCTAGGTTATGTTAGATATAATTTCATGTTATGATTTTATTTTTGTAAAATTATAATTATTTTATGTACATGCTTAAGAAATTCACTATTCATCCGAATTTTGACTTTCAAAATAAATACCCTAAACAATATAGTTTTTAACTCAAAATTTTTGTGTAAAATGCATATGATATATATTTAATTGCTATGTAGGAATATTTTTAATTTAGGTACTTTTGATATTTAATGTAAATTTTTGCCGTAAAAATAGCTAGAAATAGAATGAAATAATTAGGTTTTTATGAAATTAATTAATGGAAATGGTAGATACTGACTTCTGGTGAATTTGAATGATGTTAGGATATATTTGAAATATTTTTTTATAAAAATAATAATATTTGGTTAATTAAATGCAATTTAGGGGTAAAAATTGTAATTACAAACTTTTAGACAATGAACCCAATAGCATGGAATCATATAATGATTGAGTTCCCCATATTTTTGGGAGTCTATAGAAATTTTCGAAGAATTATTTGGTGAGTCAAGCTATTTATTATAAATTTACGTAATAAAATAACTTAAATTACGAATTAGAGGTCATATTTAGTAATAATGGGCAAAAATGTCATAAATGTTGAAATAAAAACTATATATATACATACTGGTTAGATTTGGTAAAATTGAATTTTTAATTTATTTAATGATAGTTTTTACAACTTAGGTAAGTTATATACATATTAGGATTTAATAATATTCATATTATTAAGTTATATTAGCAAATTATATAAAAAAAAATATATAGTTTAATTACATAAAATGAGTATAATATGATAATACTTATTATAGGCACGTATTAGTATATTGAAACTCGAAATACCCTTTAGAAGTCATTTTTGGAAATAGAACCTATAATACGTATCCTTAGGTATGTATGAACCCAATGACACTACTTTTGCTAAAATCGGATAATCTTAAATAATATAACTTATATTTCTATAATATTACGAGAATTTATGAACTATGATAAATTGATTGTAATTGAAACATAAATTAACCAATTAATAGTAGATTTCGATACGATTGAAACAATATATTATATATAATAGTATAATTGCGTCTATTATTGATACTTAATAACTTAACTTATATAATAAAATTATATCTCATTATATAAGGAAAACAATAATATACTTTATGTATATATATATATATATACTTGTATATATAATTATATAGCGAAATATAAATAAATAGAACCCTAATGTTTTCGTAACTCTTATGAAAACTAAACTTAAACTTTGTATATATATAGGGTCTTCCAGTGAATAAAGTGTTGATAGCACGAGTCTTCCACAGTAAACGTTAGAACAGGTAAGTGTGATTAATGCTTCACGGTATTTTGGGGTATTATTTCAGAATATCTGAAAACTTTGATATGTATTAGCTTATGATTATAGTTAGTTATTTATGCATATGCAGCACTTATAGTTAGATTTTAAGTTACTGTGATGGGAATCGAGCTTCATGCTATGGTTGTTTTGTAAATATTATTATGTTTGAACTATTTAAGCTTAATTGATNAACACTTCATTCTCTGGAAGACCCTATTTATATATAAGGAAAAAAATTATATACTTTATGTATAAATATATAAATATACTTGTATATATAATTATATAGCGAAATATAAATAAATAGAACCCTAATGTTTTCGTAACTCTTATGAAAACTAAACTTAAACTTTGTATATATATAGGGTCTTCCAGTGAATAAAGTGTTGATAGCACGAGTCTTCCACAGTAAACGTTAGAACAGGTAAGTGTGATTAATGCTTCACGGTATTTTGGGGTATTATTTCAGAATATCTGAAAACTTTGATATGTATTAGCTTATGATTATAGTTAGTTATTTATGCATATGCAGCACTTATAGTTAGATTTTAAGTTACTGTGATGGGAATCGAGCTTCATGCTATGGTTGTTTTGTAAATATTATTATGTTTGAACTATTTAAGCTTAATTGATCACCTTAAAAATGAACTAACTTAAACTCGACTTAACATCTAATCTGATCTGCATCATCACCCACTACGGGTAACCACTAGGATTCTCAAACCCATACGGACTCTTTTTCATGAGAATAGCTAAAATAGTTATTTCCCTACTTTTAACCAAACTAAGTGACATGAGAGGAGGTCGCGGTAAGGTTAGGGCATACGGTTCAAAGGTGGTCACGAAAAGGAAGGTGTTATCTATTGCATAAGCTCCAGTTTGGTTTCAATTTATGAGTGTATGACGTCAATCTCCTCAATCCAAATTAGAGCGAGCGTAATTTCTTTAATCTCACAATAAGCCAAATAATGTTGTGCGATGGCGTTTGCTTGCACATGCATTGTATCTAACCAACTTGGTTAAAACCTTTATTTGTAATATACTAGGCGCATACTTCTGTTTTAACCCTACTTATTAAGTAAATTGTCACTCATTCTCTTACAGTTTATTTTGCAAATTTTGAATAGATTACAAATATCTATCCAAAAACTAGAGAACTAGCAAACTGGGATGGAGAGTAAGTTATAACAAGAAATGGTTGGCTATTTTCGTTAATATTGATTTTCATAATTTTTATGGAAAACTACATAAGACTCCTCAAGTAGCTTGGTAGTTTTCAATATTTTAATTTGTATAAGAAATAATACGTACCAATAGGATTTATTACCACTCTTTTGCAAAGTCAAATTGATAAATTATCAATTTATTTTTAACAAATTATTTTAAAGGATTACTCAATAAGTTTATATCAAATAAGTATCGAATTGAATGCTTCAAAAAAGTAGAGTTGAGTATGCCTAGTGTAAACTGGGTCTAGGACAGCAACTGTAATAACAGTTTCTATCTTAGGATGGCTCACACGGTTAGACTATTATAATTTCACATTTTTAGAGTGTGACATATATAAGGAAATGCAAGTCCCGACTCCCAAAACGGACCTTACTATGTGAAAACATATTTGAAAACGATAAAAATTGATTAGAAGATCATAAAAATCGGATTTAAAATGAAAAAATTATACACGATTAAATATTTAAATAATCTGAGAAAGATAAGTTGAATAACTAAGATATTTAAGTGGTTTGGTGTAAACCCTGCAATTAAGTATACATGGTTCGATTCATAAAATTTGAGATGATCGGATAAGTTTTCCAATTGAATTATATATAAATTTCTTGTTATTTATCGAAAACGTATGAAATTAATTCTGATAACTAACGAATCGATAGAGATAAATTATAAAAATCATAAAATAACATAAATAATATTTATGAATATTTATTTATACCATATATATATTTATGTGTAATTAAAAATACACGAAATTACTTAAAATGCCTAAAAAATACTAAATTAATGCTAAATAATTAAAAAATTCATAAATAATTGAGGAAAAATAAAAAAATAAAAAAAGTATGGAAATGTCTAGAATAGGGGCATGGCATGCCATGTAGTGAAGAAACAAAATCAATCAATAAAAATGAAATAAATAAAAAGTTAAAAAGAAAGAGATAAGGGACACATGTTAACAAAAAATCAAAAGGAAACTATAAAACATTGTTATAAATTTAGATCAACTCAACCAAAAATCATTTTAGTGAGTTGTGAATTTAGGAAAAATAGAGAGAAATTAAGAAGAAAAGGGAAATCAATTTTTCCAAAAATATACAAAATAGTATGAAAATAGAGCTTATAAGAGGAAACCATATCCGACGACCACCTGGGGAGGAGCAACCACCACCACTAGATAGCATCCCCACCGTTTAGGGCTGTTGACATAGTGGTAGCTGCCACTGGTGGCTGGAGGCTTTTTAATCGGTAAATTTTAATTTTCCTTCCAAATTTGTTTAATTTACTAAAAATATCAAATATGCATGGAAAATTATGAAATTTTGTTTTCCTAGATATTTTTTTATGTAGAATCAGAATATCAAACTATTTTTTTAAAATTAGAAGTACTTATATAGGTTCCTTAAGAAGAAGCTTGATTCTAGCGAATTTTGTATGAATTTTCAAAAATTGTAAACAATATTATTTTAAGCTAATTTTTTGTGTACATATTCCTTATATGGTATATTTAATTTACATAAAAATAATTTTTTATAAACTATATGTTTAATATTTATTAAAATTTCTTTTGTTGAATTTGCCATGTTTTTCATATGAAAGAAATAATAGGTTTTTAATTAAATTCCTTAATGAATTTAATTTTTAATGAATTATATAGCTTAATTATGATTTTGGAAATATTCAATTTGAATCTTATAATTTTATTTGGTCATTTACCTAATTTAAGTAATTTTTAGCAAAATCGAATCTAAAATCGGTATACTGGAGAATAATATATATTAAAATATCCTAGTACTTTTCATGATTATAATATAACAATCATAATTTATTGAGTATAATAATTTTTTCGTAGCTTTAATGGAGCTTGGATAATAATTATGATATATTTACCTAGTGTTTATGCATAATATGTACTAAATATGTAGGTAAAGAGGTATATTTAAGTTAATTTTGTAATTTAGGGTTAATTAGATATAATTTATAAATTAGGATAATTAGATATCTTGATATGTTTTTGGATGATGAGGGATAATACATGTAGTGTTAGAATTGTTAGATAGATTATATAAGCGTATAATATGTAATAAGACATAATATATGTATTTAAGAATTAAATGGGTAGAAAATATTAGGTAAAGATTAATGATATTATAATATCAGGAATATAATATAAATTTGACTTAGAAGGTGAATTTACAAAATTATATGAAAAATATAGGTTATTCTTACATCAAGAACTAATTCGGTAGTTTAATTAAGAATATAGTATACCGTACCGACTAAAACATTAGTTAGGAGCTAAAACAAAGATTTAGGATACTAAAATGAAATGTGATTAACTTCACATAATGATTCGAAACGAGTTCTTAGGATTCACGTATAAAACCAATAATTGGAAACTAAATTAAAACCTAATTCAATAGCTGAATCGAAATTGAAATAAGAAACAAATTCGAAACCTGGTTCAACAAAAGAAGTAATTCTTAGAGACTTAGACCTAAATCACCAAATATAAGAAGATTATAAACCAAAGATAATCATAATCTAAATTACATAATAAAACATATCTATGATAGTTATGTAGAAACTAAAACAACATTTATATTATAGGGATTATTGGTGATGGCATATACAAGTCGCATCTTAAGTAAGCAAACGGAGAGTCTAGGTAATTTAGGATTAATACGTTACTGTATTTCGGAGTACTAATTTGTAATACTTGAAGGCTTGAAATTATACTTGATTATGTTTATTAAATAGTTGACTATGCATATGCGCTTATTTCTAAGTTGATGATATGATTTTAGTTTACTGTTCTAACTTGTATTTGTATAATTTGTTAAAATGATTGAACATCTTAAACCGGATTTAACTAAATATATGACTTGTAATTTTAAATCAGACCTACATAACAACCTATTAAGGAAAACATTAAGGTTATCTGGACCAATATCTACCCCTTCAAAAGGAATAGCATTAGATAGTATAATGAGTCTCTTCTTCATCTTTAGTCGAACAAAGTGATAAGTGAGGAGGTCACGACAAGGGTGAAGTCAATGGTTCGAAGATAGTCGTGGGAGAAGTAATGTTTCTATTGCACAAGCTTGGGTTTGGTCGTGAGTTGTTGCATTACATGAAAATTCCTTAACCTGGAATAGAGCGGACATAATTTCTCTAATCTTACGACAGACCAGACAACGTCGTGCGATAGCATTTACTTATACATGCATTGCATATAACTAATTTGGTTGATAACCCTGTTTATGTTTGATGTATAGTTTTAAGTCTTCATCCCAACTTACTAAGCAGTTAGTTGCTTACATCCCTATAGATGTTGTTATTAGTACTAGCTAAGAAGTGGTCATATAATTACCTTAAAGTTAGCAACCGCTAGATTTTAAAGAGTGAGGATAAAAATCTAAGGATCAATGACACTTTCAAGTTTGGTATCTATTTTTGAAGCTTTTAGTAATAATTTATGTATTTCTCAAGTAGATTATGATCAGGTTACTGAATTTTGTAAACATACTTAGATTATTTTAATGAAAATATGTATTTTTCATAATTTCATGGGTAAATAACAAGTTTATTTATGAACTGTTTACTTTAAAGTGGATTAATCATAGATATCTTGTGTAAATTAGGTCTAAAAAGATGGTTGAAAGGTTAGCTTCTATCCTAGAATAGTTTGTACAGCGTAACTATTACGATTCTACCGCTTTGGAGAGTGACATTTGGTCTTATAGACTAATAATTAGGATAAAACCTTAATGTAAATAATTAAATATATAGATATAATTATTTACAAATATACACATAGATTTCTTACAAAGAAAAACTAATAAACATAGATCATAAGGTACAATATAAGGCATAATTGTATGACACAAAATTAGTTGGAAAGTCAAAATTCTATATATATAAATATGCATATAGACGCATACTTAAAAGTTCAAACAATCTAAAAGGGATATGGTTTTATATGTTTAAATAATTAAATATAAAATGATACCACAATATAGTAATATGATATAACAACAAATAATAATAATAATGATAATGATGATGATGATAATATGGGATCATACATCTACAATAATTAAAACGAGTATATATGTATGTATGTATGTATGTATGTATGCATATATGCCTAAATATGTTTTTAGAGTAACTACACTATAATTAAACTAGAGTTTTAATGATCAAGTCAGTGAATTAAATGTATAATTTCAATATTTTCCACCCAACCTTATTATTTTTCTAACTTATACTATCCTACTACTGTTTATCCCACTACATGTGGACATTACAACTAAATTATAATATAATATACTAATATAAAATTTATGAAAAGTGAGAAGATTCGAACTCATATAATATTTATTGAGTGATATACTATTACTCATATAATAAAACAATATTTCCTAATCACCGTGATAGATAAGTTAAGCAAACTAAAATAACATTGAAAAGTTCAATTAAATTCTATCGTTAAAGAAGTACATTAAAACTCGATGAGGATCGACTATAAAAATGTAAAGATTTAAGGTAAGACTAAAAAATTACATGATATTCAAAACCTAAGTCGAGAGGAGATTATAAGTGGATAGTAAGTTATTTAGGCCGTTTAGCATTACATTTAGATATTTATTAGGCTTCTTTTATTATTATTTATCAGATGATACAGATTGAGAGGGCGAGCTACTTGTAGAGTATTATGATCCTTAGTGGTTTTGGTTAAGTGAGTATTTCGATAACTGTTTACTTGATTATGCTTGTAGATTAGTCACACTTAATTGTATAACTACTATTAATTAGTTGCATGGGGAATTGGGAATCATATATGTGATTGATTACTACTTCTCTTGATTACCAAAACACCATAAGATATATGAACTGAGTGAAGTGATAAATTAATAGTATCCTTTTGATATAATAATTATCTGTGATGATTGGTTGGTCGCTTAAATAAATTGGACCTAACTATATTCAACTCAATAAATTAAATGGTCATGCATACCATGCATGATGCGTCTCCAGGGTAGGATATACAGAGAAACACCACAACGAAGCGATCTAACAATAGACAAAGAAAAAAACTAGCAAAGTTCGGTAGCTATCGAATGAATATAGCAAACTATTAAATCTTACTCAGCCTACAATCTGTTGGATATAACTCACTGGTTCGAATTAAAGGATCACTCGCCGCTACTCCTTATCAAAAGGAATAGATAAGAGTTAATAGATAATAAGAACACTCGGGTTGCTCAAAGAAAACATGAATAATCTTTGTATCGATCAGTTAGTTGTTATCATACCCCAAGATAGAGTCGTAATAGCCCCGTCGTGTAAACCATTATAAGATAAAAATTAGCGTTACAACTGCTATCCTAGACTTAATCTACACAAGGCGTCCATGACTAACCCATTTTGAAGTAAACAGTTTGTAATTTAAATAAATCATTTACCTAAGAAAATGAAAAAATATATATATATATACTATAATTCAGTTATTACAATTAACATTTACAATGTCTCACCGCAATATATTTCCTAGTTATTACATTATTCAAAAATGAAAAATTCTAAAATAAAAGCTTAGACCTTAAAAATATATATTTGTTCTTCAAATGTTTTTCCTCATTTCCTAAGATCCAACAGTTGCTAGCTTTAGAGTAGTTGTAAGCCGCTTTTTAGTTAACATCTGCATGACGTCTATAGGGATGTGAGCAACCACAGGTCAGTAAGTTAGGATAGAGAACTTAAAACTATACCATAAACATAATAAGATTATCAGCCAACTTATTAGGTGCAATGTATATTTAAGCAAATATCATCGCACAATATTGTTCGACCCGTCGTGAGATTAGAGAAATCTCGCCCGCTCTAATCCGGGTTGAGAAGTTGCCGTTAATGCAACAGCTCACGACCAAACCCAGGTTTGTGCAATGAAGACATCGCTCCTCCTGCGACTACCTTCGAACCATTGACTTCACCCTCGCCGTAACTTCCTCTCCTGTCACTTAGTTCGACTAAGGATAAAGAAGGGATCATTATGCAATCCTGCGCTATCTCTTTCGAAGGAGTCAGTATTTGACTGGAGAATCCTAGATTTCCCCTAATGAGTTACCATGCAGGTTTAATTATGATTATAGATCGTATATTTGATTAGGTCCAGTTTAGGGTGATCAATCATTTCATATAAATTATATAATACAAGCCAGAACAACAAACAGAATTATCGCATCACTCATAATCAAGCATATGCACACAACCATCTAACAAGCACAACCAAGTATAATATCAAGTCTTCAAAATACAGCAATGTATTAATCCCAACTTACCTGGACTCCTCGCTCCCTCACTCAAGGTTCTACTCCCTCAGGTCATCACCAATCATCCTTGTAACACAAATGTGGTTTCAGTTTTTTATATAACTATTATAGGTTCATTTTATCTTATAATGCTTATTGTTATCTTTTGTTTAGGGTTTAATATACCTAATTATCGAGGTCTTAAGTCTTTTACAATTCTTCTTGAATTGGGTTAAGTTCTGTTTCAGTTTTCATATCAATCTCTAAATTAGGTTTTTAACTCAATTTTTTTTTTTTGTTAAAGATTTATATGTACACTCTAAGAAATCATTCTAACCCATAATGTGAAATTAATCACATTATCTTCAGATATCCTAAATATCGTTTTTAGTTTCTAACTAGTGTTCTAGTTCGTGCGGTACACCCGGATCCTAATTTAATAATCGAATTTACTTCCGTTATGAGAAAATCTTACATTTTTCATATAATTACCTTAATTTAAGTTTCCTATTAGATTTATTGTATATTTCTATTATTATCATAATATCGATTTTTATTCTAATATCTTATATTTATTATATTTCTAATAATTGTGTATTATATACTATTACTTATTATGTACATAATACACAACTAATATTTTTATTACTCTAATTACCATGTCCCAACATCAATTATCATTTCAAAATGTCTAAATTTATTCTAAATCAGATTTTACATCTAATTACTCTAATTTACAAAATTAACTTAAAATTTACTATTTTTCCCAATTACTTATTTACTACATAATTAACCTAATAATTACATCTAACACCTTAAATGCTACAAGTATCATACTTCATCAGATTTCAACATCCTAAAACGTATAATTATTCACTAAATCAGTAATTAACTATTTAATTACTTAATTAACCCTAAATTACCCATTTTATGCCTCATTTTAAAGTCTAAAAATTATCTAAAAATTTCAAAAATTAATTTTTGAAAATGGGCTTCATAGCACTGTTCTATATCATCTAAGCAGTTTACACAAAAATTTTGGGCTCAAAACTACACTCCTAAAGTCATTTATTTCAAAATCGAAACATACTCAATTTTGCATAATTTCTTAAGGACCATATATCACGGGACATATTTTCATCAAAATAATATTTTTCCTAAAAATACATACAAAAATATTCCAGAATGACAAAATTCATAATTTTCTAAAAATATTTACTATTTTTACAAAATTACACAAAATTGGGCTGGAAATCGAACTTACCGATATGGGTGGCTTTGGCCACCATTGGCCGCCATGGCCTTGTCGGCCAGTCTAAGCGCTAGCACCACCGTGTGGTGGTGATGGCCGTCCACTCCCAGGTGCTCGTCTGGTATAGGTTCACTTCTAAGGCCCTAATTGCACAGTCTTTTTTTTTTTTTTTCCTAACCTAATTTTTCTCTCAATTTCGTCTCTCTCTATTTTTCTCACTCTCCAAACTACCCAAATAAGCTTCTAAAAAATTTAGAGTATTTATAAAGTTTTAGGGAAATTATTGTGCATTAATTTGATTAGACAATTGCCTTATCTTCTTCCAATTTGACTTTTGTGTTGTTCTAATTTAATTGGCTAATTTTTTTCTTATTTTCCCAAATCTTGATCATTCCTTATTTTTCCTGATTTTTATTTATTTTTCCTTAATTAATTATGAATTTTCTTTAATTATTTAGTATTATTTTAGCACATTTCGTTTATTTTAAGTAAGTACGCGTATTTTTACCTATATGTAAATTCATATATAGTATAAATAAATTTTTATAAATATTATTTAAGTTGTTCTATGATTTTTAGTATATATATAATTCATCTTTAACGATTCGTTAATTATCGGAATGTATTTTATACATTTTCGATAAATAACGAGTTATATACTTAAAATTTGAAAAATTTATATTCTTTTATTTTATTGCTTATTTTCTTAAATTCGAACTTACAAGATCATTTTTACTAATATTTCTGGCCTTACTTATAATTTTGGCTTGATCGGATTTTTCAGTCAATCAAAACCCTGAATGACTAGTTATGGAACTTATAGTTATTTACGTACAAGTAAGTAGAGGTTTATATACCTCGTCCACTAGGACTACTTTATATGTATGAAAAGGTAAAAAAGGTATTCTTATAATTAAGTTACGTAAAATATACCAAAAGGAGTAAAAGAGACAAGAAATATTTAGTACGGAAAAGAAAGATCTAGAACGTTGTGTGAGAAGACATGCGTTGCTTGGTGGTTAAATGGGAGAAATATAATACAAAGTAAGCGAAAGCAAAAAAACGTTTGCAATCAAGGGCTAACTTGATTTGTGTTACGCCCCGAAGTCACGAAGTCGCAACAGTCCCGCCGTGTAAACCATTCTATGATAGAAACTGGCCTCACAGTTCCTACCATAGAGATAATCTACACAAGGCGTCGACGACCACTCGCTTTGAAGTAAACAGTTCGATTAATGATTATACTACAAATATGATAAGTAACTCAAATTACTATTAAACATAGATAATCATATAAATAAGTCCACTGAGCTTCCTAGGAAGATTTACATAATAACTACAGTTTACTAATTTACAGAATAACTAACAGTCTTCAACCTTTAACTACAAGGTCAGTCTAGTTACACATTATGCTAAATAACTTGATCCTCACACCCCTAGCTTCAAAAAGACTAACCTCTGGATAATTGTAGGGCGGCATAGTACTGGAAGAGATTACAAATCAGAACCTGCAAAAGGATCTATAAGGGTATGAGCAACTATAGCTCAGTAAGTTGAATTGGAGACTCATGAATGCATACAAGCACAAACAGGGTTATCAAACAATTATTTTCATGCAATGCAACAATCAAGTGTCATCGCACAACGTAGTCCGGTCCGTTGTGAAATCAAAGAAATTTCACCCGCTCCGATCCGGGTTGAGGAGTTCCATGTTATGTAGCAGCTCACAACCAAACCCACGCTTGTGCAATGGAGACCTCGCTCCTCCCGCGACTACCTTCGAACCATTGACTTCACCCCCGCCGCGACCTCCTCTCCTGTCACTTAGTTCGACTGAGGATGAAGAAGGAACCATTTTGCAATCCTGCACTATCCCTTTCGAAGGGGTCGGTATTTGGTTGGAGAGTCCTATGATCCCTTAACGGGTTGCAATGCATGACGTTTTCGGTTATTAAGGTCGACTAAGATTAAATTCCGGTTAAGGTTTTCAAACAAGTTCATACCAATTAAATCAGTCACAAAATCATCCACAGCACAAATTCCAACACGAATTCAGATACATCAAACACATGCGCAAACTACTTACAATCACAAGCATATACAAGCCTAAGTCTCCGAGCACTATAAAACTAGTACTCTATTATAATAAGCAATAACCCAACTTACTTGAATTTGCTCGATCGCTCGATCCTCAAATTGCGAGCTGATTTGTTTCTGAGTATCCTATAATGCAAAGAGGTCCTTTTAGTACTTATTTTTATGGATTCTTATTCTAATTTATAATGTAACTCATTTTCCTCATGTATACTTACAACGTATTAATAATTCGTTGTATTTTTTTTCGGGGTTCGACTCCTAAACTAGATTCTAGTTTTAATTCCTAAGTCATAATTAGGCTCGAATCCCAATGTGACATTAATCACCTTATGTTCGGGTATTCAAATATTCTATTAGGTCGAAATTTTGGTATTCTAAACTATTCGGTACACGCTAACCCTAATTGGGGTATCGGATTTATTCCCGATGTGTAAAAATCTTACATTTTAAGATATTTACTTAAAATTAAATATTAATTCAGATTTATTATTTTTCTGATTTCAATTATAATATTATCTAATTAACTTTATTTTTTTAAATTTAGTAATTTATATTTTCACATATTCCTAATTTCTTATATTCTTTACCTAATTTCCCTAATTAACCATAATTAGTACCTAAAAGCTAGGATTAGGGTTTCACTGCAGAGATTAACTTCCTTAATCATCTAATCAAGATCCAAATCAGTAATTAACATCTTAATCACCTAATTAATCCTAAATCACCTAATTTTACCATCATTTTGGGGCTAAAAATTAACTTAAAATTTTCGAAAATTAATTTAAAAAAAAGGGCTTCATAGCACTGTTCTACATCATATGAGAATCCTACAGAAAAATTTTGAGCCCCAAACTACATCCCTAAGCCTATTTAATTTCCGGTTTAATCATGCTTGGTTTTGAACAATTTCTTAAGAACCCTATATTTCCAGACATAATTAAACTAAATCAATATTTTTCCCTAAATCTACATACAATAAAACCTCAGAATAACAAGTTTCATAATTTTCTGGGCAAAATAACTAATTTTACAAAATTATACAAAAATCGGGGTGAATAAATGACTAACCGGTTCAAAGCTTTCTGGCCGTCCAAACCTGGTCCAAGGCTGTCAGCCGGTCCAGACGCTGGTCCTAGTGTAGGGTGGTGGTGGTGGTTTGGTCCCAGGTGGTGGTGGTGGTTTGGTTCCAGGTGGTGGTTTTAGTTCACCTTGTTAATCTGCACAGTTTTCTTTTTTTTTTTTTTTTTTCTGGAATTTCTCTTGATTTTTCTTGTGTTTCGATTTTTCTCAGATCACAAACTGTCCAAATGTCTTCTGAGAATTTTTTCCTTATTTATAGACAAATATAGTAATTAATGTGTATTAATTTGATGGGATTTTGCCCATTTCCTTGATTTTAAGCTTTTAGTTTGGCAAATTCTTATTGGTTAATTTTTTTTCTTTTCAGTCACGACCTAATCTTGTTGCAGTTATCTTCTTCTGATTTTTTTTTCTGATTTTTTTATAATTATTTTGTATTTTTCTTTAATTATTTACTTAATTTTCGGCCTATTTTAGCAATTACGCGTATTTTTATCTACACGTAAATACATGTAGGGTACACGTGAACATTCCTAAATATTATTTTGGTCATTCTAAAATTTTTAGTATACATATAATCTATCTCTACTAATTTATTAGTTATTATATTACACTTTTTGCCTTTTCGGTAATTAGTAGTTATTATGCTTAAAATTTGAAAATTTTATAGTCTCCTATTTTACTACTCTTTTTCTTAAATTTAAGTTTACAGGGTCATTTTTTACTGGTATTTTGCTAAATAGTTTATAATTTGGGTTTGATCAGATCCTTTAGCCGATCGCCCTAAACCTTGGGTTTTAAGCTCAAACCTATGGTTACTTGGCTTGGCTTTAGGGTTTACAATTTGGATCAAGTCAGGGGTCAATTAGTCCTATAGAGAAGTTAGTTGTATTGGCATTAAATGTCTGTAGCTGGTCTGGCAGCCCATCTCGAATAGTCTTGGGCTGTCTTCTAGAATAAGGCATTGTTATTGGATAGGAGAATATCTAATACATGTGAGGATCTGATAGCTAGGTTGGTAAGAGATCAATTCGAAATAGGAATTCCCGTTTCGGATATGGCTTCAAGCTAGTATTCTTTGCACAAGTCCTTAAAGTCCTTTAGCTCGGCTTCATGTGATCGGTCTAAAGGGCTGATTCCTATCATTTACTTAGGGGTTAGAAAGATTTGCCCTCAAATCTGGAGTTACTTGTGCTCCATCGTCTAGGGCGCTTACAGGGTCTTGTACCGGTTGATGAGGAATTAGATCGAACATATTGAAAGTAGGGAGACACCATAATTGTCAAGTAACTCAATCTAGTAGGCGTTGTAGCTAACTTTTTTCAGGACCTTGAATGGACTATCAACTCGAGGAGATAGTTTACTCTGTCTCAAGTGTGGGAATTGTTCTCAGCTAAGGTGGATCCAAACTAAGTTTCCTGGTTGGAAAGTGACAATTCGGCAGCCTCGGTTACCAATCTCATGTTGTTTTTAATTGAATTTGGTGATCTTCTTGGTTACAGACTGGTGTAATTCATGTAATTCTTAGGCTCGGTCAACTCCGGATTAACTATCTTTGGTAGCTACTGGGGCACCGATCATATCTAGGGGAATAGTAGGGTTAAGGCTATAGATGACCTCAAATAAGGTTTTCTCAATGGTGCTATGGACAGTCTGGTTATATGCGAACTCCACAACTGGTAGGCACAGATCTTAATCCCTTAAGTTCTTTCCTATGACAGTTTTTATTAAATTGCCTAGCATCCTGTTTACCACTTCAATTTAGCCATTAATCTAAGGGTAGCTATTAGAGCTGAATACAAGTTTAGTTCCTTGTCTTTTCTAAAGATTCTTCCAAAAACAGCTCAAAAATTTTATGTCTCAATTTGAGATAACAGTCTTCAGTTCCCTATGTAGTCAGATAACCTCTTACAAAAACAAATCGACAATATATAAAGTATCATTAGTCCGATGGCATGGAATGAAGTGTGACATCTTACTAAAGTGGTCCACTATAACAAAGATAGAATCTTTCCCTCTAAATGTTTAGGACAACCCTAGGACAAAGTCCATACTGAGGTCGGCTTAAGGTAAGGTTAGCGTCGGTAGAGGCATGTATTCTCCATGGGGTTCTCTTTTTCTCTTAGTATGCTTGCATACTTTATAACTATCAACTACCTTATGGACATCCTTAGCTAAACCTAGCTAGTAAAAGTTCTCATTCAACAGATTAGTTGTCTTGGTCTCCCCAAAGTAACTTGATAATTCACTGTTATGAGTTTCCCTGATCAACAACTTATGCGTGGAATAGTTTGGTATGTACAACATTCAATTCTTGAACAGATAGCCTTCCTTAAGATAATATCTTTTAACAGAAATTCCATCCCTACATTGTTCTATGATAGGGTCGAAACGAGCATCATGAGTGTACTGCTTAATAATGAGTGAGAATCCCAATAATTTTGTTTGCAAAGTAGTTGGCAAGGTTTACTGACCTGATGTCACGTCCCGAAACGGCAGAGTCGTAACAACCCTGCCATGTAAACCATTCTAAGATAGAAGTTGACCTTACAATCGTTATCCTAGACCTGATCTACACAAGGCGTCCACGACTAACCCACTTTGAAATAAACGGTTTGTAATTTAAATAAATCATTTACCTAAGAAAGTAAGAATATATATATATATATACACTAAACTTTAGTTATTACAATTAACGTTTACAATATTTCTCTGTAATATATTTTCTAGTTATTACATTATTCAGAAATGAAAAATTCTAAAATAAAAGCTTAGACCTTAAAAATATATGTTTGTTCTTCAAATGTTTTTCTTCACTCCTCAGGATCTAGCAATTGCTAGCTTCAGAGTAGTTGTATGTCGCTTCTTAGCCAGCACATGTACGATGTTTATAGGGATGTGAGTAACGACAGCTCAGTAAGTTAGGATGGAGGACTTAAAACTATATCATAAACATAACAAGGTTATCAACCAACATATTAGGTGCAATGAATGTTCAAGAAAATGCCATCGCATGACATTGTCCTGCTCATCGTAAGATTAGAGCAATTGCGTTCGCTCTAATTCGGGTTAAGGAGTTGCCATTAATGCAACAGCTCACAACCAAACCCAGGCTTGTGCAATGGAGATACCGCTCCTCTTGTGACTACCTTCGAACCATTGACTTCACCCTCGCCACGACCTCCTCACCTGTCACTTAGTTTGACTAAGGATGAAGAAGGGATCCTTATGCAATCTTACGCTATCCCTTTTGAAGGGGTCGATATTTGGCTGGAGAATCCTAGGTTTCCTCTAATGGGTTGCCATGCAGGTCTGATTATGATTATAAGTCGTATATTTGATTAGGTCCAGTTTAGGGTGATTAATCATTTCATACAAATCACATGATATAAGCTAGAACAACAAACAGAATCATAGCATCACTCATAATCAAGTATATGCACACAACAGACTATCTAACAAGCACAACTAAGCATAATCTCAAGTCTTTAAAATATAGCATTGTATTAATCCCAATTTACCTTAAATCCTTACTCGCTCACTCACTCGAGGTCCGACTCGCTCAGGCCATCGCCGATCATCCTTATAACATAAACGTGGTTTGAGTTTTTTATATAACTATTATAGGTTCGTTTTATTCTATAACGCTTATTGTTATGTTTTGTTTAGGGTTTATGGTTTAATATACCTAATTATCTAGGTCTTAAGTCTTTTACAATTATCTTAGGTTTGAGGTTAGGTTCGGGTTTAGTTTTCGTATCGTTTTCTAAATTAGATTCTAGTTTGATTTTTAAGTATTGTTTTATACTCGAACCCTAGAAATTTGTTTCAACTCATAATGTGAAATTAATCAAATTACTTCCAAATATCTTAAATACCATCATTACTCCTATTCAATATTTTATTCCACTCGGTACACTTAAATCTTTATTAGTATATCGAATTTACTCCTGATGTGAGAAATTTTTACATTTTTCATATAATTACATAAATTTAAGTTTTATATCAGTTTTAATTATATATCCCTATTATTTATATAATATCAATTTTTATTCTAATATTTTCTATTTATTATATTTCTAATAATTACATATTATGTATTATCACCTATTATGTATATAATACACATCTAATATTTATATCACTCTAATTACTATCTCCCAACATCAATTATCATTTCAAAGTGTCTAAATTCATCCTAAATAAGATTTTACACCTAATTACCTTAATTTACGAAATTAACTTAAAATTTACTATTTTTCCCTATTACTTATTTACTACATAATTAACCTAATGATTACATCTAGCACCTTAAATGCTACAAGTATCATACTTCATTAGATTTCAACATCTTAAAACATGTAATTATTCACTAAATCAATAATTAACCATTTAATTACTCAATTAACTATAAATGACCCATTTTATGCCTTATTTTAGGGTCTAAAAATTATCTAAAATTTTAGAAAATTAATTTTTGAAAACAAGCTTCATAGTACTATTTTATATCATCTAAGTAGTCTACATAAAAATTTTGGATTTAAAACTACACTCTTAAGGTTATTTATTTCTAAACCGAAATATGCTCGGTTTTGCATGATTTCTTAAGGATTATATATCACAAGACATATTTTCATCAAAATAATATTTTTCCTAAAAAATACATACAAAAATATTTCAGAATAACAAAATTCATAATTTTCTAAGAATATTTACTATTTTTACAAAATTACACAAAATCGAGTTGGAAATCGAACTCACCGGTCTGGGTGGCTTCTGCCATCGCCGGCTTCCATGGCCTTGTCGGCCGGTCTAGGCGCTACCACCACCGTGTGGTGGTGGTGGCAATCCACTCCCAGCTGCTCGTTTGGTGTTGGTTCCCTTTTGTGGTCTTAATTACACAGTTTTTCTTATTTTTTTTTCTAACCCTAATTTTTCTCTCAACTTCACCTCTCCCTATTTTTCTCACTCTCCAAACTAACCAAATGAGCTTCTAAAATTTTCTTGCTATTTATAGAACTTTAGGGAAATTATTGTGTATTAATTTGATTAGACAACTACCTTATTTTTTCTTTTTTCCACTTTCTATTTGTTGCATTTTAATTGGTAGATTTTATTTTTTCAATTCTAGATTGCTATGCCTCATTTCTAGATTTTTCCTCATTTTTCTTGATTTTTCCTTAATTAATTATGAATTTTCTTTAATTATTTAGTATTATTTTAGCACATTTCGCGTATTTTAAGTAATTACGTGTATTTCTACCTACATGTAAATTCATATATAGTATAAATAAATATTGCCAAATATTATTTAGGTCATTTTATGATTTTTAGTATACATATAATTTATTTTTAGCAATTCGTTAATTATCGGAATGTATTTTACGTATTTTCGATAAATAACGAGTTATATACTTAAAATTTGGAATTTTTATATTCTTTTATTTTATTGCTTATTTTTTTTAAATTCGAATTTATGGGATCATTTTTACTAATATTTTTGACTTTACTTATAATTTAAGCTTAATCGGATCTTTCAGCCGATTGAAACTTTGAGTGGCTAATTATAGGGCTTACACGTGATAGATTAGGGATATAAATAAGACGAGCCTAACATTTACTCGAATTTGGCTCGACATTTACTCGAATTCGACTCGTCTACAATCGAGTTAAGTTCGAGCTCAAGCTACTCGAGTAATTTATTGAGTCGAGCTCGAACTTTATGATATTCGGCTTGATAAGCTCACGAGCCAAATTGAACTCGAGTCCAGTTCAAATATTAGTTAAGTTCAAGTCGATTTTAAATATTATTATTATTTTAATCAAATTTATGATATCTATTAAGATTATTGAGTCTAAATGAGTATAGTCGAGTTGAGTTTGAGTTTCATTTCGAGTTGAGCTTGAGTTTCATTTCGAGCTGAGCTTGAGTTTCATAAATTAAAGGTTAATTGAGTTCAAGTCGAGTTCAAGCTTCGAGTTTTTCCGTTCGAGTTGACTTCAACCTTAACACTGTATTGTCTCAACTTGACTTGTTTACAGCCCTAT
This sequence comes from Lumnitzera littorea, assembly GCA_024138015.1. Taxonomy (NCBI): domain Eukaryota; kingdom Viridiplantae; phylum Streptophyta; class Magnoliopsida; order Myrtales; family Combretaceae; genus Lumnitzera; species Lumnitzera littorea. The sequence goes on along the minus strand of JAMXBB010000009.1, from coordinate 2,457,223 downwards.
GACAAAGCATCAGCAACCACATTCGTACTTCCTTTTTCGTGTTGAATGATGTATGAGAACCCTTCCATAAACTCTAGTCACCTTGCTTGCCTTTTTGAAAGCTTGTTTTGACCCTCTAAATGCTTTAGAGACTCGTGATTTGTATAAATGACAAACTCTTATGGCAGCAAATAGTGTTGTCAAACAGTAACGGCTTGGTAAATAGAGTACAACTCTTTCTCGTACATAGAATAGTTCAGGGTAGGACCACTAAGCTTTTTGCTATGGTAGGCAACGGGTCTTTGCTCCTGCATTAGGACAGTGCTAATTCTCATTCCTAATGCATCGCATTCCAATTTGGCTTGTCAAAATTTGGCAGTGAAAGGATATGTGCCGAGTGTCACACCTCGAAATGGCAAAGTTATAATAATCTTACTGTGCAAACCATTCTAAGATAGAAATTGGCCATATAGTCGCTATATTAGACCTGATTTATATAGGGCGTCTATGACTAACCTGCTTTGAAGTAAATAATTCATAAATTAAGTATGTTATTTATTTATGAACTTAAGAAAGATACATAGTTATATTGAAATAACCTGAATATCTTTACAGGATTTAGCAACTTAATCCTAATCTACTTAAGTAATTTGTAAATTAATACTAAAAGCTTTAAAAAATAATCTATACTCGAGAGTAGATCCAATCTTCAGTTTATATCCTTAATCCCCAAGATCCCGTAGTTGCTAGCTTCAAAGTAAATGTAATCTACTTCTTAACTAGCACCTACAATAAAGTCTATAAGAACGTGAGCAATCATAACTTAGTAAGTTGGGATGGAGACTTAAAACCATACAGCAAACATAAACAGGATTATCAATCAAATTATTAGGTGCACTGCATGCTCAAGTAAATGTCATCACATGATGTTGTTTGGTCGGTGGTGAGATTAGAGAAATTGCACCCGTTTTAATCCGATTTGAAGAGTTTTCGTTAATACAACAGCTCATGACCAAATTAAGACTTGTGCAATGGAGACATCACTCCCCTGCGACTGCCTTCGAACCATTGACTTCACCTTTGTTGTGACCTCTTCACCTGTCACTTAGTTCAATTAAGGATGAAGAAGGGACCAATTATATCATCGAGCGTTATCTCTTTAGAAGGGGTCAGTATTTGGCTAGAGAATCTTAATGTTCCCCTAATGGGTTGCTATGTAGGTCCAATTTAGATTTATGAGTCTAATAGTGGTTAAGTTCATTTTAGGGTGATTAATCATTTCATACAACTTACATAATATAAGTCAAAGTACCACATCATCATATCATTAGCTCAAAACAAGCACATACGCATAGTTAACTATCTAACAAGCACAATCAAATACAATTTCAACCCACCAAGTACTACAAATTAGTATTCTGAAATATAGCAATGTATTAATGCCAACTTACCTGGACTCCTCTCTTGCTTTAGGGAGGACTTGCTCAATTCATCACCAATAATTCCTATAATACCAATGTTGTTTTAGTTTTCACATAATTGTCATAGATTAATTTTAGTTTATAACACTTATCGTTATCTCTGATTTAGAGTTTAATATGCTCAATTATCTAAGTTCTCAAGTCTTTTATAATTATTCTTGATTTGGGTTAGGTTTGGCTTCAGTTTCAACATCGATTTCTAAATTAAGTTATAATTTTGTTTCTAAATACGATTTTATATGCGAACCCTAAAAACCCATTTTGATCCATAATGTGAAATTAATCACATTATTTTTAGATATCCTAAATATCATAATTATCTCTAATCAATATTTTATTTTACCCAGTACACTTAAATCCTTATTAGTATACCAAATTTATTCACAATGTGAGAAAATTTTACATATTTCATATAAATACCTAAATTTAAATTTTATACCAGATTTATTATTATTATTATTATATTATCAATTTTTATTCTAATAGTTTCTATTTGTTATATTTCCTATTTCACATATTATGTATTATTACCTATTATGAACATAATACACACATCCAATATTCTCATCACTTCAAATATCATCTCTCAACCTCAATCAACATCTTAAAATATCTAAATTCATCCAAAATTAGATTTTACACCTAATTACCTTAATTTACAAAATTAACTTAAAATTTATCATTTTTACCTATTACATATACGCTATATAATACCCTAATAATTACATCTAAGACCCTAAATACCAAAAATATCACACTTCATTAGATTTCAATATCCTAAAACATATAATTATACACTAAATCAGTAATTATCTATTTAATTACCTAATTAACAAAAAATTACCCATTTTATGCATCATTTTAAGGCTTAAAAATTTCGAAAATTAATTTTTGAAAAAGAGTTTCATAGTACTATTTTAAATGCTCCAACTAGCCTATACAAAAATTTTGGGTTTAAAACTATATTTCTAAGGTTATTTATTTTTAGACCGAACAAAACTCGATTTTATGCAGTTTCTTAAAGACAGTATGTTGCTAGACATAAATTTATCAAAATAAATTTTTTTTTCTAGATATACATAGTAAAATATTTCAGAATAATAAGTTTCATAATTTTCTAAACTTTTTTTTTTATATTTTTAACAATTTAAGCAAAACGGGTAGAAATTGAAACTTATCGGCATTGGCTGCTCCAGCCACCAAGGCCTTGTCGGTCGGTCTAGGTGTTGCCACCACCATGTGGTGGTGGTAGTCGTCCGTCTTCTCCTAAGTGGTTGTCTAGTTGGGGATCTTCTTATAAACTTTAATTACACAAATTTTTGTTTAATTTTTGAAAACTAATGCTAACTCTCTTATTTTGATCCTCTCCATTTTTTCTACTCTTCAAACTGTCAAAATGAGCTTCTGAAATTTTTTTTTGGGTATTTATAGAGCTTTAGGGAAATTATAGTACATTAAATTGATTAGACAATTGCCTTATCTTATCCTTTTTTCGACTTTCTATTTATTGAATTTTAATTGGTTGATTTTGTTTCTTCAATTCTAGATTACCATGACCCCTTTTTGGACATTTCTATATTTTTCTTTAATTATTCATGCATTTTCTTTAATTAATTAACATTATTTTAGCATATTTTACATATTTTAAGTAATCACGCGTATTTTTACCTATATGTAAATTCATATATAGTACAAATAAATATTTCTAAATATTATTTAAGTTATTTAATTATTTTTAGTGCGTATATAATTTATCTTTAGCGACTTGTTAGTTATTAGAATTCAATTTATACATTTTCGATAAATAATGGATAATTTACTTAAAATTTGATATTATAATATTCTATAATTTTATTACTTATTTTATTAAATTCAAACTTACGGGATCACTTCTACTAATAATTCTAGCTTCATTGTAAAATTTGAGCTACATCGAACAATTTGTTAGATCGTTTTAAATTTTACGAATCAAACTCCGAGTAGCTAATTACAGGGCTTACATCAAGGTGAGCTTCTCCTTGATCTCCATAAAGCTTTGCTTAGCTCGATTGTTCCACCCGAATCCTTCATTCTTCTTTGTCAACTTAGTTAAGGGGACGACTATAGTATTAAAGTTTTTGATAAATCGCCTATAGAAAGAAAATAGGCCATAAAAGCTTTGAACCTCAGTAACATTCTATAGCATCGGCCACTCAAGAACAGCTCAGATCTTCTCTTCATCTGCCAGAATTCCTTCTCTTAATACCATAAACCATAAAAAAATCACTTCATTTTGGCAGAACGTACACTTCTTCAAATTCCCATATAACTTCTCAATTCACAGAATGTCAAATACTGCTTGGAGATGTTGAACATGGTTGTTTAAGTCGATATTGTATACTAGTATGTCATCAAAGTACAAGACTACACATCTTTTAATTAATGGGCGCATCACATGGTTGTATTTGGCGCATTAGTTAGTTTGAATGACATAACCAACCATACGTATAGACCATGCTTGGTCTTGAAGGCAGTCTTCCACTCATCACTTGGTCTTATGCAAATTTGGTGGTAGTTACTTTGCAGATTAATCTTTGAAAATAACTTGGTGCCATGAAGGTCATCTAACATGTCATCGAGCCTCAGTATCAATTATTTGTGCTTAACAGTAATTCGGTTGATTACTCGGTTATCGATGCACATGTACTGTGAACCATCTTTTTCTGGAACCAGTAAAGTTAGCACCAGGCAAGCGCTCATGCTCTCCTTCACATATCCTTGCTCCACAAGTTCATCCACTTACCTCTCCAACTTGGTAGCCTACTCAAGATTCATTTTATATGTAGGTCGGTTCGGCAGGATAATGCTTGGCTGTAGATCAATGTAATGCTCTATATCTCGGATTGGGGGTAGTCGCTTAGGTAGTTATTTAGGAAATAGATCAGAAAACTCATTTAATAGGCTTTTAGTCTTATCTGGAACATTCTCCAAAGGTCTTACCTCCAACATCCTTCTAACCAATAGGAACATAGGTTATTTAACCTCTTCAGCAGCTCAAAGCTCTCTTTAACTTATTACTAAGACTTTCTTCTTACTAGCTCGAGTGAGCTGGTTATGGGTTTTATTTACTTAAGATGGAGTCATAGGTTGCAACATAATATTCCTTTCATCCTTAATAAAGGCATAGGTGTTCTTATATTCGTTGTAAGTAACACGTTGGTTGAATAACCAAGGTCATCTAAGCAACAAATGTAAAGCTCCCACGAGGATAACATTGTAAACTACTTCATCCTTATACATGTTCCCAACACTGAACGGCACGATCACTTGTTTAGTCACATATAAAGTACCTTTATTGTAAAGCCAGTGCAGTTGGTAAGGGTAGGGATGCTTTGAGGTCGGCAGTCCTAACCTCTACACAAAGGATTGTGCAACGACATTAGTACAACTTCCCTCGTCTACAATGATTATGCATAATTGGCCTTTGATGGTATACTTGGTATGGAACAGATTTTCTCTTTGGTTCTCCTTAAAGTTTGGCAAGGAACTCAATACTTATCTTAGGATTATGGTCATCACTTTTTCCTGGTCTGCATAGACATAGGTCTCCTCCTCTTCTTTGGCTTCAGGTTTTCCAACACCCTTTTCCTTTTTGGACTCGCACTTGTCGGTGCTATCTATTACTTCTCCTTGGAGCACCATAACGCGTTGATTCAGATACTTAGTAGCCATATGTTTAAAGCCTAAACATTTAAAACATTTCACCTCACCGGTCTTTTGTCCAAAAGTTTGCCCTTTCTCATATGTCCTCGGGGTCAACCTAACCTCGGCTTGGCTTGGCTGACTGGCTTAACTTTGTTGGCTTACTCGGCTATCATCAGATTGATTGTTCTTATCCGTGACCTTGTATGGTCTCCTTGGTTCGGCTTGAACAAGTCAGCGCGTAATTGGGGGTTAGGAGAATGTTTGCCTAAGTTGGCTTGGAGCACATCTGCTTTGCTTTTCGACCCTCTATGCTATTTTTATCGCCTCTTCCAAGGTATAAAACTTTTATACCTCTACAATGTGGTAAATTTCATATCGAAGTCTAAAGATGAACATCGACATTGTGTGAACCTCAAGTTCTTTCACGTTGGCCTGAATCATAAGCATTTGGAACTCTTTGACATAGTCATCAACAGATCGACTTCCTTAGCGAAGTTCTTGCAACTTTGTAAACGTATCTTGTAAGTAGGTCTCGAGCGTAAATCTACCTCTTAATAACCCTTTTATCTCTTCCCAAGTTCTAACACCTTGTCTTCCATCCTTTGCTCTGGCTATATTCAGATTTTTTCACCACATTGTGGCAGACTTAGTAAACTCTAGTGTAACAAGTCTAACTTTGACAGCATCTATATACCCACAATGTTCAAACACCTTATCAACCTTCTCTTTCTACTCCAAGATTCATATGCATCTCTACTTCCACTAAAGGGCATAATTTGAACCTTAACATTATCTAACCCTCGAAGAGCACGGCATCCTCGTCCCTACGCTTGGTAACAGTCAACTTCTTCTTCCTCCCTAAACTCTTCAACATCCATCTCTTCATCATCTTCCTTAATCTCTTCCAACTTCAGTCTTCGTCTAGCAGCTTGATCTGTTACTCCTCCAGCTTGCTGTGGTCGAACTAGACGATTGGTTCGATTACCTTAGCCATGGTGTCTCTTAAGGGCATTTTCTTATTGGTTATGGTGTTGTTTAACCTAGGGTCGTTGTCTATTAACTTGCATTGTTGTAACTAGACTCTCAACAAGATTGGTCAGTTTGCTAAGTTTGTCATCAACCGACCTTGGAGTATTACTATCATTATGACTACGACTAGGTTGAGCACCACTATTCTGGCCACCAATAATACCTTAAACACTCGAGTCTGACATGGTATAATACTTCACGAATGGATTAACAATTCGCTAATAACTTTAATACTCGATAATTATTTGAATAGAACAAAAATGAGCTTACTCTGTTTTCGTAATGAAAAATGAAAAACAGAGTAAGAATAGAGTAATAATGAAACTACACTTACTTACACACAAACATACTATAGTAGCTATAGAGGGAACATAATAGCTACTAATAGTAAAGCAAACCAAAACATTATTGCATATTTACACACTCCCTCGCAAAACCGTGCTTTGATACTGGCAAAGCTAATGTGTCTCTAGGGCAAGACATATGGAGAAACATCACAATGAAGCAATCCAATAACAGACAAAGAAAAAAACTAGCAAAGTCCGGTAATTACCGAATGGATATAACGTACCACTTGATTTTACTGGGCCTACAATCTGTAGGATATGACTCATCAGTCTAAACTGAAGGCAATAGATAAGTGTTGAAGAATAATGAGAACACTAAGGTTGCTAAAAGGAAACATGAATAATTTATGTATTGATTAGTTGGTTGCCTGCGTACAAGTAAGTGGGGGTTTATATACCTGTCCACTAGGATTATTTTATATGTATGAGAAGACAAAATGGGTATTTTTACAATTAGGTTACATAGAATATACCAAAAGGGGTAAAAGAGATAGAGAATATTTTGTACAAAAAAGATAGAGTCATTTTGGAATGTTGTGTCAGAAGATATGTGTCGCTTGATGGCATGATGGGAGAAATGTGATACAAAGTAGGCGGAAGCAGAAAAACGTTTGTAATCAGGGGCCGACTTGATCTGGATTAGGTTTAGGGTTAATCAGTCTTGTAGAGAATTCAGATGTATTGGCGTCAAATGTTTGTGGTCGGTCCAATAGCTCGACTCAGATCGTTTTAGGTTGTCTTCTATAATAAGGTATCATTATTGGGTAGGAGCAGATCTGACACATGTAAGGATCTGATAGCCAGGTTAGTAGGAGATTAGTTCGGAATAGAAATCTTCGTCTCAATTTGGCTTCGAGCTAGTATTCTTCACGTGAGTCTTTGGAGTCCTCTAGCTTGGCTTCATGTGATCGGTTCAGAGCATTTATTCCTATCAATGCATAAGTAAGGACTTATTAGCTATCACACTACGCGTGTGAGATTGAGGGGTCTTGCGCAAGTCGTGATTATTATACTTGAGTTTTTTTGATGGTGCATACGTGCAATAAGGCTTCACCCTAGCTTGTAGGCTTATTTGGTGTTAGAGACGCTAACAGTATAGCAATGGACCGTATCTTAAAGTCCATCGCTTAGGGGTGAGTAGACTATGTATACTACTTACATCTACACTCACGGAATAGGCTAAGTAAAAAAGAAAAAGAAAAAGAAAATAATATTGATCGTCGTGTGAAACTATTTGGTATATTAGAAACTAGAGTGACTAAAACTCTAGCCTAAGGGACCATCATCTCTAATCTAGCTATGGAGGGCAAAAATTTGAGCTATATATGGTTTTCGGATGGCTGTATATACATGTTTGTTGCATTGCATACGATTTGTCCACATTCATGTGGTTGTTAATTTAACTCGCTTACTTTTGCTTGAAAGGTATGATAGGAGGAATATCTCACTAAGCTTATGTAGCTTACTCCCCAATAGATATCCTTTATAGGTTGATTGATAATAGGGATTGGGATAGGAGCGGAGTGCAAAGTGCAACCATTGAATGATATAATGGAATGTTAGAATTAGAAAAAAAAAAGATTTGCATATTAGATTTAGAACATTCTATGTAATTAAACAATCTCTTAGTTAAATTTTAGCATATTTAATAAGTTATAGAAACTTTAAGAATGGCGTACTTTATCCTATTATTTGGTAGGGGATATCATTTCTCTATAGTTCTGATGGACTATGGAATATTTGATATCTATAGTTATTTATATCTTATGATAAGTTAATAAATTAAAAATTGAAAACCTTAGGGATTAATTAATTAGACTCTTGCAATTTATGACTTGTAAGACGATTTTCGTATTGTAGTTGCACACATGATAAGAAGATTTTAAGTGATCCTACTAGGCCCCTTTAAAGTTGTTACACCTTTGCCATTGCATCAAACACCTTCACGGAAACTACCACAAACTTACTCAACACTAGAAACCTACTAGACTTGAAAACTATGTTACCACCACAACTTATAACTCTGTTATCCAGGCCAAACCCCTCCATTGACCCATAATTAGACACCAGCAGCCTTAAAGCCATACCACTCCTATGTAACCAACATCATACCGACATGAAACTTAACATAATACACCTAAATTCTCACCTTTCATCATTGTAAGAACAATTCAAGCCAAACACCATATGTACAGTCAACCACAAACTCACAGCTCCATTGAATATACCCACTTCCATATTCAATCATTTCACCATCAATCTATCAATTCACAACCATTACAACTTTCGAACTATACACATGGCTAACCATAACTAAAAGAATCAAGTTCATACAAAATTGATTTAAGACAGTGCTTATGAAGAAGATGCAATCGACAAGAAAAATGCATATTATGGGTTTGATGGAGTGAATGGATCGGTGCCAAGATGTTAGTAGAAAAGATTAAAAATGTTGGTGTCATTGATTGAATGGGTTTAAGATGTGGGAAGGGAATTTTGGTGTAGTGGATTTTTTTACCCAATGCCTTTAACTAAGTAGAAAAAATTATATGTAAGACTAGTAAAGTTGTCAACTACTAATACTAAAAACAAAGAGAAGTGAAAGAAGCTTTTAATTCATAAGATTATGATAAGTGTCGAGCCCTATTTCGTTTTCTTTAATTTAATCTATATTAATCCTATCCCACTTAATTAAATTACTTGACATTAAATTAAGGAAATATTTTTCCTAAAAAATGTTTTAAAAAAAATATTTTAGAAAAATTGAAGTTGCTAACTAATTAAACTAGTAAAAAATGAAATTAGGGTTTTCGGAAAACCCTAATTTGGCCACCGATTCCTGGATTTTTGAAAAAATATAATTTAAAAAAATTAATTAGAAAAAACTAAGTTAGGGGGCAAACCTATTAAGACTAAGTTATCGTATAAAAATTAAAAAAAAAATTAATGAGCTTTATTTTTATATTTTTTCATAAATACTAAGCTATATACAAATATGAAAAATATAACTAAAATAAAATTTTTATTATTTTTTATTACGAATATTTCAAGAAAAAAGATTTTTTTAAAAATTTTTTATACGGTTGTTTCGAAGGTGTCTACGTATCTGTTAGTCGGGATCAAATTAACATAGTTGTTTTTTCTAAAATATTTAGTAGGTAGACTTTTTTTTTTTTAAATCAAGCTAGATTTATGTTTATTTAACTATTTATTATTTAAAAAAAACCTAAAAAGATATCATTTCACGAATATAAGAAAACCTAACTTACTAAATCTTTTTAAAAACTCCGATTAAGATTTTTTATTTTTAAAAAAACTTACTATATGTCAAAAAATATTTTTCCTAAATCCTACATGTAAGATACACTAAGATACATATCTTAGATACCTATCTTCTCTAAAGATACAAATCTTATGATTTTTCAAAAATATGTAATTTAACTAACTTATCAAAATAGAAAAAAAAATGACAATTATCTAAAAAATATAGTGAATGATATGATAATTAAAAAAATAATAAAAAACCTACACTAAATAAAACCAAATTAGTAAAATAATTATTTAACTAATAAAAAATAAAAAAAACATAATTAAATAAAGAAAATAATTTTTATTACCTAAACAAGTTAAGTTGCGCGTGATTGGCATATTTGTGTTGACCATATTGTGATTGCCTGGACTACGTTCATATGTTTAGTCGTGGAATTGATCGTACGCGTGTCTAGCAGTAGATCGTAATTATGCATGGCATGCGACGTAGTTCATATGCAACTGTGTGTGTATGATCAGGAGGTAGGTGTATATGTGTGACTTTGTCTTTATGCGTGTGTGTGTGACTTTATGTGTATTTTAAATAGATGTGGCAATGTGTGTATGGCTCTAACTTCATGTTTGTATAGGTGACTTTGTGTGTGTGTCAAGTTGTGTTTGTGTATACGTGTCAATGTAAGTGAGAGTAAGGGTGTGCTCAATGTTAGGCGAGTGTACGCTTATGTGAAGTAGTAGTGCTTGACTTGTGTGGGCTTATAGACGATCGTAGAATTGGCGTGAATGAGGGTGTGCTTAGTATCAAGCGAAGCGTAAACTACTGTATGTTTCAGTGAGTGAGCTGTGAGTGTAGCTAGGTATTTATCAATGCAATGTGCTTGTGCTGCTCAGTATGTAGGAAAATGAGCGTAGGATAGTCGAATTAGGATGTGGACGTGTATTGTGGTGTCAGGATGAGTGCTCATGTGAGGGAATCTGGATAAGTTAGTGGCGAGTGTTGTGAGTAAATGTAGACAAGTTAGTGGGGTGTTTATAGCAATAGACGTGTAGCGAATATGAAGGATGGTGGATATGAGGCAAGCAAGTGGGTGATTGTGAGACAAACGAGTGTATGGTTGTGGGTGAATATCTATTATGCATTAGGGATTGCAAAAGTAATGTTTCAAACTTCACTGTCAACTCACTATTTATAAATCACATAACCGAATCTTTTATATCTTTTTAGATTTAGATTTGATCTTAACCAACCCTAGATATGAAAGATATGATAACGAATATCAAATACAGAAGATATGATTTTAGATTCTTTGAAGATTTGACCCAATTTCTAAAAAGCCTATATTGATTTAGGTTTTCTATCTTTCGGGCCCGACTCAATCTAACTTGATTTAGCCTAATAACTCACTTAATAAATCCTAAGTTTATTTTATCCCAATATAAGTTAGATAAAAAATTCACTTTATTTCAGACTGGATTAAAAAATATTTCAATGAAGTCTAATCCTTTAACAATTTAAAATTTATTAAAGTGAACACTCATCATTATCCCATTTGATCCTAGACAACTTGACTTAATTCGATATGACTTGACACTTTATTTTTTCATTTTTCATTTTTTGTTTTTTTTTGTAATTTTTTATTATTATTGTATTATTTTCTTTTTCTCTCTTTTTTTTTTTAACCTAGCTCAACAAAAATATTAAAATGACAAAAATGAGGTGTTTACAACGAGCCACAACAAATCTCATAATGAGGATGTAGCATTCTGGAATTCAAAAGGTGATAAATTGCCCAGTACCTACTAGAGTGATTTAGAGGTTGACATTGAGAATAAGTCTTAAGATAGTCCTTGAGATGAGATTGATAAAGCTGACCTTAAGGTAAAAATGGATATTATTCTTGTAGCAACTTTAGCACCATCTTCACTTGCATGAGTGATTGGGATCAGTGGAATGAGGATTGAAAATAAGGAGACTATTGAAAATTGAATTCAATATTATGAATGATGTTTAATGAAATGTGTGAAATTCGTTAAGAGATGTACATCTAAGCTTAAGGAAGGAGAGTCGCATCATATGCACCACAATCCATATTACAAAATTGACAAAAATGAAAGGGTTAGCTTACTTTTGGAGTCTCCATTCAACGTGTTGTCTACAGACGATTCGCAACAGTGGGGTTTTAGGTTTGACTCTTTGACTAGTAATATCACTTCGCGGCCGATAAGGAAGGTTTTAGAGCGAAAAAGTAGCCACATCCATAAAGGAAACCTAGCAATACATTGCAAAGTTAGCAACACAAACACAAATAAGAACATGTTCTTAAATAATGAGAAGTTTAGTGACCTTATGTTTGTAAGATCTTACTAGAGCATTCAATGGAACACTTGGTGTTTGCAATATCACCCAAGTTTGTTTGGCCATTTTGTTCTTCTTGCCACCAATAAGATTGATGAAAGATGTTTTGTGGTAAGGTTAACTTCTCCACTTATTTGTAAGATCCCTCTATTTTCGACATCCACTTTGAGTTCTTCCTTCCTTAGGCTTGGGATGTTGACTTTTGGGACATGTAGGGATGGAGTCTTCGTCTAGTTAACTTGTGCATTGATGAAGGAGGAGGAAGAGGATAGGGAGGGGAAAGAAGGAAAGGAGGTGAATGGATCAAAGAGGTTGAGAGAGAAGGGATCAAAAGGGGTATTGGATTGTCGACAGTCACTGAAGAAGTGTGGAATTAGAGACATTTTTCTGGATGAAGATGAAGAATTTCTCATACTAGTAGCTACAATGATTGTAAACCTAATGCATGTAATCTTCTCAACCACCATTACCATGGCTAACAAGGGAAACCTCAACTTGTGACTATGGCTAAGCACGAAGGAAAAAGGAAAAGGGAAAAGGAAAAAGGAAAAAAAGTTCAACAAGATGAGTTCTCTGCAACCACGAGTTAACAAAAGGAAAAGGTTAATGATCGCGATAAGGGAAAAGAAGGAGAAGATGACGAATATGAGGGGCTCTTGCTAGGGTTTCTTATGAGTTGTGTATATAAGATGAAAAAAGTCGTGATTTGCATTAAGGATAGGGGTTTTGAGTGTATACTTGAAGGAGGTAAGAGACGATTAGACACGAAGGTTGGGGATTTATTTTTGAGGGAAGAAAGAGATGAGGAAGATGTGATATTAGGATTTGAAAAGGAGGAAGACAAGAAGAATAGATGGTTGCAATGTAAATCATGTTCCATGTTTGAAAAGTGGGAAGGAATGGGCATGTTATACAACTTTGGAGGAACCTATTTCCCTAAGGTTTGGGCATTGAAAAGACAGGACAAGAGAGAAATTAAATTGATGTTATTTCACCTCGATATCAACATTCACAATTTAGATTTGAAGAATGAGTGCACTAAGTTGGAATTAGGTACATTAAATAGACCAGGAATATTGGAGAGGTAATTTAGGTCTTTGAAGGAGAGTTACAATTAATGGTTTAGATAAGGGTTTTTGAAGGGGTAGAGAATATTATGGGTTGATTGTAAATAGTATTTATTTATATTAGAAATATTACCAGAAAAGAAAAAAAAATTGAAAATTGAAAATATTATGGAATATAGAATATCATGTGCCCGTGTATGTGCTAGAAAATAGTAGAATATTCTGGACTTTTTAGGCTTAGGGGAGGCCATTATATATCTGGTACATTTTCCATCCAAAAATTAGGAATGGAAAATCCAAAAAGATTATTCTCCAATTATGATTTCAATTTTGGAATTTTTTTTATTCGAAAATTTCCAAATTGGCCGCAATCGACCAAAACCATTTTGTTTACATCATTTAACCATTAACTCCAATTTCCATTTAAATGTTCAGCAAATTCCATTAGATCTTTACAAATTTACAATTTAATTTCATTTAGGCTACAAATACCTAGAAGACAAGATTATTTCTACATAAAAAATCATATTAAATTTTCACTTGTGTAAATTTTTCACATTAGAATCTTACACAACACACCCTTGGCTTCATTACTATCTTTTTATTTAATAATTTCTTCATCTGTTTCTTGTTGGCAATGTATTTAGCATTCCTTCCATTTTCATTAGCAATCTAATAAAAATAGGATCTTGATAATTAATCATGACTAACATTCAAGAACTAAATTGAATGAACAAATTAAAGAATTTATGACAAGAAAAGAAAACAAAAGAAAAACTAAGCAAGAATAAATCTATGAGAGTAGCTCAATGAAAGTACCAATGTTAAAAATTTTTGCAACCTAGTCTTGAGATATATGAAAATAAATCATTTTCGGTTCTACTTAGGTAAGAACTTTTAGAAGTTTAGAGAAAAATGAAGGTATTCTAAAGTAAGACTCCCTTGAAACTTGGTTATTAAACAATTTCTTCTTACACCTATTTGGTTCATTTGTTTATAACTACCGATAGGTTGTTTTGAACGTAGATCTTTAAGTCTAAACTAACCTCTTTATAACAGGGCTTAGCCTAAAAGTCTACACCAATCCGTTTAGAGCATTAGCTGAGCTCCCCAAAGATTGGATGACTTCATCAAGTTTCAAGTCAAATTGCTAGTGATAAAAAGTTAGAGCCTAGGAGCTTGGTTGACTTCATTAGAAGATATTTACCAAGCTCCTATCTCTATCTAAACCCCTTAGAGCTTAGGCCTTTAAGCATGCAATATGTATGCTCGACATTGAGGTTCAAATAGAAAAGATCAGGTGGAAACAGCTTGGCCAGATTAGAGAAATCTACAACTGGCACTCGCCTAGCTCGGGATTCTCTTTAAAATTAAAAATTAGAGTAAAAAAGAGAACATCGGATTGTGATCCACCTTCCATGTTTAGCTTGCATACTACACTTATGAATACCATGTAACCCTCGTGGGTTAAAGATCTCACTCTCTCACTCTTATGCATTCTATATTGCCCTAAATACTCACCAAGCCCAATATTAGTTTAAGTATCAAAGTAGTTACATAGAACGACCCCAACACCCCTTTGATAACTTAAGTTTGCCCCTATTTGCAAGTTACCTCTAACTTAGTTGCCTACTAAATTTACATGTCAATGGTAACCTATTCTAATGAACTAACTAATTACTAATTCTTAAACTAATACTACCCGAGCTACTAATTTGTCCAACCAATCCACTCAACATGATCATAACAAAAATGCCATACCTTCTACCCATATTCTAGAAGATGGGTATTAATGGGAACAGATCATACAAGGAGCACAAATGTCAAACTTTTTCACACATACGAGAGGGATTTCGAGCGAAACCGGTCGGTTATGACCGATCTAACCTTCAGGATATCAACCGGTTTCCACGACGAAATTATTAGCCACCGCCGGTTTTGACTAGGCGGACTCATTCATTAGTCGTAACTACTATTCATTTAAACTGCAAAAGTGAAGGCCTTCGTTGACCGCCAGTGCAAAAACACTCAGCGGGCGATGTCTTAGCAGTTACTGCAAACAAGATTTGAACTTTATATGATCTTCACCATTAATTCTTCATATTGTATTAGAAATTCGAGATCTTGGAGTTGCTTGAAGACCAAGAAGTGCAAATTGAAGATTTTAATCCTATTTTTAGCTGGTATGTGATGATTTTGAGATTTATAGTGTCTTTTGGAATTATAAATGAGCTTAATTTTGAGTTTTTGAAGTAAAAGATTGCTTTTTGGTCGGATTAGATCAAACTTTGATGTATTGTTGAGCATCTCAAGTGAATAAAAGGGGTTATTATGTTGAAAATCAGGATATTTTCTCGATTTCTGTTAGTATTGAAAGTGAATTTCATTGATATGATAAGGGAGAATGATTGCATTACCTCTTGATGCGCTTCGAAAATGGTTTCGGTTTCGATGAAATAGCATAGTTTAACCAGTATGAGTATGACCATGAGGAATGGAGAGTATTCATGTTGCTTTTGTCTAATGAGTACGCGACCGAAGCCTTTGTTGTCTTGACCTGGATTTTGAGTCTTGCATTGGAATTCGGTAAGACAATGGATGGTTTGCAGATTGTTTCTTCTGCTGCTCAGATAATTTCTAGTATGGTGGGGGCTATTAGTGCCTTAGACCAGGCCTCTAGGGACATTGACGAAGCTCCTAAGAGAATTCAAGGCCTAGAGGAACTGATGCATGGTCTGGATAATTTGGTCCACGAGATTAAGCGTCAGTACGCGTACAGGCTCCATAACCATCAATTGGATTACCAAATTCAGACTCTAAATTCTTTGATAGGCCAGCTTCGTCCGAAAATCTCTAAAGCAAAGGAAGTTGTGTCACAGAGCAAATACAAAAACCGAGCTCGGGTTATATTGCATTCTATGACTGGTGATCCACTAGCAAAGGTGATAAGTTCAATCAAGAATGACTTGAATCAGTGGATTGAATTTCAAAAGTTGATCCAAAATGCTAAGGAAGTTATAGAGTCAACTGCAAGGGATGTCCCTTTTCAGTTAAAAATAAAGGCTGATGAGGGATACCCAAAGTCAAGCAAGTGTACCTATGTTAAAAATTTATTTGAACAAGAGGGTTTGCACCGCATTGTTCTAATTGTTGGGTTATCAGGTATTGGGAAGTCATGTTTGGCTCGACAAGTAGCTTCTGATCCTCCCGCGAGATTTATCGATGGAGCACTTGAAATTAAATTTGGACATTGGTGCAGTCGAGCTGCATGTAATGGAAACAAGGCTGAGTACCAGAGACGTTTAGCTAGAAAATTTGGCAAATTCTTGGTACAGCTAGGATTCTGGAAGAAGCTCACTGACGAGTATAGTGGAGATCTCGAATATATCTGTGTGTTGCTTCAAAAAGCTTTAAATGGGAAGAGTATGTTGCTACTTCTTGATGATGTGTGGGAGCAGGATATAGTCGAGCGGTTTGCTAAGTTATATGACAACGAATGCAGATACCTGGTAACCACAAGGAATGAGGCTGTGTATGAAATAACCGAGGCTGAGAAGGTAGAACTAGGCAAGGATGATGTCAGAGAAATAAGTAAAGCCATCCTTCTCTACCACAGTCTCCTTAGCGAGGACCAGCTACCGGTAAGAACTCATTTAATGTTCTTCTCTTCAAACTGCATCGGCACCTACTTCTAAATTCAGTTAACCTGAAATAATCGAATGACCTATTTTGTAAGACCATTCATGTCTCTTAATACCCTTTAAAGTACCGCACATAATGAAAGTGTCTGTGGAGCTATAGTTTTCATCTTGGCCTTTTCTTTGGGGTGTTAAATTTAGATCCACTACTAGTTAATCTAAAAGTTGAAGTAAGTTTGATGTGGTGTGATTTTGTACTTGTTAGTTTACGTTTCCAGTTACCTGTGGGCTAATCATACTAATCTCGATGTGGTTTTACATTTATAGGTTAATAGTTTCTCATAATCTAAATGTAAAAGCACGTACAAATCTAACAAGCTTATGTTTTTAGATGATGCGATCGTGAATTATATTCTATTGAAGTTGACAATGGGATAAAAGACTTGGTGTTTTACACTCCATTCATGAGTATAATTTGTTTGAAGACTTTTCTCTCTAAATTAATAAACTGCCTGAATGGTTTTTTGAGAAACTGTTACTTTGAGTTCTCCAACATAAGAATTTGTTTAAAAAGAAATTCTGATCCTTTTGCGATAGCACTACAGTGCATTTTGTTCTTCATTATGAACATTCGGATAGCTTGATAGAGAGTGCTCTAGGACACTCAAATCTCACTTATTTAATGACTGAAACGAAAGCATCAATGAACCACATGTATTTGCTTGAGGTACTCTCATTGTTGTTGCTTTCTTTGTAAGATGATCTATTAGAATGCTAATGCTTTATATCAGAAATTTGGAGTTTAAGAAATGCATATAAATGCATGTATGCTTTTACTTACAATGATTTGAAGCGTGCTCTTTTTAATGTCTACCAGCTCCTCTGCTAGTTACGATATGAGCAATCCTTGTGGAAAACCAATAATTCAATCACCATATAGTTTTAAGAAAGTCTTTCATAATGGAGGTCTTAGAACCCAAAGCAGGACAACCACATTTACTGTCTTCAAATTGTCATCTGAATGTAGTTCTTGTATTTAATATGGGGGTCTAAAAACCCAAACTACACGCATTTTCTGTATAGTTTATCGGCTGGACTAATTATCTTTCTTATTTAAAACATCTCAAACGGGGAATCTTCTCAACAACCTGTCATAATGTACTAATAAATGGACACAGAAGCATCTGGTCTCGATGTAATTGGTAATGCATAGTGCATTCAATGCCTCTTCTGTGACTTAATATAATTTATATATCATATTAATGGATAGTTTTCATATATAATGTGGTAATTACTTTTATTATTTGATAAAATAATATATAAGGTTTAATAAATTATATATAATAAGATTCCCAATATGGAAGATGGTTCTAATTTTCTTTTTGGGCTTATTGCTCTTAAAGTGCCAATGATAAGACTTCCTACTGACTGGTTTCTCTTGTAATTTTTACACGGACAGAGTGCTGCTGAAAAGTTGTTGGATCGCTGCGGCCATCACCCCCTGACAATTGCTGTTATAGGTAAAGCTCTTAGAAAGGAACTAAGAGCTGATAAATGGGAAAGAGCAATCACGGACCTATCGACTTTAGCCAAATCTGCACCTGGTCCTGTCCAATACGTCAATGAGAAAGAGGCCGAGAACACGCTCACCATTTTTGGTTCATTTGAGTTTAGTTTAGAAGCAATGTCCAAAGATGCTAGGCAACTTTTTGTAGCTCTTGCTGCTCTCTCATGGGCTGAAACCATCCCAGAGGTTTGTTTGGAGGCAATTTGGTCAGTAATCGGACATGACAGCATGTTTTCTCTCACTATATGCAAACTTGTGGAAGGATCTCTGTTAATTAAATCTGATTCAGATCCTTCATACCAAGTGCATGACATGGTTTCTTTGTACCTTGATGGTAAGATTACAGATTCAATCAAAATTTTACTGGAAGAACCATTGCCAGAAGCCAGTGCATCAATATGCCCTTGGCTTCTTGCTTTTGGAAAAGAGGGGATTAAGGAGATTGCTACGAGAAGAATGGAGTCCTGTCTAACTGTTCTAGAAGAGAATGAAACTATGGAAACATTAGAAGCCACCATTCAAGCTCTAATGGCAAGCAAATCCATCTCTGAACTTGAGGCCAGTCGAGCTACCTTTTGTAGCTTACTGGGTCCTCGAATTCCTGATCTTATCTCAAGTGATTCTCTAAATCTAATTGCAGTCTCTGCAGAGGCAATTACCAATATGTTTTCTATGAGCGATTATTTCATGTATTTCCCAGCCCTTGAAAGTACTTGTGCAGTTGATAAGCTAATTTTCATTTTGGGAACGGATGATGATCTTGGAATCCAGGCTTATATCTCAATTATCCTGGCAAAGCTTGCAGAAATTGGAAGCAGAGAAACCGTAGCCAAGGTGCTTGAATGCATTCCTTTTGATAAGATAGCCGAATTGCTCTCTCCCGAGAAAGAAGATTGGCATGACAGAATATGTACGATGTTGATGTCTTTGACCAAGTCTGGAAAGTACAAAGCTGTGGAGAGGATGTTTGCTTGTGATATTGATGGGAATCTTATCAAGCTACTGGAAGATGGATCAGAAGTAGCACAACACCATGCGATTGTTACACTTAAGGCCATCTATGAGCTGGCTGGTACTAATGCTACTGGTACACTTCAATCTGCTAATCTTAATCGGTTGCCATGGGAAGTGAGACTTCCCTTGGAAGGACTTACATATTGTGACCATGGAATTTCTTCATCATCAAGACCAGACGCATTTCCCGATATAATAGCGAAGTTACTTGGAAATGGCAATGAGCAGGTTTTAGAATCGATTCAAGCTCTCATACCTATAATTGAGAAGGCAGGAAACCCGATAACTAGAGATATGATTTTGGAAAGTCAGCTTATTAAGAGATTGTCAGAACTCCTGGATCATGGAAAGCCAGAGCGGATGTCGATCAGATCAGGAGCTGCGTTTTTGCTAATGAAATTGGCATGCACTGGGGGAGGAGTTTGCGTTAATAAATTTTTAGAGTATGATGTTGTTCATGGTCTTATTAAGATGATGCAATGTCCTGTTCCTGAGCTGCAAGACTTAGCATATGAAGCATTGCATCATATGATGTTCAGTAACAGTGGGGTGGATGTTTTAAATAAGATCTTTGAGATGGATCTTGTGGACAGATTGGTTCATTTATTGGAGAGCAAATCAGTCAAAACTAGGGAAGTCGGCGTGCATTGCATATTGGACGTCGTTGAGCTAGGAAATAAAGGCTTCCTAGAGAGAATGGTTGCATTGCAAGTGGTGGAGAAGCTTGTGAAATTGGAAAAATCTGGAGGTGCCTCGGGCAATTCCTTCATTGGCTTTCTGAAGGGGATGGACAAGTGTAAGAACCTCTCGGCAGCAGAAAGAAGGGTGTTGAAGCAACAAGTCCTTCGTAGAGCAAAAACTCATTTGAAAGGCAAAACTAAGCTGGAGTCTCGTTTATTGGCTGCCATAAATGCTTGTATTACTGAGGGATCTAGTGGGATTGGCGGTAGACACAAAAAGCCCTAATTTAGTGTGTCAAGCTATGGTGCAGTACATTGTTGCGTGATTCGTATGCCCAACAATGAACAATTTGATTCACAAAATTCCAACATACATTCATTTTTTACGATGTAAGAAACAATGGATACTTGACTATGCTACTATATTTGAATGTTACACGAAATGAAATAGTTGTTGATTCTTCAAACTTTTGCATGATATATTCTCGAAAACAAGGTATAAGGGTGAGTACGGTTCGATTCATCCTTTTATTGAATTGAACTGAAGCTAACTTAATATAACTGTTCATTTTTTTTTTTTAAATTCAAGTCTAACTATATGGTTTGGTTCATAAATTTTTTAAACTTAATTAAAACTGATTCAATTTACGGTTTGAATTGTTTGTATCAAATTTTCGTTAAATATTTTTATCTTTAATAAATGTAAAATTTTACATAAAATTTACTCAACTTAATCTTTATAATTGACATAAAAATAAGATAAAAAATAATAAAATAGAAAAATTTAATGAAATCTATAAAGATTAATAGAAAACATATAGAAAAAAAAAAAACAAAACGATTGCATAAATTTATTTTTTAATTAAACGATTTGATTTAAAACGGTACGGTTTGATTCATTTTTTTAAAACTAAATTATAAGCTGTTTATATATAACCGAATCAAATTGTGAATTAAAGGGGTTCGTAAAAAACTAATTTTTCATTTCTGTTCGATTCATGGTTCAATTTGCCATTTTTGTTTAACTCTAGCGAATACATATTTGATATGTTGATATTTCGTATGATAACGTGCTGCTAAATTTATTTTAATATAATTCACCGATTTGTTTGTATAAGTAAAAATTTTGCTCATTATTAGATCCTAGAAAAGAGATTATTTTTCAACATAATGAAACAGCATTTTTGTTTTTTTTTTGAGGGTGTGCTGGGGTGGTGGTGGGGGTTAAGATGATAATGAAACAACAAAATTGAATCAACGAATTAGCATCCATTCATTTTCTACGTATAATAATAGCAGACGATTGACTTGGTCGAATAATGGATATAGCTGTGACCTTTTCAATCGGCTGAATTTCGTGGTCTCCGTCTTTGATTGACATCCTATCCCATTATTTCAACGTTCCCGATTTCTCCATAATCTTATCAAGATTGAATTATTTCGTATATTCAACCCAAGTCACAATTTATGCCCATGGTCCCTTTGATAAAGGATGAGTCAAAAATCGGTGCTTAAAAAAATTCAATCGTATTAACATATTATACTATGTAGATAAATAAATGATATATAAGTATTGATAAAATTTTAATATATATTAATAAAAAAATATATTAATTATATTTTTTATATATCAAAATTTTATTAATTTACTATCATAAGATATTTTGTATATCATATGATCTTATTGATAAAAATGTTCGCTTCATCGTTTAATTGACTAATCTATTAACGAGGTATTTAAGGATTGGATTTTAACGATTAGATGAATGATTGAATGACTCCCAAAAGAGAAATAGATTATTATTCTTGGATCAATTATTGTGTGGGAGAATTTAAGTATCATTCACTCGATAAGATTCCAACTTTCAGGTCTTGTTTAGCTGATTATTATTATCGTGTGCGGATGATGTCATGATAGCGACGACCCCCATTTGGTTCATTTTTTCTTTGAACTCTATTATTGAAAGTTGCAGATTTTCACTCAATGCATCGATCATGAATTCAACATTGTAAAAGGTCATCCTTTGATTCCATTGAATTAGCAATCATAAGACGAAATTGCCATGTTTGTAATTAAACTACCGGAATTTTAAAAATATCAATTTAGTATCTAAATTTTGTTTATTTTTTTTATTAATTATTTAAGTTTTGCTCGCTTTTAAAATTTATTATCTGAATTTTTGCTTATTTTTACTATTAACATCTAAACTCATGTACTATAAAATGAGCTAAAAAGGTTTATAAGTAATAAATTGACGCATTTAAATTTTAGATAGCAAATTATAAAAAAAATTGGCAAACTTCGGACTCCAAATGCAACATTCACTCATTATTTTTGCTCTACGATCTCATGGGTGAAAATTTTATTACCATCGTTGTCCTGTCAAATATATCATGAAACCTTGTCCAAAATAAAGTAAATAAATTAATTATTTTTTGGAAATATATAAATAGTGCATCATAGGGCAAGATGATATTATAACTACAAGGCTTTTTACAATGACATCACATTATCATAATATCATGATAAATAACACTCGATTTCAGTAAATCATGTTATGAACAATAAAATAAAACCTATCAGTGATTTTGTTTTTATCATATTTTAGTAAATTATACCCATCTATGGTAAAAATAAATTTATTAGTAACTTCTATTTTACCGTTTATAATATAATTTACTGAAATCAAATATAATTTATCATGATATTATAGTAACACAATATTTATCGTAGAATTTCTCTTATCATTATGGATGAAGCTATTTGAGAAATTATTTTAGTTATAAAAACAATCATTTTAATGAATGGACAATAATATCCTTTGGTTTAATAAAAATAAAAAATACCGATTAGTTAATCAAGATTTCAATTTTCTTAGTTATCATAGAATCTTGAGACCATATAATGAATTTCAACTTTTCAAGTTCCTTTTAGATTCTTTATTCACTCTAAGGGAGTGTGATGTATATCGTAACTAAGGACAAATAAGGCCGGTTGTAGGGATGGATCTAAACTTATTGAAAGCTTGAAAAAGTGATGAGAAAACATGCGTAAGGACAAAAATGAACGAAAAAGTACGCAAAACCCACGAACAGCTCTAAAAGGATATAGCGCATCAATGGAACTTCTAAGGACTCATGGTATAACTTAATATGACGTACAAAATGTTTCGATGAGGATACTTTTCATCTAGCTTTATTTAAGGGTTAAGATAAGAGTGAAATAAGAGTAAACAAACAATATTTATGAGAGAAAAAATATCTAGCATATTAATGATAATTTGCCTCTTGCGGCTACATGTATAAGGAGTACTTATAACTAAGAATTTAGTGCAGCCTGCCTAAAAAGGAAAAGACAAAAGGGTATTCTTCTAAAGAAGTAAGGTACAAAATATACAATTGGTAAAAGTGAATATTCATGAAAAAAGCAATGACTAGAGTAGCAGATTCTACAAGTGATCTCAAACATATGGCAGCAATGTATTGATGGTGTTGTTGGAGGATGTAGACAAAGTAATACAAGGTACGAGCTAGTTAGGTGGCCAAGCAAGAGCGACTGAGGATTAGTGCAAGACAACTCTCCTAGCTTCTTGGTAATAATAATGCCAAGCAATTGGTCGGCTTAGACATGGTCGAGTAGGTGTGCGACGATTGGCTACTATTAGGGCATTTTCCCAGTTAGCACATAACTTCCGAGAGATGGATAGTCATTCGGCACGACATTAAGAGTTGATCAGCAGCAATGAGTAACTTAGTTTCAGCAAAAGTTGGTTGGAGTAGGAGGATTCACTTCGCTAGTCCTTCTAGTCTACGAGCTTGATTGTGAGTTAAAGGCTTTGTAGCTTGATTCTAATCAAAGTGTAAATGAATGAACATTATTTCTCATCTTTTGGAGTTCAATTCCATATATTCTTTAGTTTGATTTAATAATATGAGTTGAAGTCCAACTTGAGTTCAAACTATTAAATGCAATTTATTGAATTAAGCTCTAACTTTATAATATTTAGCTTGATAACTGTTAATTTAATCAAACTCAATCTAGTGGAGCTAAAATATTAAGCAAATTATGATAAGACCCCAACCTCCCAAGTTACTCCACCAACCTCTAATCTTATCACCTAAGCAAGACTTCGAGGCCTCCAAGGTTTGATAAAGAGGATTTTGATGCAAATCGCAGCTAAAGACAAATAAGGTTGATCACTAGATGGGTCCAAGTTTGTCGAAAGCTTGAAAAGGGTAATAAGAAATGTGCGAAAGAATGAAAAAGTGAATGAAAAATAAGCAAAACCCATGAACAACTCTAAAAGGATACAGCGCATCAATGGAACTTCTAAGGACTTATGGTATAACTTAATATGACACATAAAATGTTTCGATGAGGATACTTGTTACCTAGCTTTACTTAAGGGTTAGAATAAGAGTGAAATAAGAGTAAACAAACAATATTTATGAGAGGAAAAATATCTAGTGTATTAATGATAATTTGCCTCTTGCGCCTACATGTACAAGGAGTACTTATAACTAAGAATTTAGAGCAACTTGCCTAAAAAGGAAAAGACAAAAGGGTATTCTCTTAAAGAAGTAAGGTACAAAATATACAATTGGTAAAAGTGAATATTCATGAAAAAAAGCAATGACTAGAGTAGCAGATTCTACAAGTGGTCTCAAACATGTGGCAGCAATGTATTGATGGTGTTGTTGGAGGATGTAGACAAAGTAATATGAGGTACGAGCTAGTTGGGGGGCCAAGCAAGAGCGATTGAGGATTAGTGCAAGACAACTCTCTTGGCTTCTTGGCAATAATGATGCCAAGCAATTGGTTGGCTTAGACATGACCGAGTAGGTGTGTGATGATTGGCTACTATTAGGGCATTTTCCCAGTTAGCACATAACTTTCGAGAGATGGGCAGTCATTCGGCACGACACCGAGAGTTGATCAGCTGCAAGGAGTAACTTGGTTTCGGCAAAAGTTGATTAGAGTAGGAGGATTCACTTCGCTAGTCCCTCTAGTCCACGAGTTCGATTGCTGGTTAAAGGCTTTGTAGCTTAATTCTAATCAAAGTGTAAATGAACGAACACTATTTCTCATCTTTTGGAGTTCAGTTCCATATATTCTTTAGTTTGATTTAATAATATGAGTTGAAGTCCAACTTGAGTTCAAACTATTAAATGCAATTTATTGAATCAAGCTCTAACTTTATAATATTTAGCTTGATAACCATTAATTTAATCAAACTCAATCTAGTTGAGCTAAAATATTAAGCAAATTATGATAAGACCCCAACCTCCCAAGTTACTCCTCTAACCTCTAATCTTATCACCTAAGCAAGACTTTGAGGCCTCTAAGGTTTGGCAAAGAGGATTTTGATGCGAATCGCAACTAAAAACAGATAAGGTTGGTCACCAGATGGGTCTAAGCTTGTTGAAAGCTTGAAAAGGGTAACGAGGAATGTGTGAAAGAACGAAAAAGTGAATGAAAAATAAGCAAAACCCATGAACAGATTCAAATGATATGACATACGAATAGAACTTTTGAGGATTCACCGTACAACTCGATATGATACATGAATTGATCTAATGAGGTTACTCGCCACTTAGTCTTACTTAAAGGTTAAGATAAGAGTGAAATGAAAATAAACAATTAGTATTTATGAGATAAATAATATTTAGTGTATTAATAGTAATCTGATTATTATGACTACAAGTATAAAGGGTATTTATACCCGATAAGGTAGGGAAATTTGCTTAAAATGGAAAAGATAAAAATGGTATTGTCATAAAGAAATAATATATAAGAATACAAAAAGGTTAAAAATAAATATTCAAGAAAAGTAATGATTATTGTAGCAAATTCTACATGTGGTCCTGCATGTTATACCCCGAAGTTGTAAAGTCATAACAATCCCGTCATGTAAATTAACCTATGATAGTAACTAGCTTCACAGTGCCTATCATAGATATGATTTACATAAGGCGTCGATGACTCCTCGGTTTAAAGTAAACAGTTTAATTAAGAATTTAGTTAAAAATTATAGTAACAATTAAAACCTTAAGTTAATATATATAATTATATATACATTACCGTAGAATTCCTAGAAGATTCTACATCATAACATAACTGTAAGCCCCACAACTAGTCCCTCAAGGTTTTGATCGGCTAAAAGATCCGATTAAACGTAAATTATAAAGTAAAGCTAGAAATATTAGTAAAATGATCTTGTAAGTTTGAATTTAAGAAAAAAAGCAATAAAATAAAAGACTATAAAAATTCCAAATTTTAAGTATATAACTCGTCATTTATCGAAAATGCTAAAAAATGCATTTCGATAATTAATGAATCGCTAGAGATAAATTATATGTATACTAAAAATCATAAAACGACCTAAATAATATTTAGGAATAATTATTTGTAATATATATGAATTTTCAAGTAGGTAGAAATACGCGTAATTACTTAAAATACGCGAAATGTGCTAAAATAATACTAAATAATTAAAGAAAATTCATAATTAATTAAGGAAAAATCAAGAAAAATAAGGAATGATTCAGAATTGGGTCATGGCTGCTGGGAAAAATAAGAAAAAAATCAGCCAATTAAATTAGAACAACATAAAAACCAAAAATTAAGGGATAAGGCAATTGTCTTGTCCAATTTAATACACAATAATTATCCTAAAGCTCTATAAATAGCAAAAAAAATTCCAAAAGCTCATATGGACAATTAGAAATCAGATGAAATTAGGGAGAGGCAAAAATTGAGAGGAAAATTCAAGTTAGAAAAAAAATAAGAAAAACTGTACAATTAGGGCCTTTAAAGGGAACTTACACTAGATGAGCAGCTGGGAGTAAACAGCCACCACCACCACACGGTGGTGGCAGTGCCTAGACCGGCCAACGAGGCCACGGTGGCCGGCAGTGGCCGAAGCCACCCAGACCGGTGAGTCCGATTTCTAGCCCGATTTTGTGTAATTTTGTAAAAAATAGTAAATATTGTTAGAAAATTATGAATTTTGTTATTCTAAAATATTTTTGTATGTAGTTTTTAGGAAAAATATTATTTTAATGAAAATATATTCCGTAATATATGGTCCTTAAGAAATCGTGCAAAACTAAGCATGTTTCGGTTTAGAAATAAATGACCTTAGGAGTGTAGTTTTGAGTCCAAAATTTTTGTGTAGGTTACTTAAATGATATAGAGCAGTGCTATAAAGCCCGTTTTCAAAAATTAATTTTCAAAAATTTTAGATAATTTTTAGGCCTTAAAATGAGGCATAAAATGGGTAATTTAAGGTTAATAAAGTAATTAAATGGTTAATTACTAATTTAGTGAATAAGTATATGTTTTAGGATGTTGAAATCTGATGGAGTACGATACTTGTAGCATTTAGGATATTAGATGTAATTATTAGCTTAATTATATAGTAAATGAGTAATAAGGAAAAATAGTTAATTTTGTAAATTTGGGAAATTAGGAGTAAAATCTGATTTAGGATGAATTTAGACATTTTGAAATAATAATTGATGTTTAGAGATGGTAATTAGAGTGATAGAAATATTAGAAGTGTATTATATACATAATAGGTGATAATACATAATATGTAATTATTGGAAATATAATAAATAGGAAATATTAGGATAAAAAATTGATATTATATAAATAATAGGGATATATAATAAAACCGATGGAAGACTTGAATTTATGTACTTATATGAAAAATGTAAAAATTTCTCACATCAGGAGTGAATTCGGTACACTAATACAGATTTAAGTGTACCGCGTGAAACAAAATACTAACTAGGGATAATGATGATATTTAGGAGATCGGGAAGTAATGTGATTAATTTCACATTATGGGTTGAAACGAATTTCTAAAGTTAGAGTATAAAACACTACCTAGAAATCGAATTAGAATCTAATTTAGAAATCGATGCTAAAACCGAACCCGAACCTAACCCCAAACCTAGAATAATTGTAAAAGACTTAAGACCTAGATAATTAGGTATATTAAACTCTAAACAAAACATAACAATAAGCGTTATAGGATAAAATGAACCTATAATAGTTATATGAAAAACTGAAACCACATTTGTGTTATAGGGATGATTGGCAATGGCCTGAGTAAGTCGGACCTCGAGTGAGTGAGCGAGGAGTCAAGGTAAGTTAGGATTAATACGATGCTGTATTTTGGAGGCTTAAGATTATGCTTGGTTGTGCTTGTTAGATAATTGGATGTGTGCATGTGCTTGATTATGGGTGATAATATGATTCTGTTTGTTGTTCTGGTATGTAATGTATGATTTGTATGAAATGATTGATCACCCTAAACTGGACTTAATCAAGTATACAACCCGTAATCATAATTGGACATGCATGGCAACCCATTAGGGGAAACCTAGGATTCTCCGGCCAAATATCGACCCCTTCGAAAGGGATAGCGTAGGATTGCATAATGGTCTCTTCTTCATCCTCAGTCGAACTAAGTGACAGGTGAGGAGGTTGCAGCGAGGGTAAAGACAGTGATTTAAAGGTAGTCGCGAGAGGAGCAAGGTCTTCATTACACAAGCCTGGGTTTGGTCGTAAACTGTTGCATTAACGGTAACTCCTCAACCCGGATTAGAGCGGGCGCAATTTCTCTAATCTCATGACGGGCTGGACAACGTTATATGATGGCATTTGCTTGCCCATGCATTGTACCTAATAAGTTGATTGAAAACCTTGTTGTGTTTATAGTATAGTTTTAAGTCCTCCATCCTAACTTACTGAGCTGTGATTGCTCACATCCCTATAGACGTCGTGCATGTGCTGGCTAAGAAGTGGCAAACAACTACTTTGAAGCTAGCAACTACTGGATCTTGGGGAGTGAGGAAAAATATTGAAGAATAAACACATATTTTGAAGGTCTAAGTTTTTATTTTAGAATTATTTTTCATTTCTGAATAATGTAATAACTAGGAAATATACTACAGAGAAATATTGTAAACTTTAATTGCAATAACTGAATTATAGTGTATATACATATTTCCTCACTTTCTTAGGTAAATGATTTATTTAAATTACAAACCGTTTACTTCAAAGCAGGTTAGTCGTGAACGCCTTGTGTAGATTAAGTCTAAGATAGCGGTTGTAAGACCAACTTCTATCTTAGAATGGTTTATACGGCGGGGCTATTGCGACTCTACCGCTTCAGGGCATGACAATAACAATCAACTAATTTACATATCATATATTAGTTCTTCATCCTAAAGATACTAGTAAGACCTTAAATAAAACTTAATCATAGACCGGTTGATTCTCACTCCCCAGAGCTTCAAAAGAGAACTAACCTTCGAATAGTTGTAATGTGTCATAATAATCAGAAGTCAGGACCTACAAAAGAATCTATACGGGTATGAGTAACTACAACCTAATAAGTTGAATTGGACACTTGTGAATGTATACAAACGTATATAAGATTATCAAGTAATTATTTTCATGCAATGCATTAACAAAATGTCATTATACAACGTAGTTTGGTCTGTTGTGAAATCAGAGTAATTTCACCTACTTTAATCCGGGTTGAAAAATTTTCATATTATGTAATAGCTCATAACCAAACTCAAGTTTGTGTAATAGAGACATTGCTTCTCTTAAGACTATCCTTCGAACCAATGCCCTCATCCTCACCGCGACCTCCTCTTTTATCACTTAGTTCGACTAAGGATAAAAGGATAAAGAAAAGACCAATTTTTTATCCAACGCTAACTTTTTCGAATATGTTGGTATTTGGTTAGAGAATCCTAATAATCGCTTAAAGGGTTGCAATGCATGTCTTTTTAGGGTATTTAGGTCGATTAGAATTAAGTTCGATTTAGGGTGACCAGATAATTTCACATTACTATAATCACAACAGTCATCAAATATAACACAAATTTCCGCATGAAATCAAATACACAGGTATATGCATAAGACTACTTACAATCATAATTATATACAAACCTAAGTTTCCGAGTATTCTAAAATAGTACTCCAAAATATGATGAAGTATTAAACCTAACTTACTTGAAATCCTTAGTCGCTTACTTAATCGGTTATAGGTCGACTCATATCCGTGTATCCTATAATATAAATATACTTTTTAGTAGTTATACTTTAATGATACATATTCTAGGTTTTGATTTAACTCAATTCTCTTTATATATCTATTATTTATTAACGATTTGTTCTATGTTAGTTTGGGGTTCAATTTCCAAATTTGATTTCGGTTCTAACTATGAGTAAATTCTAAAATACATTTTGATCCCTAATGTGACATTAATCACATCAAGCTTCAATATCCTAATATCGTGCTAGATCTTAATTCAGTATTCTAACCCACTCAATACACTCTAATCTTAATTAGTGTACCGCGTTTACTCTTGATGTGAAAAAATTTTACATTTTTTATATAATTACCTAAAATTAATTTTTGTACCAGATTTAATATGTACTGATATTATTATTATATTATCCAATTTTAACATATTATTTTATATTTATTAAAATTTCAACTTCACATATTACTAAATTATTCACATTTACTACATAATTCAATTAATACTCTAAATGCTAGGATTATGTTTCTTCATCAGAGATTAACATCTTTAAACATCTAATTACCTTTTAAATCAGTAATTAATCATTTAATTACTTAATTAGTTTAAAATTATTCATTTTTTCATCATTTTAGGGCTAAAAAAATTACTTAAAATTTTCAAAAAATAATTTTAGAAGAATGGATTTATAGCACTGTTCTATATTACCCTAGCAGTCTATAGAAAAATTTCGAGCTTCAAACTACACTCCTAAACTTATTTATTTCTAATTTAAAACATGTTTGGTTTTATTCAATTTCTTAAGCATCATATATTTATAGACATGATTAAACTTAATCACTATTTTTTCCTAAATCTAAATATAATAAAACAACAGAGTAACAAATTTCATAATTTTTTGGGTAAAATTAATAATTTTAATAAATTTTGCAAAATCAAATGAATATTAGGACTCACTTGGTTCTTGAGCTTTCGGCCACCAACACTGGTTTAGGGCGTGTCAGCTGGTCCAGGCGGTTGGTTTGGAGTTGGGTGGTGGTGGTGGTTCGGTCCTAGGTGATGGTGATGTGTGTGTTCAGCCTACTTGCTTTAATTGCGCAGTTTTGTGTAATTTTTTTGAAATCTTGATTTCTCTCTCAAATTTCAGTGCTCTCTATTTTTTTCTAACTCCTAACAAACCAAATGAGCTCTTGTAATTTTCTTGCTATTTATAGAGTTGTAAAGCAATTTTAGTGCATTAATTAGATAAGACAATGGCTTATCATCTTCTATTTTTGCCTTTTAAGTATTTGATTTTTATTGGTCCAAATTTTTTCTTCTTTCCCCTAACTGTCATGACCAAATTCTAGATGGATGTTAACCTTTTTGATTATTTTCTTATTTTTCTTTGATTTTTTTATGATTTTCTTTAATTTTTTAGCAAATTTCAGGCAATTTCAGTAATTTTGCGTATTTCTACTAATGCGTAAATACATGTGGAGTATAAGTAAATACTTCTAAATATTATTTAGGTCATTCTATTATTTTTGGTATATATATAATTTATTTTTAGGGATTCGTTAGTTATCAAAATGCATTTTACACATTTTCAATAAATAACCAATAATATGCTTAAAATTTGAAAATTTTATAATTTCTTATTTTATTACTTGTTTTCTTAAATTCAAACTTATAGAGTTATTTTTACTAATAGTTCTATTTTTAATTTTTAATTTAGGTTTGATCGGATTATTTAACCGATCGCCCTAAACCTTACGTACTAAGCTTGATCCTATAGTTATAAAGCTTACCGTTAGAGGATACAGACAAAAGAGTACGAGTCGATTGCTTATCCAAGTAGGGGTACTCGAGGATTAGTCCGGTGTCGTTCTCTCGGCCTCTCGATAAGAGTAATGCCAAGTAAATAGTTGGCTTGGGCATATGTAAGTAAGTGTACGAGGTTTAGCAAATATCTTAACATTATGATATTCGACATACAATCTCTGAGAGAATAGTAGTTATTCGGCTTGGCATGTAGAGTGAATCGGCAAAGAGAGATTCGACTTCAATAGGAGTCGACTGGAGCAGGAGGATGCACCTTATCAACCTTTCTAATCTTCAGGTTTGGCTGCGGGTCAAAGGCCTAGTAGTTTGATTCCTAATAGAATTCTCTTTAAGAAATCGGCCAAGGATGAGTTAGTATACTTAGACAACCATTTTTTGCATCAACTCCTGTATCGATTAGACCTCCTTATCCTTGTCCAAGCCTCTAAGTCTAGTCCTATTCTTCTTGCCAACCTCTCTAGTAGCTCAGCAACTACTATTAACAGCTAGGTCATTCCTCTAGAGATGGTCTCCAACTTATCTGAAGGTCCCTTATGCTTCGACCAACCTATTTGTCATTCTTTTGACTTATATCAACTTTGCCCAACTTAAGTCCCCCTTCTCTTATCATACAGATTCTCATAGTGTATTGCGCCAATGGATTCACTACATGTGTCTATCTCTTTTCCATGCATTGTTAGAAGATATTCTTTATCCTTTTTGCAATATAGCATTTTGCTCTTTTTAGCTTGTTTTAGAATAGTTTTAGGACATTTCTAAGTTTGTAAATGTGCACTTACCCCTTTTACCCTAAAAGGCTTATTATAAATAGCCTCTTTCTTCTTGTAGCCTAACTATTCCTCTTTTAGTTAATGAAAATTCTCTTATGTTTTTTCTTATGAGCTTACACTCCAAGATTAAGCCCTTACACTCTTGTCTATCCCGATCATAGCTAGGGTTAGTGGCAAGTGGACCTCATCCCTTCATTTGTGAGTCATATCAAGTGATGAGTCGAGTTGTGTTTTCTTTGTCGGTGAGTCACATTTGTGTGTAGTTGCTACATGTAGCTACATTGCACTTTATTTTCCTAGTTTCTTCTTTGATATTCAAAGAACTCAATTAATTATGGTAAACCCTAGTGATACTTAGCACATATACAAATATATTTTCAAAACTAGACTAAACAAGTTTAATTGAATTAAATTTGAGTTTGAAAAATTTTAAGTCAAGTCTTAAGAGGATATCTTCTGGAATTGGCTTATCGACAAAGGCAAAGCACAACAAATGAAAAAAGTTATTTCTTCAAACAAAATATGCTCGGAGGTGAAAATGTGACATTTTTCTTTCGGTAGCAAAAATGGGACGTAATAACCAACCATTTTATAGAATAATAAGCAACTTTAGTTCAGTACAACTGTCTCCTCTACTCAACCTTTCTTAGAGAGGTCAAAACATAACTAATGACAAAACTTGTACTTAAGTCTTACTTATGATTGCTATAGGCTTTGGTTTTCATAACAAATGTTATAGGGGCTTTTGGTAAAAATTCTACTGAAATGTTAGGACTTTGTAAGGAAATAAAGAGGAATAAAATAATAACTAAAAGAAATGGCTTAATTGTAAAATGATTTAAAGGCTGGGTGCATTGTGGTCAATCCACATCCAAGGGGTGGTAATTTGAATAAAAGGGAAATAAGGATATTTTTGAACTTTTATTTTCCCTCCTTTCTTTCTCATGATGTTTCTTCCCTTCCTCAACGTACATAAATGTTACGTAAGTAGGATTTAAGGTTGGTGTTCATTCAAAGATAATGTTATGGAATTGTAGTGTTGGGATTCAAGTATTCTTACAAGAAGTAAAATTATGAATCCAGTGAGTTTATTGATATTTAAGCAATGTTTAGTATGTGATGATAAATATAATATTGTTTTTATTTTTTGAGTTTCTTGACAAAAAAATATACATATATATATATATAGTTATGTTTCATTCGTTAATATTTATATTATATTCTTTAATAAATTTTATAGAGTGGATACATAATACCTTGAAATATATATCCTTTATACCTTAAAGTACAAGTTTTAGGGTGGTAATAGAATACGACGACATTAGATTCGTACTCTACTTTATAACAGCAAGTTTTGGAAAGATAGATCCATACCTTACTTTATGGTAGTAAATTTTGGAAAGTTACTATTCCGAACCTACTTTGTAACCCTAATATCCATTTGAATCTATCCAATTGAATGTGATATGGAAGGATATTTTATGTAATTGGATTATTTACTCATCCTAAATGTTTTTTGTCTAAACCAAATATCTTTCTAATTGATACAATTACAACTCAGTCCGTGATTTTAACTTTAATTGAAATTATCTCTTATGGAGGGTTAAATTCAAAATTGAGTTTTTAAACTTATTAATTAATTAAGTTTAATTCTTTGGGTTAGATGACAAGACTTAAAGAGTCAAACTCATGTATATTGAGGATAATTAAGGAAGATTTGATATCAATAAGCTTGGAGTAAGGCCTATTGGATTGACTTGCTCAATACCAATTTTTCTCAATTTGGTTTAGCACTAGAAATAAGAACTCTATTAGGCCTAAACCCATGAAAGATAATTCATTTGAGATCCATAAAGAAGAGATCAATTCTGGCTGCCATCACAATTCAATGAGTAAGATTAACGGTAATTTCTATAAGTACTTTATCCTCTCTCTCATATTTGGATATAGAGAATCCCAACTAAAGCTGTCATGCTATCACATCCTCTACTCAAATGACTCAAATACTTAACATTCTCAAGAACATATACCCTGTTTATAGTAGTGCTCCATGCTACTTAAGTCTTTTGCTTGTTAGAGCTCATTTTAGAATCTTATTGAAATTGCCTACTTTTCATTTATATCATATCTCACTTAATAATCTCACAAATACCACTCAATCCAAGACATTCCATTAGTCATGTATAGTGTGATACCCATACCATAAGCATGTGATCTTTGCATCCGAACCCTTACACCCACATCCTTTATGTTGATTAAGCTCTTGCTGTCTTGCATCCCTCAGGTCCATTTTGCGTGCAAACAATATTTTCTGTCTCCAAGAGTAACTCGTTGTTATATACATATTGCAGAGAGCAATAGAGATGATCAACAGCTAATAAGTCCATGTTAAACAAGTCAATAAAATTATATATTTTTTCTTTTTTTGCGGCGACACGAAACCTTCAATAATTTAAAGATGCTATTTATATTGTTTCTAGTTTTTTAAAATTCGGCCAAATGATCTGATAATTTATAGCAATTTCCTTGAAAACGTAATACCCTTCCTATAAAAATTTTTTCGTTTGATAAAATCCCCCACTTTTTACCTTTTGTTATATGTAATGACCCCACAGTTTCTATATCGAAATAAAATATTTCTCACAAACGTTACTTTATTTTCCAGAAAGTTTTATATATAACAGTGTTCACCTGTATCCTTTGGATTTAAATTCCTCCATGGGGTACGATTTATTCTTTCAATATTATTATTTATTTGGAAGCTAACAAAAGATAATTTAAAAAACATGGATTTAATATTTTAGAACATTAGTTTTATAGTAAGCTTATGATTAGTTGTTGTCTTCTTGTTCAACTGCCGAAGCCACTAAGAAGATGGATTGAGGATGTAAACCACTACACTGAGGCGGCTTCATTGGCATCTATTATTCTAAGACCATAGTTAGCCAAGCAGCCACCGCATACCAACTACCTATTCTTATATGTTATTTTAATCTTATTAGCGGTAACAGGCATAGAGGTTAAGAACTTAAAAATAAAACTTTTTATAAAATCGATTATACATTCAAAAAAACACAAATACATAGAAAAATAAAAAGGGGTTTTCTTTGAGCTGAACATATGGAGCACTTGTTAATATCTTTTTTATTAGAATACGTAAATAGTTGCTTTATATATATATATATATATATATATATATAATTTGCTAAAATTAAGGTAGGAAAAAGTTCCTATCAATCTGGAGGAACAGCCTAATAATCCATCATATAAGTTAGAGCCGACCGACTTTGAATAATCTTGAATAAGTGCATATAAGATTTTATACCCTCATGAAATTTTTTCAGTTGAATCCTAAAAGTTTGAATCTATCCATTAAGTAATAATCCTTTTCTTTTCTTTTCCTTTTTTTTTTTTTAATTTCAAGCATATAATTAAAGGCAATTTTAAAAAAAAAAAATGAAAACTAAAATTGATACTTTTATAAAATCTACGACTTGAATGAAAGATGCATGAAGCCCTTGTAAGTTTTGGCTAAACAACACATGATTAAATATCTCTGGCCATAATATTGTTACTTTAAAATTAAGAGTTGTTAGCACACTGAAAAAAAAAGAAGATAATATAGTAGTATATATGTAATTATAAAATTATTACTTCTTACATATCTTGTATCTTTGAAATTGGAGTCAACTTTTATATGGGGAGGAAGTCAACAAATAATTAATTGAATTTAATTAGTTATACATATGCATCCAACCTTCTCATTCTAGATAGTTCATCATCACATTGGCAATGAATGTGCGATATTAATTAGGGATGGTCAAGCTAAGACCTTATAGTCAAGTCTATATCATTACTTCTTACATATCTTGTATCTTTAAAATTGGAGTTAATTTTAATATGGAGAGTGAGTCAACAAATAAGTAATTGAATTAAATTAGTTTTACATATGCATCCAACCTTCTCATTCTAGATAGTTTATCATTACATTGGCAAATGTGCAATATTAATTAGGAATGGTTAAGCTAAGACCCTATAGTCAAGTCATATATTAACCACTTTCTCAATAAGATAAAGTAAATCTTGCTATACTCAATGTGATTAAATTTAGGTTTACCTGATCAGTTCAAATCCGATTCAACGTAATCTAGTTATGAAACTAGTTTAAGTCACTCCTTTGACCTACATTCATAATGATTCGAAAGATTTAGTTGGTTTGATCGATTTATCATGGTTCTTATAGAACCTATTTGAGTTTTTTGAGGTAAATGCACCATTTTCTTTGTTTTTACAGAAGAATGCACAAATTTATTGAACAATAAATCCATTAAAGAAAAACAAAAAGTAAATGGTAAGAAGATTTGAACTTCCAAATCTTAAGATGATAGATAATTTTATTACTTTATGAATAATTATGAACTATGTTTTAATATTTTTATTAATCCTGGTACGATGCTCTCGACCCTTAACCCGTTTTAATTCGTAGGTCTACCTCCCAATTCGGATTTGTAAACATTAGTTATATCTCTTCATGTGATTATAATATGTAAATTGAGAACAAATAGAGATAATAAAATTCAAACTAATTAATGATAATGGTCCTTTGGATTGAGATTTTCTATTGGAAAATAGATAGGGTTGCCAAAAGAAAAGGCATAAATTTTCTCCAAATAAATGGTCTTCATCTATTGAGTAATAATCTTCATTATACTTCCATTATTTTCATATCTAGCAGGTTTACTAGGAGGCTAGTCTCATCTTTTTCTTGATATAAACTTAAATCAATAGAAGTTGGGGTTTTCATTTCTCTAGTGACATGAACGATTTTCATTTCTTATTTATTGCCAACTATATATGCTATATTTTGTTGATAACGTCTATAAGATAAATTGATTGTGTTTCATTTTAGTAAGATAGCTTTTCAGATGTAGTTAATCTCAAGTCCAAAAGCCGGTTTTCATTTTATTTAATGATTCAGTTAAGGTTTGACAAAAACCTTCTATGCCCTTCTTTAATAAACATGAGAGCGATAATGAAGGATAGTTGTTTCTGATTTACGTTTAAGATCAGATGTTGTTTTTGTTTAACCGTTTTGATTATTTTTAAATTTTTCAAAAATAAATATGAAAATTAAAAACAATATCTGAAATTTATATAAAAAACAAGAGTTTAATTTTTGAACTGTACAGGACAACAAATGTGTCTTCAATCTTTTTCTTAATAATTAAAGTAATAGTCACAAAAAGCTATAAAAAAAAAAAAATGGAGACACCCCAAATTTCAAAATTAGTACACCTACACTCCTCAAAGAATTTTAACACCCAAAATTTTCTCACTCCAATATAGTATTGCAAAATATTTCTCCATTACACAATATTTTATATCAATATGCAATTATAATTAATTTAGTTCATGACCTTATGAGAGATGAGAAATGAAACTTGATCTATTTCATATCGAAAAATTGAGTATACAGTCTGTTTGAATTATATGGATCTTGGCAAAATATAAAAAAAAAAAAAAAAAAAAAATTAACCTCATGGAAAGGAAAGAATTTGAAATTTACCGGCCTTTGTTTGGTGATTGTGGTCTAATTTTGCACTCTCATTGATTGAGAATAAAAAAATCCCTTTGAAGGCAGTTAAAATAAGACAACCCCACCAAGGCAATTAATATTTCTGACACCCGTAACAAAAAATTGAAATTAATTAACAAAAAAATTTGACTAAGTTTTCCCTAGTGATGACCTTTCCAATTGAACCATCACCCACCTTCTTCACTACCTCCCAAACTATATATAAGAAAAAGTCCAATAATACAAGCACAGCTATTTTGCACTTTGAATAACCTATACCTAATCCTAAACCTAAAACCAAAACCCAAAACTATTATTTCCCTTTCACTTTCTTTTAAACCCCATCACCAAACGAAACTTTAGGAAACATCCTTAAACATGGAAGGTTTGCAAAGATCAACTGTCTCATTCAGAAGGCAAGGCTCATCAGGGCTTGTTTGGGATGATAGGTTGTTTATGTCGGGAGAATTGAATAAAATTCAACCCAAGGAGCAGGACCAAACAGAAGGGCATCAGGAAAACAAGAAGGATGCTAACGTTAGGTCAACTAGGAATAATCCTCCACCGTCGATAAATTTAGAGAGAAGCCAATCCAACGGTGTTGGTGGTGGACGTGGGAACAGGACAGGCAAGGTGCAGCCGGCAGTAGAACCACCTTCCCCTAGAGTCTCTGCATGTGGGTTTTGTGGCGCTTTTGGTAAACACCACGGTGGTAATAATAACAAGACAAGTCGTAGAACCAAGCCCGGTAAGCAGAGGCCTAGATAGATTTAGTTACAAGAAGTGAGGTGATTCAGAAACCTCCATAAACTTCGAAACCACTAGACCATTATCTAAAAATCAACGTGAATGAAGAATCCATCTTTGGTGGTTCTGAATCATCTGACTCTTCTATACAAGAATGAGATATATGCAAGAATTTTGAGTTGAGGAAAAAAAAAAAAAAAATTATGGTGATGGTAGTGGTGGATGATATAAACATCAAATGATCGTTTTTTAAAACGTTTTTATGTTTTGGTTTAGATTTGATGTGTTTGTTTAATTAGGCATATTACCACAGGATGTGGTGAATGGTCTGTGTTACATGGTACATGTAACATGTTTTTGTTGGTGTTAGAATTTAGGGATGGTTTTATTTTAATTTTGATGGGGTGTAGAATTCGATGTCATCATGTGGATACTGTTCTCTTTTGGTTTTCTTAGAGGAAAACGGTCATATGCTGTACAGTATTTTTTTATTTTATTAGAATTAATTTCTTATTATCTCTCTCTTTGTCCTACCCCTAATTTCTGATCCGATATTAGGAAATTAAACCTTCTAGTGTTTTTTCTTTTCTTTTCTTTTTTTTTTTTGAAATTTTAATATACGGAAAAATGGAATTCATGTGTGTGTGTCTCTCTCTTTTTTTTTTTAATGAATTTTGATATCTTAGTTATGTATAAAAATGTATGGAAGATATAGTTAACATTACATTAGTCGTAGCTATCATATACTCCTAAACCTGCCTTAAAGTTTGGTCATTGCATTAATTAAGAGACAAACTTTTATTAGAAGAAGTTAATGCTGAGCTTCAAAGTTTTATTTCTATTGGTTGACTAGATATATAAGCTGGAATTTTAAGAATCATATAATGTATTGGACGGAAATCTTATTGATAATTTTTTCTAGCAATTTTAAGGAATCAAATGGTGTAGTTACTTTTATAGTAATTTTAAAAATTAAATGATATATTGTATGTTTTAATATTAAAAAAAATGATTTAATGGTACAATATATTACATAAATTAATAAATAATTTGTAAATATCAATAAATTTTTTTAAAAAAATATCAATTATATTTTTTACCCTATTTGTCGGCACAGTAAATGCTGTGGGTTCTTGGATCACCAGCGATAGGTGGACCTTCAGCTACTCTAGCTGATATAGATAGTAAAAAAGGTTCTTGTGAATCGTGATGATAATGTT
Organism: Lumnitzera littorea; assembly: GCA_024138015.1. NCBI lineage: Eukaryota > Viridiplantae > Streptophyta > Magnoliopsida > Myrtales > Combretaceae > Lumnitzera > Lumnitzera littorea. The sequence goes on along the minus strand of JAMXBB010000009.1, from coordinate 2,416,907 downwards.
ATGGCCCAGGCATAAAATAATTAATACCAGAGGCATTTAAGAGATTTTATAAATTATCTGGTCCCCAAATTAACTCTCATATTTTGTTTTTCATTGCCGACCGCCATTGTCTGCTTCATGCACGTTTAGTAATTTTTATTTTTCCCCGTATCCTCAGTTTATCTTAAAGAAAGACAAGATGACCCGCATAAAATATATTTAGCTCGACTTTAATGGTATTAATGTGTTACGTATTTTGATGATAAATAATATATAAATATTAATAAAATTTTGATATTTAAAAATATAATTAATACTTTTTTAAAAAACACTTATTTTTATTATCAAGTGTTTAACTTATATACTATTCATCAATTTATATAGTATATTAATATTACTATTCATCGATTCATAAACTATTTGAAATTTGATTGCTATTTTATTAAAAATGGATTAAGCATTAATCAGTAAGGGAAATCATGCAATAAATTAGTGAAATACTAATTCATAACATGATAATTATTAGGTTTCAATAAAGGAATATTGGTACTTTCAATTTTTCCGCTACCCAATTAATCAATTTCCCAAAACAGAAAAGGGTAGTTCAATTAATTAGTTTCCAGAAGGAAAAAAGGGAATGTTCAATAACGTTGAATGTGAAATTATGAAATTGAAATAAAATAGAAGCTAATAAGTGTACTGATTGGATTGCTACTCAAGACAAAAGGATATGTACTGCTTTTTTTTAGCTTCTAAGCCACCATCTTCTTTGAGAGTCTTGTTGCCAGTAGATTGTTCTTTGAGATGTACAGATTGAGCTTCGTAATAAAAGCATCTTTTGTTGTTGGGCAAAAAGAAAAAACAAAAAGGCCCACTTATTTGGATAGATTTGAAGTGTATATTAAATCTGCAAGACCTTATACGATCAGAGAGATTTTCCATTTCTAATAAATGAAATGGCATATAAACAAAAAACGAATTAAAATTTTCATAGATGTTATAGGATGTCTTATAACTTAATATTATTTATACATATTTCGATTTGATTCTGAAAATGATAGAGTAAATTTTGATTCAAATCGATCTCTAATTTTATGTGACATCGAGATTTGAGCTCTTGCATAAGATGCATTATATGTCAATTGATGCTTTTCAGAACATTTATTAAACGTCCAAGAGGAAATTTATCATATTTTTCAAATATACTATACAATTTATAAAAAGATAAGTACGTTAAAATGTAAAGTGTTTTTTTTTCCTTCTTTTTTTTTTTTTTCAATTTGATACCTTAAGAAATATCGTCAGATCACCAGTTAAATTTTTTCAAAGATGAAAACGGCCTAAGTAGATGGAGAGACTTTTCCCTTAATGGGACAAAACCTGTATAAATATATCTTATACCTAAGCTAGAATAATTCCATTGCTGGTGTTGAGCGACACCGTTTCCTCAATCAGTGCCTACGAAATAAGGCAGATTTGCTTTCCTAGTGTCTCTAGGTCAAACACAACTACTTTTCGGTGCATTTAACATAACAAAATCATTTCTCTAGGAAGTATTCACGCCCATAAAGTTGAGGTTTTCTACCGACCTCTCCATCGACGATCATAGTTTCATCAAGGTAGTGATGAAGGAAAAAATAGTAACAAGTGCTTTTAAGATTGATTTTATACTTTGAATAAAAATAAAAAGGAAAGAAAACTTTTGTTATGTTTATATACTTGTAAATGTGTATAATCTTAAAAGATAAATATTTTTTTTTTCATTCTCTTAATTAATGCACGAAAGCATTGTTATTGGATCTTATATATATTATAATACAAGCGTACAAGTGAGTTTTGATTTACGATCGACTACTTTTAAATTACTTTTTAAAAGGTTGAACTTTTTCATTCCTTTTAAAAAAACGGAGCAAATGAACTTGACCCATTTGACCTGTGAGTGGTTTAGGTCATCTTATTTAATACATTTACACTTTTAACCTGTGAATCAATTCATTTAACTAAATAGATTAGAGATAAGGTATTTTAGCCTATTTAAAAGGTGAGTCAAACAAAAGCGACCAGTTTAACCCATCAACCAAAGTATACTAGAGGAAGTTGATTCGTTTAACCCTTTTACAGATTTTTATATTATTGAGTAAATCAGGTGATTCATATAGCATATGTGTTTATCCTCTCAAATGACATTTTATTTCTTTAAAATTATTCAAAAAGTGCGATTACCTCCTCTAATCTCTCTAAAATAGTTGTCAAAGAAAGGGTAAAGTTCTTAATAGAACATATTTAAAAAGTTATGAAGGCAGAATTATCAATTCAATAGGCACAATAGTTAAGAGGATTATGTTGCTGAGTCCATTTAGCTCTTGTAAATTATGGTATGGGATGAGTATCATGAAATATGGACCACTATAAGGAAGGACTAGAGATGATAGAAACCACAACCTTTTTCATACATTGTACATGTGTTATTTTTCTGCCACCACGAGACAAAGATATGGTGGGAGTGTTGGATGCTTAAAGGTCACTACCTCTACATTTGCAGAGAACCATATGGGTTTTGTATCCCCTAAAAGCAATGTGGATATGGGCATAAGAGGTTAGATGTTTTCTTAGGATCTCTCATTAGGGAACCAAAATCTTTTTCTATGAATGAAAAAATTTCCCTTTTAAGCCTCTAAGTTTTGTACATGCTCTCCTTTTTCAACAGAAGTTAAAAGTGAGGGATTCATGCTAGCTTAAGAGATTTATAAGGGAAATATATTTTATCCTAAGTGCTCCAATATTTTAGGTTAAGATTTTTAACCATTATGATATATCCAGTTCTTTATAGATAGTTTTCCACATGCCACTAAATCATACTTTGAAGCTTAGACATGTGTCCCAATAAATCATTAGCATCATTTATTATTTCATGGTATAGTGAGGAGACACATATGTATATATATATGTATGTATATATACATATATATGTATTGTTGGACTCTCTCTTAGTAATTGGTTTTCTTATATACAGTAATTTTTGAAAGGGTTTGTCTTATAATGAATATGCTTTGTGCTTACTAAGTGAGTACTAAAATTTTAAAATCATTCTATGTATGCATTAGTTGGCCTTCATTAAACAAATCTTCAATAGTTACCCACTAAGAAATCATTTTTAATATTTTAAAGACATTTCTCGTACTAGCTTGTTGGCTTTCACTTTACATAAGTATCATAGACAAATTAAACATATATATTTATATTCTATCTAGTGCCTCTCAGAAGTAGGATTTCTTGTTTATGCTGCATATTACTTTATTTTGTTCTAGGAAAATTTCAAATTATCACTAAATTTGATAAACAGAGAAGTAACCTCCATAGATTATAATTAATCTTGTAAACTTTGATTTTAGTACAGAAAAACTTATATAACTTATCAAAATTTTAACACCCATAAAGTTTAACCTCAATGTGTTTTTTTTAACTAAAAAAAATATTCTTTATTTTGTTAATTTATTAAAGTTTGAGGAAATAATTTATAACATTTAAAAGTTCAAAAATATAACCATATCAAAATTAAAGTTTTCATGATTATTTGCCCTTTTCCCTTTTTTTTTTTTCTTTCGCTATCGATATTATTTTGTTCAAATAACACATTGAAAGTCCTATGTCTTCCATTATGATTTTTTAATTATTGACAAGGACGATGTCGCTTGACCCTTTTAGTGGCTATAAAAAGGAAAAACTTTTGCATCTTCTAATATATTAGCATTTATATTAAATTCCACATTTCTAAATTCATTATAGTTAATAAGTATTAGGAGACACTTATTAAGATGACTACTCTTTTTAATTGTGTGGTATATATTAAACATGTCATCCTTAAAAAACATTAGGCTATCTGATCTTGATTAAAGCTCAATAAAGTCAATCCTCAATGATAATGCATAACACTAGCAAAATCAAATTGGAAAGCCTGAATATGTTAAAAGGGATTGTGTGGAAAATTTATCCGAACACATCCACAATCCTACTTCTCTTTGAAGATGACGGATGGGACAAAGCCGTGTGGCCGACAGACATTGGCAGCCAAATTCGACCGTCTTACGGAAAGGCACTGTCGTGGTGTCGTGTGGTGGGGCTTGGTTTGTCTGTCTCATCTCGTTACCACGTTTGACCTGATATAACTTTCGATTATAAAATCCAATTCCACGAATTGACTATTATCTGTGACATTTAATAATCTGGTCGCGAAAATAATTGGTCAAGTAGGAAAAAGATATACGTGCTATTGCTGTTGCAATAATTCGGATTCTTTACGTGTTGTGGCAATGTTCACTTGCGTTGATGCTTATTTTTATACGGTCATTTTACCTTCTCTTCGTATATCACTCTTATCAAAGTCGGATTGAAAAGTTGATCGGATAAGAAAAAAAAGGTTTCAAATCAGAAAGGATCAATCGAGGACAATAAAAATATCGTAATCTAATTTATATTTATTTATAAAGTAATATAATTTTATAATTTGTTACCTGTGATATTTAATAAAGAAGAAAACCCTTGGTCAAGTGGGAAAAGAATATACATGCTATTGCTGTTGCAATAATTCCGATGCTTTAAGTCTTATGGTAACGTTCACATTGTGAATTAGTGTATTCTTATTTTTAAACGTAGTTTTACTTTTTCTTCGCCAAAAGAAGTGTAAGAGTCATGTACTGATTATAAATAGAAACTTTGAACCTGTACGTATTAATGTTGTCAAATTCAGATTGAAAAGATGATCTTCCAATGAAAAGAGGTTAGAGATTGAGATGATCAATCGGGATCGATAAAAATATTATAATATAATTTATATTTATTTATAAAATAATAAATATTATCTGTGTCCTTAAGAATTAAAATTTTATCTTTTGTTTTTCTTTAATCTATATTTATTTTTTTAGTAAATTGATGTATTTTATAGAANGATCGATAAAAATATTATAATATAATTTATATTTATTTATAAAATAATAAATATTATCTGTGTCCTTAAGAATTAAAATTTTATCTTTTGTTTTTCTTTAATCTATATTTATTTTTTTAGTAAATTGATGTATTTTATAGAAATACAAAAAAAAATAATATATTTTAACCTGAACAAACCTAATAAATTCTTATAAGAATTAGATTGAATCAAAATCACTATTAATAAAAGTTAAAAGAATAACTCGGATTTATTTTTATACCGTTGTTTTACCTTTTCTTCGCGAGAAGAAATAAAAGAGTGATGTACTGATTCTAAATAGAAAACTTTTACCCTTCGTATACTACAAGTACTGAAAAATTGACCCGAAAACATAAAAAAAAAAACAGGTTTAAGATAAAACAAGTGAATGGGATTCGATAAAAATATCATAATATAATATATATTTATTTATAAAATAATAAATATTGTCTACATCCTTAAAATTAAAAGCCAAGAGCTTTTATACTGTTTGTTTTTCACTTCTTTTTACTCCTAATTTATTTTTTTTTTTTGTAAATTAGTGTATTTAAAAAATATATATATATATATTTTAATCCCAAAAATAGCCGATAAGTTCTTATAGAAACTAGATTGAACTGAGACCATTATCAATTGAGGGTCAAAGAGATGGTTTGAACTAATTTTATAATGAGATTAAACTAAATTGGATTTGACCAAGTGGGCTAACCCGAGTTTAACAACAACAATAATATATATATATATTTACCTTTTTCGTATCTCCATTTGATTTTCGGCTCATTCCAAACGAGTGAATATAAAAGATTCAGTATATCGATTATGATTTATGAATTATGATCAAGGCTGAGTTTGAGTTATGATATTGAATTGTGAACCTAGTTTGATATAATATTATATATTTCATTTGTAAATTGACTCAATTATACCATGGTGAAGATAGATGATAATTTATTCAATGGCATAATCACGATGAATTTAACTTTGTAATAGTTTGCTCCAAAAGTTTTATGCCTCTGGGTTGAAGTGAACTATTATATATTATAATTTGACGATTTTTGGCCAGAATATTATAATTTGACGATGAAGTTGATAAAATTGTAATATTTCAAACTGGATAAATTTTCTCTACCTCTAAATGGATATCTCCTTTCACATCTCATTTAATCATATATTGGTATGTATGAAGAAAATTTAATGTAAGTACTATATTACATTTTCCTTTTTACATATGACAGCATATGATTATACTAGAGTATAAGACATAAATGAGAAAATCATTTATATTACGTTTTTTAAGTATCCTAACATGTGGAGATTATATTGGTATCGAACGTTATGGCTTAATTAATCTGTCCAATTAAATACTTTAACTCGTTATATATTGCTGCTAACGTATATAAATTCTTAAATGTCCTTGTAATTATGACAACAGGGATATTTCACCTATTGTGAGCGTTTTTTCCTGAAAAACTTTTGTTGTCTCAAATTACTTTTTTTTTTTTTAAAAAAAGAAATCATTTCCTTGAAAATGATATGTTTTAATGCGTTTACTAATATTTATAAAAATGTTTTGAAAAAACTTTTCTTGAGTTTGACTCATGGAAATAATGTTATTTATAGTCATACCTAGATAAATTAATATGAGTATGTCATCATAAATACATCATTTCAAACATTTTATTTAAAAGTAAAAGTATAAATATAATTAATAATTTTAAATGTATATTATTATAACCTCTTTAATTCATTTTGATAATAATCAACAGTCTTTAATTTCTTTTTTTTTTTTTGCGCATTATAATATTTGTAAGTTTAAATATAATTTATATGTTAATTACAATAAAGATAAAATAAATATCATTTTCCTAAAGTTATAATGCATACAAGTATTGATTCGAAAAATAACATTCCATTTTCAAAATATTAAGTCGTTTTTCTAAAAAAAATTATATCAATGAACTTTTATCTTTCCTTGCATAGTTTAGGAAAACAAAAACAAAAAAATCTACCACAGAGAAAATTTCTTATTAGTAATTCCGATATATCTTCACATCACCATATATTTCAAGACAAAAGTGGCAGAAAGCATATTCCACATGATTAATTAGGTTTCTGGCATTGGTATGCGCGTAGCATGTTCCCCGCCGACAGGATTGGCAAGATTTTGCTACTTTTATTTTTACCTCATAATATATAGTATATATACAAAGTCTGGACAAGGTGTGGAGTTGCAGGTTTTCTCGAAGACGACCACCACATGCTCTTTCCGAAGACAAGTAGACAACTCATTTATGTTCTTGCGAGGGAAAACAATTGAAACCGTGTCCACTAGACCTCAAACTCGAGTTTGAGTTTATTTTGATTTGATTATCCAAAATAAATTTAACTTGATAAACAACTTGAATAAATATGGAGATGAATTCAAGTAATTTATCGGGCCTTAGTTAAGTATCAAAATAGATTAATAAATTTATTATACAAATTTACGAAGTCCCAACAAATATGAACGCAGAAAGAGAGTATGGAAAATTTTGAATCACCAATGGCATCATGTCTGGTTTCTCTTGGTATAAAGAATCGCTAGTAAGAGAAAAATGATATATTTATGGATAAGCGATAGACAAATAAGAATGGTATTTTGACATAAGATAGTAATAGTTTGTCATATTTTATAGAAACTGTCACATATCAAAATATTGCTAGTACATATATTCTAATAATTAATGCATATGATATGGTACACAATTAAAGCTTAATAAGATATTATATATCCTAACTTGATTTCTTATAATAAGGAAAGCGCAATACGTAGACAACTCTTTTTAGTGCATTTGTATAATCGATACTAAAATTCAATAAATTGTATCTTATTTTTACAAAATAATCTTTATGAAAGTACTCATATCTAAGTGGTGCATGCTTTTAGGATCGTCTAATAAAAATGAGCATATATTTTCCAAACAATCAAGGGTCTACGCCATCGAGGTAAATTATGATTTTTTGAAATGTTCAAATAACAAGTATACGTACAATCTATTCTCTCCTAAATCACACATAATGCCAAAACACATTTATTTGCATCTATCCATTGTAAGAAACACTAACCAAAGCCACAAACCTTTATAACCTAACAATATAAATGGTAGTTTTTTATAGGATGGAATAGAATTAAATTCGCCTCTATGGTACTAACCAAGAAAGAAGTGCTAAATAATAATCATATTTTTAACTGCAAAATCCTGAGATACTCCCCATTGGAGTTTCCGTTCCAATTCCTATGTAGTTTAGTGGTAAGATGAAAAATAATCTTAAAATTTATGAGAGATGCAACCCGGATGTGAGACTAGATGTGAGATTACTTTCTTATGTATCACAAAATCAATGGAAGGTGTTTTTAAAAATAAGTAAACCTATTTGTTTTTCTTCTAAACCAAAAAACCACCTTGGATATTAACTTCAGTAAACAAGCAATTCTTAAGCCTTATGCTTTATTCGTGAAAATTTTAAGTGGTTTTTCATTTTCTTTCCCCAACTATATTACAAATCTCTAAGTTCATGTCCTTGAGCTCTTGGTTCATTCAACAGTATGAACCACCCAAATTTGAGCCCTAAATTCTTGAGTGTAAGCATTTGGTCGATGGTTCAACAATGCTAAACAATTAGGTTTGAGGTGTGAGTTCACCACATAACCACCAAATGGCTCAAGGATGGAGATTAAGATGGCTAAGCCTTAAGTTTCTGAGTGAATCACCATGTGCTATAAGGATGACAACTTTTGCTTAGTAGTTTTAGGATGTAGACAACCTAGCCTAAGCCCTTTGATCATGAATGACCCACTGTGATGGGAATCAGGTTATCGGACCACTAACTTGCAGTCGAGCTCGAGGATTAGAGAGACTGGGAAGACGAATTCTCTTGTTCCAGTCGACCTTTATCGACGTCGGGTACTTCTTTACCGAATTATTCTTCATGTCAAGCTGAATGACTACCTATTTCTCGCATGTTATGTACTAAGAAACGGGAGGCCAAGATAACTGTTAATCTTCACTCACATTAATGCCTAGCCAAGTACTTACTTGGCATTACCCTTTGTTGAGATGCTGAGAGAGAATTCGGATCGATTAAGCTACCCTTGTTCGGATAAGTAAGCTGTTCGTATTTTTTGTCTGCATTTTCTAACAGCCTCGTCAATGTAGTATCGTAACGTGTACAGTATCGTAACGTGTATAGTATCATGTGTAGAATTCGTTACATCAATTATTATTTTCCTTATATATTCATTTTTTACCTTTTTGTAATTTGTATATTACTTCCTTAGAAAATATCCTTTTTATCTTTTCCCTTTTTATGCAAGTTGCCCTAACTTATGGATATAAATACTCTTATACTTGTAGTTATAAAGGTCATTCATTAACGGATTACCATTAAAACACATGTCCTAACTTATGGGTATAAATACACTTATACTTGTAACTGTAAAGATCATTTATTAACAGATTACCATTAATACACTTCTATGTTTTCTTTCTTGCGTAAATACTTTATTTACTCTCGGCATCACTCTTAGTAGACTAAGTGGCGAATAACCTCTAAGTAGACTAAGTGGTGAATAACCTCACCGGATCTATTCGTACGTCATATCGAATTGTATCGCGAGTTTTCGGAAGTTCTATTGATGTGTTATATCCTCTAGAATTGTTTATGGGTTTTACTTACTCTTTCTTTTTTATTTGCATTTGTCCTTTACACATAATCCCCATTACTTTCTTTCGAGCTTTCTGTAAACTTAGACCCATTTAGCGACCGGCCTTGTCTATTCTTGGTCATGGTTTACAACATTTTCGTATCAAAGTAGAGGTTTTGTTTTGAGTTGTTGGTTTTTTTGAAGTTCTGTTTATACTTTGTTTTGTGTGAGTGAAACAGAGCAAGTTATTGTGTTCATCTTAGCTACTGTGTTTACTAGCTATTACTTTCCTAAAGTATTTGTTAAGCTTGAATTTGTGAAAAAAATTACTGACCCAAGTATGAATGTTGGTGCTGGAGATGACAATAGTAAAGTTGTCCACCATGGACGACAATCTCAAGGAACGCCCAAGAGCACTAACGAGAGATATGATGAGGTCGCTAACCTTTTGGTAGATCTAAATTGAGTTGTTCATACATTGGCTTGCCGACCTACTGAAACTACGCAAAACTCCTCACAAGTTGCTCAATCTGTTAAAGGTCAGAACCCAACTCGACCCATTCAAGGTGGAGGAGTAGGTAGACGAATAAGGCGAAGGATAGACTTGAGAGAGCTTAAAGAAGAGGACGAAGAGGAGTACTATAAAGAAGAGCGAGCTAAAGTCCCTATAGTATCTGACTATGTAAAGCTTTGGATTTTGAGCTTCAATGGATTTAAGAATGCTAATGAATATTTGGAGTGGGAAGAAAAGGTGGAGCATGTTTTCAATTATTATCATTATGAGGATTACAAGAAAGTGAGAATTGCTGCTATTGAGTTTTCTAGATATGCCATCATGTGGTGGAAGAATTTTAAGATGATGAGGAGATGAAAGGGCTATTGAGAAATTAATACTTGGCTCGAGATGAAAAGAATACTTAAAAATAGATTCGTATCGAAAACTTATTTTCAAGATACTTTCACTCGATTTTAGGAGCTGAGACAAAGAGGTCGGATTATTGACGAATATGTTTCAGAATTTCAAATGCTTATAATTTGTTGCAAAGTGGAGGAACTACCAACCCAAACAGTCTTAAGATTTATTATTGGGTTGCAAAGAGACATTCAAGATATTGTGGAGCTTTAACGATTTGACACAATGGATGAAGCTGTTAGGATTGATCAGTGAGTACAAAGGCAAAGGAGGAGTTGACTAGCAACCATGATGCCAACCAACCGACCTGGACAGTCAAGTTACTGAGCTTAGTCAAGTATTGAGCCGAGCTGAAAGATTGATGATAGAGTCGAGCAAAAAGGTTGACCTGATGGTGAAGTGCTGACCGGAACTTATGAGAAGGGGTAAGGGCTTGGCAGAAAGACAAGTTGGATCAAATGCTTCAAGTACTAAGGGTTCGAACATACGGCTACTCAATGCTTGAACCACAGGATATTAAGGAAGACATCTCAAAACTAGAAGTAGATAATACAAATGAGGAACTCGAGGAAGAGGAGGTCTTTGCTAAGAAAGAAAATGTCAAGAAAGAGCTGATTGAGGAGGACATGTTTGTTGAGAACCTTTATAAGTTACTCATGATTGTCCGACGTACTATGAATATAGAACCCTCGTGAGAAGAGGAGTAGAGAAAGAATTTGTTCGATACGACCTGTAAGGTGAATGATTAGGTGTGCACTCTTATCGTGGATAGTGAAAGCTGTACTAATGTGGCATCGGTCGATCTTATTTCAAAAATAAAGTTACCGACTATTGTACATCCAAGACTGTACAAGTTGCACTGGTTGAGTGAGAAGGAAGCATTACATGTCGTTTGGTAAGTAACATTGTTGATTATTATTGGGAATTACTCTGACTAGATTTTCTACGACGTACTACCTATGTACGTTTCCCACGTGTTACTAGGTAGATCGTAGTTGTTTGATGAAAGAGTTATCCATGACGGCTACAAGAATACGTACATGTTTAAGAAGGATGATCGAAAGATCACACTGAACCCGATGTCGCTGAGAGAAGTTAATAAGTTGTAGAAAAAACTTGCTCATGAATCGAAGAAAACTTTGGTGATGAGTAAAGCTAAGCTTCGAAAGGCCATCAATGTTGACGAGTCGACCCTTATGTTAGTTAGGCGTTTATTAGAGATGAAGGAGTGGGGTGAACTACCTTTGGAAATCAAAGCGTTGCTGGATGAGTATGCCAACCTGTTCTCAGAACAACTACTTGAGGGGTTGCCCCTAACTTGAGGCATAGAGCACCGCATTGACTTAGTACTTGGTATTGTACTGGCAAATAAGCCAGCTTATCGAATGAATCTTGAGCAAGCTTTTGAGCTCCAACATTAAGTCAATGAGTTGCTGGAGAGGGGTTATGTTCGAGAAAGTCTCAGCCCTTGTGCCATGCCAGCGCTTCTTGTGCCGAAAAAAGATGGGACTTGGTGAATGTGTGTGAATAGCTAAGCTGTAAATAAGATCACAATCAAGTACAAGTATCCCATTCCTAGACTAGAGGACATGTTGAATGAATTGAGTGGAGCTAAGGTTTTCAGTAAGATTGACCTGAAGTCTAGCTACCATCAAATCCTAATGAGGCCGGGAGATGAATGGAAGACTGCATTTAAAACTTAGCATAGACTCTATGAGTGGATGGTCATGCCATTTGGCTTGTCGAATGTCCTGAGCACTTTCATGCGCTTAATGAACCACGTGTTAAGACACCTGATTGGAAAGTATGTCATGGTTTATTTCGATGACATCCTTGTATATAGTACTAATATTTCGAGTCATTGTGAACATCTATGTATTGTATTAAACATCCTTCGTGCTGTATTAAACATCTTTCATGCCGAGAGATTATTCGGCAACTTGAAAAAGTGTTACCTTTGCTAAGAGGAAATAGTATTCTTAGGCTACATAGTTAGTGGAGGAAGGTTACGTGTTGATGACAAGAAAATTTGTACAATAGTAGAGTGGCCATCTCCTATTACTTGTGTCAACGTGAGAAGTTTTCATGGACCGACTTCATTCTAACGACAATTCATCAAGAATTTCAATACCCTCACCATGCCACTTGCCAAGGTAATGAAGAACACTGGCTTTCGATGGGGTGAAAGAGAAGAGAGGAGCCTTGCTGGGATAAAAGAAAGATTGACTTCCACCCTAGTATTGGTTCTACCTTATTTCAAGAAAATATTTGAGTTGAAATGTAACACATCGAGCATTGGAATAGGCACTATCCTAATGTAAGAAGACTAATCAATTGCCTTCTACAGTGAGAAGCTCCGAGAATTACAGTTGAATTATTTTGTCTATGATAAGAAACTCTTGGCACTAATCCAAGCACTACAAGTATAGTAGCATTATTTATTGTCAAGAGAGTTTGTTATATATACTAACCATAAGTTGTTGAGGTACCTACGAAGTCAGACCAAGTTATCGAAGCAGTAAGCGAGATGGGTTGAATTCCTCGAAGGATTCAATTTTGTAATAAAATACAAGCAGGGAAAGAGCAACGTAGTTACAGTTGCTCTTTTAAGGAGACATACACATTTAACCAAATTACAGACCATGCTGTTTGAGTTTGCAAGTATCAAGAAACAGTATTTTGGGGATCCACACTTTGGACCCATAATCATTCAATGTGTTGATGGAAGCATTGTAGATGAATATCATGTGAAGGATGGTTACTTGTTCCGAGGTGGGAAACTATATATGTCAACTTGTTCCCTAAGGGACTACTGATAATGGAAGCCTATAATAGTGGACTTTTCGGATATTTTGGAGAAAGAAGAACCTGTGAACTATTGAATGGTCGTTTCTTCTGGTTGAGAATGAGGAAAGATGTACATCGAGTTGTCGGAAGTTGTGTAGTGTGTAAGAGGGCTAAGTGCCGAGTCGAGTAAAGGAAAGTAATGTCTTTACCTGTTCTAACAAAACCATGGACTGAATTGAGCATGGATTTTATTCTCGAACTACCATAAACTACTCGAGCCAAAAATTCTATAATGGTCATCGTAGATCGGTTCAACAAAATAGTATACTTTGTACTCTGCTTAAAAACTAACGATACTTTAGCTATTACTTCTCTTTTCTTGCAAGAGATTGTACGGTTACACGACTTGCTGAGAAGTGTAGTTTCGATAGGAATCCAAAGTTCTTAAGCCACTTCTAGAGGACTTTGTGGCGTTGGATGAGGATTAAACTATTATTCAGTACTTTCTATCACCCCCAAACTGACGGCCAAACTAAGGTGGTTAATTGCACTTTGAGATCACTACTTTGAGTTGTAGTAGGAAAGAACTTGGTTGATTAGGACGTCTGTTTACTAGTGGTCGAGTTCGCTTACAATCGGAATCAGATGGTGGATAACACCATTAAGTAAACTCCCTTTGAAGTGATATATGATTTCAATCTTAAGTTGCTCTTCGACTACACCTCGTACCACCTGTACCCGTATAAGAGGACCCTGACGCAAGAGCTAGAGCATAATGCCTTTAGCACATTTATGACAAAGTCGCTCGACATATTGACCAAGTAACTAAAAAAATGCGAGAGAAGACAAAAGTTAGGATGGCTAAACAATTCTAGCTAAGATACTTGGTATGACTATACCTCAGCAAATAATGGTTCTCGAGTAAGAGGAGGAACAAATTATCTGCAAGAGCTGAAAGATCTTTTAGAATCCTCTAGAAGATCAATGATAATGCCTATAGATTAGAATTACTTGAGAACTATGAGGTTTTTGATGCCTTCAACATTGTCGACCTTAGTTTGTATCACCTTAACGGAGAACTGAACGAAGACCATTCGAATTTGATCCCAAATCCAAAATAATCCGAAGGGAATGATTGGGATTAGGCTACTGGACTATTAACCTGTAGCCGAGGTCGAGGATTAGAGGGACTAGCAAAACGAATCCTTTCGTTCTCCATTCCAGCTAATCCCTGCTGCGACCGAGTACTTCCTTACCGAGTCATCTTTCATATCGAGCTAAATGACTACTTATTTCTCGTATGTTGTGTGTTGAGAAATGGGAGGTTGAGATAACTGCCAATCTTTACTTGCATTAATGCCTGGCCAAGTACTTACTCAGCATTACCTTTGTCGAGATGTTGAGAAAGAATCCGAACTGATCAAGCCACCCCTGTTTGGATAAGTAAGCTATTCGTACTTTTTGTTCGCATCTTCTAACAACTTCACCAATGTAACTCACTATATGTACAGTATCATGTGTAGAATCCATTGCACCAATGATTGTTTTCCTTATATATTCATTTTTTATCCTTTTATATCTTGCACATTACTTCCTTAAGAAATGCTCTTTTTGTTTTTTTCCTTTTTGAGTAAGTTGTCCTAACTTATCGGTATAAATACCCTTATACTTATAGTTGTAAAGGTTATTCATTAATAAATTACCATTAATACACTTCTGTGTTTTCTTCCTTATGTAAATACTCTGTTTACTTTTGACATCACTCTTATCCTAACCTTTAAGCAAGACTAGGTGGCGAGTAATCTCATCGGACTGATTCGTGCATCATATTGGATTATGCCATAAGTCTTTGAAAGTTTCATTGGTATATCATATCCTCTAGAATTGTTCATAAGTTTTGCTTACTCTTTTTTTTTTTTTTATTATTCACATTTGTCCTTTATACACACATTTCATTACTTTCTTTTAAGCTTTCTATAAGCTTAGACCCATCCAACGATCGACTTTAGCTGTTCTTGATCATGGTTCGTAACACACTAGGTGATTAAAGACGTAAATAACATAAGCTAGGACTTAGCTTCGCAAGTGTGAACTCAAGTAGCTTAAGCCTTAGGCCTCAACCTACCTTTGATTTGTGACTTATTAGGTATGGCATCTATCAATGATGGTAGACTGCAAGTGGTTGGTTGACTTTGGAGGGAAAAAGGATTCCCTAGGTTAATTTAGGCTTACATAATAGTGGTAAGTTCTTATTCTAATTAGATGTGGGTCGAGTTAAGCTCGAGCTAGACTTAGCGGGTTAAAGGCTTATTATCCAATGAACTGTGGTCAGCTTGGGCATGGTCAGTTTCAGACTTGTTCATCGACCCATGAAACATTCAATTTGTATTTTTTTTTAAAAAGATTTTTATTTCTACAGGGCTATTTATTTATTTTTTTTAACCAACAATTTCATGTACTAACACATGTAAATTTAAATGGTGGAAAAAATTTTAATTTTGTATTATACATTTATACAACATTCTCTCATGTAATCCTTTGGATTTCAAAATTTTTATGTCAAATAAATTATAAGCTCTTTTCATTTACGTGATTTTTATTAACTATATTGAATTTATTAGAAGATTAATTTCCTGACTAGTCTCTTTTTGCAAAATAAATTTCATGATGCATGTTAAAGTTCATGTTATTTGCATACAACATCTGCAAAAATTTTAAAACTCAATGAATCTTTTCAAACGACAACTATTACATATTACATTTGAACACTTGCATCATACATGGAACAACCAATACACCACAACAATGTATATAAAATATTATATTGTACATGAAATGTAACGAGGATTCACCTATTACATTTCAAATGACTCCCATGATTAAATTTTTTTAGCTGCACTACATTAGCAATTGGCTACGTATCTGGTATACGGAATTGGATCGTAGTAATTCCCGAATAATATTTTTTTAAAAACCTTTAATGTGTTGATTAGTTTTTATATACGCAAAAAATCGTCTTGTTTATATGTTAGTCATTTCAATTTTTTGTGAAAAATGTCCTACAGTACAAATTGATTTTTATTTCGGTCTTTTCAATTTCCAAAATCCAACCTATATCGCTAACTTCTAGATTTGAAAAAACGCCAATTATGGTTTTTTCTTTTAAAAAAAAATATATCTACTCTAAGTGTCAAATATGTAAATTAGAATGAAGACAAAGTTGAAAGTGTTAATTACTATCACTTTAGGGACTGCTTCTAGATCTATGACTTCCCTATGAGGAATTGAAGTAGCTGAAGTATTCGTCTTTCTTTGTGGAAGTTCCCATCGACTCTTGTTTTCTATTCATCGCTTTCCATCAATCTTTATTATAGGCTGTAGCTTCCATGTTAACAGGGCTCAATGAGGCATGACGGTTATCGAGGATTGTTGAGGCTGCTCTATTGCCACTATTAAGGTTGGGGTAGCGAGAACATTTCAAGCTATGCAAGAAAGGATCGGATATGTTTTTCTAAGCAATTTCTACCACTTAAGAATGTTGAAGCTGCACTAATATTATAAGGAAATTCAAAGTCGATTTTGAGAAAATGCTGTAGCTCTATCTATTGCCCTTCAAACCTATGGTGCTTTAACTTTTATGTTAGCAACTTCTCCCTTACGAAAGAATAATTGGTTGTTATTGGGGGGAGGCAATGGAGTTACTGCAACTTATCCACTGTATGTATAGGAGAAATGCTAAAAGAACTCATTCATTTTGTCCATCGCTTGATGAAGCTCATTCACTGTACTTAGAACATATATATCTTATGTATCGGAAAGGTTATTAATAATCTGATAGTACATATTTAGATAGTCTTAAAGAACTTTTATTCTACATCAAGGGTCTAAAATAACAGTAATAAGGTAGATGGAGGGAACTTCTCGTAATCTTATAGCCATTTCTCTGTCATCTAAACGATAGAAATTTGTAGTATTAGGTCTTGACATGCATTTAGCAGAGCTGCAAGTATATTAACAATCTCGATTATGAAGTAATGCATGCTAAGCCTATATACTTAGAAAAAAGTATTAGTAGCATCGCAGAAAATTCTGAGTACTTCTAGTAACTTATCACAAATGTCCTAATCTTTTGTATGGATTTCAGTTTCTTAAATATGATGTATGCAAAATTTACATAGAAGTTCTTTATATGCAATTGTACTTTGCAACATGTCATACATTGAATTCCAATAGTATTTTTAATCCTTTTTAAATTTTTTATACCTTTTACTATTTTGTATGCAAAAGTCTCTCTACATTTTATGAAGAGAGGGTCTTTCAGTGATAGTTTTAATTGCATATCTTATTGGAGTTATTTTATATTCTAGAGCTTCCATCTCTTTTTTAACATACAAATTTAAAATGTAGTATACACATCTAATATGGAAAAATGTTCCTCTTAGCATAGGTTGACAAAGTTTTTTAAGTTCACTTATAAATGCAATGTTTGCATTGACATTATCAAAACCGATTGAAAATACTTTTTTGTAGCAATCGATACTCCTAAAGAATAATAGATATTATCCTATATATCATCTGTGCCATGTGTTGTTTGTTAAAGATTGTTAGGGCTAACAATATTTTATTTAGTTGCCATTTATTATCTATTTAATAACATATTACTCCCATATATGAATTTTCTTGTTACCTATCTATCTATATATATGCACATATCGATACTTGTACATCTAAGTTGCTGAATATTGCAATTAGCTCTCTCTTATATTTGTAATACAACTGTTGGATGGCTTTGGGCATTGTTTTGGTATCGAATAAACGTGTGTTTGAGTTCAATGCCTTTTGTTTATACTAGAGGCAAAACTTAAACTTATTTGCATTGAGAAAGAGGTGCACATTTGCAATAAATTGTGTCAATGCCATTTTCTACTTCTCCACATCATACTAAAACAATGTTGAAGAGTGAGAATTGCCACCATATGAAATTTGCTGTTGCGATTTTTCGATACCATACTCCCCCAAATGCTTCCTTTGTAAGTGTCTTATTAGCATACTATACCAATTGCCTTTTTTTCATATGTAATCTATAGTGTAATAATTGTATTACATGCGTGTATTCTCACTTTGATATATAATTTTAGTGAAATGTTTCAAGGAAATTTTTTATTTCATAGATCTAAGGCCTTATTTGGATTGCCGTGTTGCAACTCCTCCAACTCCACATCATCTCCACCTATATCTATGGCTTCCTTGCCACCCACACTATGATCCTACTAACACGGAGTTTACTACTTGAAACTAGGAGAAACCGTTAGAGACTTTATAAAATCCTCAAATTGATCGCTAGTGAAGTCGTGTTAGACACTGTAGTTATCGACGTCGATGTTGACGGGTTGCTCAATCTATAGACTTTTTCCTTTTTCTTTAGAATCCTTCTCATTGGAGGAAATATTACGAAAAAGTTGATCCATTTGTGTTTTAGATGTTTTCAAGTTGAACTGTGAGTGAGAAAAAATGGCAAAATTGTGCGCAAACTATTATATGTAAACAGCTAAATGTAATAACTATTGCGTATAGTTGAAATATTGCTCGATAGGAAAAATTTTTGAAGTATAGATTAGCACGAAAAATTTGGCGAGCTTATTGTAAGTGTAGCGTGCGGACTCAGAGCAAATGCGTTATAGAAAAACCGAAATAAGGTAGCGTATAGGATAGATATTGGGATGAAAGAAAATTTTGATTGATGAGTGTCTGAATTTTTACAGGCCTGTTTGCTTCAAATTTTGAATTCAACTTTAACGCACATTCTAAAAAACTTTCGGAACATTCCAATTTTCAAATCGCCACGTGAAAATCAGAACGGTCATTTGTACTGGGATTTTTCTACGATTTGATTTTCTTTTTAATGGAGCCTATGCGGTTATTTATTTCATATTTAATTTGATTAATTTAAATTTAAAATACATAAAAATAAATAATAAGATGATAAATAAAATCGACACGGGATAATTGAATTTTCGTTGTACTAGCATGTTCAAAAATTTCACTCTGTACACTTCGTTTAACCTCATTCACTCAATTATTTCTCTCTTTTCAGTCATGCACATTGCCACTGCGAATTGTCACTTTCAATTTTAATTTTAACTTTTTTAGTTTTATTTCTACATGCAGCATGTGGGAAATCAAATGCAGCACTCAGTGCTACTGAATTTGACCATTGAATGGTCATTCAAGCAGGCTGCAACGCCTACTTTGCTGCACGAGCACCATTTACCTTTTATTTTTTTTCAAAAATATAAAGGATGTCCGGGTTGGCCTGGTAAGTCCAAGTCAATGATCCTTATGGACACGTTTGATCCTGCGAGTCAGGTTAGATTTGGTCCTTCCTTAAGTTTAATTTTAATAAAATTTTGACATATTATAATATTCATAAAATATGAAGAGTCATATTGTAAGAAACTATCTATAATACTACTTTTCATTTGAATTTTGACTATTATTTACCCACCGTGTGAATATATACAAGATTGTTTTTTTTTTTTTAATTCCCCTGCCAACGTGATGAAGTGGAGGGAAGGGACTTAGTTGTCATGGGCTGGGCCTACAGGAAAAGAAAAGCCTCCGTTCATGGATGACTTGGGTTTGTAATATAATGGGCCCTATAGATTGCATGGGCCGCCAAATAGGCCTATTGTGGTCTCATCAATTTACAAGGTTAACTGGTCATAAAATATGAAACATGGGAACACCCATCAGATGAAAAAGCTCAATTCACATGCTTTTCCTTTTTTAAGAAACTAACAATAATTGCGTAATAGACTAATAAGTTGTTTATGTTTAGAAGAGAAACATTAATGAGTGTTTTATGTGTCAACGTCAAGAGTCATAAGAAGAATGTTTTTTACCCATTTCATATACTTATATTTTCGTGAAGTATGCAACCATTTTTTTAAAATATGAAAACTTTCTTCTTTCAGACACCTACCCCATTTAGAAAATTTACAGTGCAAGCAAATGAAACTTGTAATAATTCTAACTCCTATTGATTATCTTATGGAGTAACCAATGTAGAACCATTATACGGATGGAGGGGAAGATTTGTCATTTTTTAAGTCCACTTTTATAATTGCTTGTGAAAATAATTCACTTCTTTCTTGCAATTACAATGAATATTATGTAAGAAAAGATTTTTTTTTTAATGTGTTTGAAAACAAAAAATTTTCAAAAAGATAATGGATGTCAGAACACTTATTAAGAAGCCAAATGAATAAAATTTTCAAAGTTTATTATACCCATTTTTTTGTGAAGCTTGTAGTAAAGCTCAAAATTATGTGAATATTCTTTTTGTAATCTATTTAGCAAATGTTGTTAGGCACTTATAATTTAATTGTACTAGTACCGTGTTTGTTTTGCAAAATGGAATAAAGTAAAAATAGAATTACAATGATTAACGAATGAATTAGAAAAGTAATAATTATTTCTTATAATTCTTAAAAATTTCATGGATAGATATGAAAATATTCAGGAAAAAACTAATGAATAATTATTCCTTCGATTTAAAAAAAAAAAATTACAACTCCTCTTTTCGTAAAAATAGTAATTCCGTGACAAAGTCATTCAACCAACTAAATTCCTGTTTTACCTGTAAGTCAAGAAATGAATCTTACTCCGGGCACTTGTTATCGAAACCCCAAGTTATTTTTAGGTATACTTTCGCTTTTGTGAAACTATTATTTTCTGTAAGCAATTCTTTTGTTGGAAAAAGAAGCGTGTGAAAGAAAAGCAACCGGAGGAACCTGCCCTAACATTGATCTAAAAGTTAGAATATGATAAATGATTAAGACATCAACTTTTTGGGAAACTTCTGTGTTGTGCATGGAGCCTTGTTTTGTCGATGAAGCTCCATCTTGCTGAGGGAAAAGGACAATAATGGGTTGATTCAAAATGACAGAACAATCCAAATGAAGGAAAGTTCCACTATGCTAAAATTAACAAGGTAAAGGAACAAAAGTTTTGTGTCTTCCACATGAATTCATCAATGAAGATCCAATAACATTTCCATATTCTATAACTTCCATGAAATAAAATCGACTAATAAACTCTATTTTTCGGTAACTAGGAAATATTCATTAATTTTTAAGAAAATATTTACAAAAACAAAACAAGTCCAAAAGGTACCCTAAGATATAGGGCTACAGGAAAAGAAAAGGAAGTAGTATATCGCGACATTAATCTTGCAAATTAGCTTGCTTGCTAGTTGAGGATTGTTGTGCGGAGACGAGACTTTTCTTACAACATTATCTCGTTGAATATAGCCTATATGTACCTATGTGAGTAGAAGAGAGGGGTGGACATAGGACTCCGGCATGACCTAATTAGCCAAAAATTGGCTAATTATAGGGCCTTCGATTGTGGAACCAGGATTACCCTATGTTTAGTGAATTTTTAAGATTTAGGCTATTGAATCGGCTAAAATTAATTTAATTTAATTTTTTAAATTTTTTATATTTTAAACTTAAAAGCTTTGAGTTAAAAAATCATGTAGTTCTAACTCACTTTTGAGTGAAGTTGGAAACAATTTGTTTTTCTATTTATTCAGAACTACAACAAGAACCACAATAGCTTCTGATATGATACTATTAATATGAGATCGAAAGGCATTACTAAGGAAGAAAGATTCCTTTTTGGTGAAAACTTATATATACCTTACTAGATCAACCCTTAAGACATATTTAATTCTTGTATTGTTAATAACAATATATTAAATTTTTGTTTTGTTAATAGAACATTTGTGATTAAGAAATAATATTTTAAAAGAATCCAAAATTCACATTGATATAATTTGAATTTTCATTATAATTCAATTTTATTTTTTATTTTTTACTTTTTAATTTCCCTTTTTTTCTTTTAATTTTGTGTTGATTGACCTATTGGGAGCTAATAGGTAAATGGTGAGTTTGATGCTTTTTATTACTTTAGCTTAGAGATATTTATATATTTACCTATCTGCCATTAATTTAATTATGAATATAAAATTAATTAATTGGATGTAATAAATGAGATTTTGATATTTATTACATACAACATACTAGTTGATAAAAAATAAAAATGCAGTAGCATTTTCTCTAGGAATTGAACCCAACAACCTAATAAAATGCTAACTCACGTACTTACCACTAGGCTATGGCATTTTCTTAATTGTTTCAACACAAATAATAAATCAGCTTGATTAAATCATATCTATTAAATACAATTTAGTGATATACATAACTTTTGACACTGCATTTACTACATGTGATTTATTTGATTTTAAATAAATTACATTTCTTAGATGTTAATTTCCGTTGGTATTCGGGTAATTAATGCTATGAATGTAATGTTTTTTTTTATTTTTTTTATTTTTTAGAATTAATAGATAGGTGTTGCACCCTTTTAGCTTAAAATACTTTTCCATCTAGATGTGAATTTTTCTCCCCACAACACTAGAGATAGGTTTTATTATTTTCATACATATATGTACCAAAATAAATATTTGGAGAAAATGTAAACGGATAATTTTGTTCTCTTTAAAGATGAAATTTCCCTTTTTTTCCTAAATGGTGTCTTTGCCAATCGAATTCTGTCACGTATAAAGTAAAAATGCAAAATTGTGCTCACGTCAATTATTATCAAATAGTCTTCACACTTAAGAGCGTGTGACCAAGTGGCACAAGTAATGATATCGTTTGGGAACATAGAGAATCTTATCCTCGTCATGGCGTGATCTCCCTATTCTCAAATTATATTCTCATTTATATCTTTACTAATCACATATTATTAAGAAAAAGTGAAAGGTGATGCTTGGAATAAACATGCTCTATGTGTAGCAACATATGATTGGACGATGCTTGGAATAAATATTCCGTATGTGTAACAACATTTGATTGATCGGGACATATATGGTGGCAATGGCATAACTTGGGAACGAGAATCTTTTTCCCTTTTTTTTTTTTTTTTTGTTTTTATGAAATGAATTTCTATCTTATCAAATGATGTCCCGTTTTATATTTCTATCAAACATGTACTATTACATATTGCATAAAATATTCGCTATAAGTAATATGGGAAGGACTTGGGTGGGTTTATGATGGGTAACTCAAACCATCCCCCACATCTCGTAAGATTTTTTAAAACTCGGGAAAAATTTTATAGACTTTTTTATCCTATTACAAAAGTAATGGTTGGATAAAGCATGTTTGGTACTCTACGAGTGCTTGTGAATTTATGTCCATAGAGAAGTACCATAAGCATTAATATTAATTTATGTTATTAGATTTATTATCAAGTTTGAGTTTTTCATCGTATTCTATTTTAATATTATAACCTAATCTGAAATATTATAAAATTTCGAAATAAGATTTAAAACCAATCATGTGGGCCTATAGGAAATTACTTTAACGGTTAATTGTCAAGTTAGGCATATTAGATACCCATAAGGACATGCCCCAACATTTATTTTGAGGGGGCATAAATGGTAAAATGCCATTTTCTATTGTTTAGTTCTTAAAACCATTTTTATTTTAAAAGTTTCTTATACTATTATATCAATTTCTTTAGGAACTCTATACTTTATCCTTAAATTCTTTAACTAGAATTTCTTAACACTTTTCTATATTTTTTTATGGGCCATATATAATAACATTTAAAGTAATATTTTTAATATTTTGCAAATACAATTTTAATATCAATAAATGTAATTTTGCACTTTATAACAAAAATTATTATACAATTTTAGTATCAACAAATAAAGTGAATTTTGATATGAAAAAAATACACATAACTCACCCTATTTATAGTAGAAAAATTTACATCTCAAATTACCGTTGCTTCAATGGGTATTTTGCAAGGACAATTAAATATTGATGGTAACATATAAATTCGTAGGGCATTTACTTTACAGAATTAAAAAAAATAAAAAATAAAAAAAAGGGATGTCGGTGGGGGGATGGGGTTGGTGTGAGGGTAGGTGGGTTTGGGGACGTCCTCAAGTTTAGGGACGCGATTTAACGCTGTGAGAGAACACATTGTCCCTCCCTCCATGTCAAATAGGAAACAAGCATTAAAGATGCTCTAAATAGCACGTGAATAGGTAAGATATGAATGGGATACTATTTGGAAACTATAATAATTTTTCTCTTTATGGATCAAATTTGTTATATCCCCCAAATCAACTCTACCCAACTTAGTGACTAAGAAAAAAGCTTATCATATATCCGTTGGACTATAATATTTACTATTGTTTGTATTAGTGCGCTGTAAATGGCATTAGACCGATCTCTTGATAGTAGATTTAAGATCTTGGTACAAATTAGTTATAGTTTCGGATTCTCTCGTCAATCATATATTACCACAGCTATTAAAAGGTAAAAAGTGTAAAATATTATTTGAATCAAATATTCTTCGTATACGCCCATAGGTAACGGGATATGAATGAAAAGCGGTGAATATTTTTCTTTCTTTCTTTTTTTTTTTTTATTGGCATGATTTCATTTATTATTAGTACGAACATATGTTTATAAGAATGACAGAAGAATGTTGTTAGGGTTCTATTAATTTTTCTCTCACAAACTGACACCTGCCCTGCTCCGGTAACATCTCATACGAGAATCGTGAAAGTGCATGTGGTTTAAGGTTTGAATAATTTACAGAAATTTTGCAGTACATTAAGGTCCACCATGAAACCCCCTCCTATAAAAACCCATCTAAACCCATCGTTTTCTTAGACACTTGGGCACATCCCTTTAGTTCCCATTTGTTTTCAAGAACATGGTAACTCAAAGGTTTAGTCTTTTTACAGCTTTTGTTGTCCTTTTGTTATCAAGCACCCTTCTTGCAGGAAAATGCGAGTCTCATCTACGGATCCCACGTTTTGGGTCCATTAGGAATAGGACTAGATCCAGGAGAGTTCTCGTGGTCAATGATCATGGTGCCAAAGGAGATGGGTGCACTGATGATACGGAGGTAAAACTTTAAAAATTATATATAAGAAGCTGTCTTTTGTTATGCTGCTATGCTGTTCTTGTAATACTATGTGGGTTCAACCTTTTCCAAGTCATTTAATGTAATGAGGTTATGTTGGTTGCTTAAAATGGTAATGTCTCTGATTTCGGTGTATGAATTTTTATGGGCCTTCAGGAGCTAAACCCTACAGCTGTTGAAACATTTTATCACGTTGTGATTCTTTTAATTTTGTTTTGATATTGATAGTTATGAATCAACTCTGTAATTGTCTAACAAAAGTTTAAAAATGTATAAGCATTAACTAGAGCACTGGAACAACTCCAAATATTTTTACATGGGGTTCACCGTTCACCTTGCGGCAATGTCTGGTTGGCATGTGAGATAAAAAGCAGCACTTGTTAAGTTATTGAACGATAAGTCGTTCAGACGATCCAATATGGTGCCTTTGTAAGGATACATCAGAAGAAATTGAAAGTGATTTGCTAACAATTGACAACTCATGATAAATAAGTTGTGATTTCACCTGTACATGACTCTGTATTGTGTTTCATTCAAACGATGCTAGGGAGTAGCCAGTTAAGGGTTTAAACTGAAGATTGAAATCTCGGCTGCTGGAATTTTAAATTAGTCTGTGCTCTCTTCGTGTCCATTCTCATGCGTCGCGTCATTTTTTATGATTGCAATTTCATCTGAGATAATCTGACCAAAGTTTTCTTTTGCTCTTTATTTCCTCTTCTTTTTATTATCTCCTGCTTTCAGGTATTTGACTATGTCTGGAGGGTTGCTTGTTCTTTCTCTACAAGGATTACAATTGTCATACCTGCTGGAAGTACTTATCTTGTCCGGCCTCTAGATTTTTCTGGACCATGTGCATCAAAAATCACTTTGCAGGTATCACCATCTATCATGTAGACGCTCAAAATCATTTGAAATTTGAAAAGAAAAAAGAAATTTTCTTCTACCAGTATATCTTGAAGTGAGAAATTGTGGTAGATTTCTGGCAGTGTCATTGCTCCAGACAATCCTGAAACTTGGAAGGGGCTAAATCCTCGTAAATGGCTTCACTTCAACAGTGTTAGCCACCTTACTGTAGAAGGAGGAGGCACGATTGATGGAAGGGGGCATCGATGGTGGGCTCAATCATGCAAGACTAACAAGACACATGTAAGGCGTTTTGTTTTAAGGAATCTGATATGCCAAGCTAATTATCTTGGCCTCATCTAAGCGTCTATTTTTATCTATTGCAGCCATGTCATCCTGCTCCAACGGTTAGTGCAGCTATATCTTGGATCTAATCTGTCAGTTTAAAATTTCCTTGACTGCAATTCACATGACAGTTTCGAAATATGTTTGACCTGATCTCGAGTGCCTTTGTCTTTTTTTTTTTATTTAAATTCATCCCTCATACAGGCTATCCTTTTCCATAGATGCAAGAATCTGGTTTTCAGGAGCCTAACAATAATCAACAGTCAACAAATGCATGTGGCATTCACCAACTGTCGCAGGGTGAAAGCCTTCAACCTCGGAGTGATTGCACCAGTTTCAAGCCCTAATACAGATGGAATCCACATTAGTTCTTCAATTGGTGTCGTGGTGCGGGATAGTATAATTAGAACAGGTTTGACCTTTGCACCAGCAAACAAGCACTTTAGTTTTGATAATTCCCATATGAAATGGAGTCAAAAGCTGCATATTACCAATTATTGAGGTAACCGATAAATTTCAAAGAGCAATACGACAAAGTTTAGTCTCAGTTGAGTAATTTTTTTTTTTCCCTCTAAACTGAAGATATCATTTCTTTGACTTTTATGTTGATTTGCTTTTGAAACCAAAGCATTGTGTAAACCAAAATGATAGCATTGTTATTTATTCTGCCGTATCTTTTCTTCATTATCTGTAACTATTTTGAAAGAGAGCTTTGTAAGAGAAGTTATAACGAAAATTAACAGTCTTAGATCTTAAGACAGTATTTCTAACCCCACAATTGCAATTTCCAGGAGATGATTGCATTTCCATTGTCAGCAACTCTTCTAAAATTATAATCAGAAACATTGTTTGTGGACCAGGGCATGGTTTAAGGTAAGTCACTTTCTCTGAGTTAATCATTACTTGTGTTGTGAGGATTTACCCATAAATTAATCCCTAAATTCTTCTTGACAGTATTGGAAGCTTGGGGAAATCAAGTTCATGGGATCAAGTTCATGATGTAACTGTTGATGGAGCACTTCTAACCAACACTCAAAATGGAGTGAGGATTAAAACATGGCAGGCAAAGACCTCTCTTTCTCTCTCTCTCTCTCTCGCTCTTGCAAGTGTACATGAGCATGTGCACGTGTGGTTGATGAGTATGCATTTGCATTTCGAGTCTTCAGTCTTGTACATGCAATAGGGATCAACCTGTTGATGACTTTATCTCATTTTTCTCTTTTCAGGGAGGAAGGGGATTTGCCTCCAATATTGTGTTTCAGAATGTGTGGATGGAGAATGTTTCGAATCCAATTATAATAGATCAGTACTACTGTGACTCACTTTCACCCTGCCTGAATCAGGTATTTTATACATTTAATGTTGAAAAATCTATATCTTGGAGTCAGTATCGTCACTTTGCAATAATCCTTGCAAACCTGCAATTTAAGTCAGGTTTTCTTAGGGGAGGTGATTTGATTTCATTTGTGAACTTCCATGCAGTGGTTACACTAACTTGCATGATTTTCACTTGCCTTTTCCCTTTTATGTTGCTTTGTTACCCCTAAATTTTCTGGCACGTTCTCCGTGTTTTTCTTTTGGCATTGGTAGCTATATGTTCATTTAGGAATATAAACTTTTGCTTTTGAGGTATATAAAAATGTACCAGAATTGTGGTGGATACTGACATCAACTTCAAAAAACTTCAGACAAAAGCAGTGCAAGTGAGCAATGTTTCATTCATGCATATCCATGGAACATCAGCGGCCGAAGAGGCAGTAATTCTTTCTTGCAGTGATAGCCGTCCATGTGGAGGATTGTATTTAGAGGACGTAGAGCTGGTGACATACTATGGAGGCAGGACAACATCTTTCTGCTGGCAGGCCTATGGTGCAAGCTATGATCTAGTATACCCTCCTCCTTGCTTCTTGAGCAATGATAGCTTAATCAAGCAGGAAAACGTGTCTGCCACGGCTTTGTATTCTTTTTGATTGAGGAGGCTTCACTTGTTGCGGAATTCTCTGACCATATTGATCGATAGATTATTCTTTGGTTCTCAAGATACACGGTGAAACTTTGACTAGATACCTGAAACATATAGTTCCTGGAGTCTGCATTGTATACAACAGGCTCATCGAGGAAGGGGAACACCAAGCTTCAATTGATTAAGTAGGAGAGCCTTTCAAATGTACATATTACAAAATGTATCCCATACAGACAATAGTGCAATCAATTAATGTATAAAGTATGAGGGTATTGATCAATTTTTTCTTGTGCAATTTTGAAGTTATTAGTAACATCTGGCATCTAACCTCAGCATTCCAATGTTTTTAAAAACTTTTGTTTCTTGATCTTTATATATATATATTTTTTAAATGTATCTACATTGTTGGAGATATCTATTTCTATGACATTGTTTTTTATTTCGATTGAAGATGGTTTCTCGGTAAGTCAATATCCAAAAACCAAACATTTGGCTTCCACTCGATTCTTGGGCGCTTACACAATGGTTGTTCCTATGTTGCTTGTACTATGTCTGCAATTTGGCAATCTCCAGGATACTTCCTGGAGAAACATGCTGTCCATAACAGACACTCTAGAAGATCTGGGGTGATGTGTGGAGGAGTAGGCTGTTAAAGTAAGTACGACCTAGCAGTATATCATGTATCCTCCTAATTCAGTTTCGAATGACTTGAATTCTTTGTGGATTTGGTTCCTGTCACCTTTGAGATTTAAGAATCGGATGCAGGTAGAATTTGGGTGTTTTTGGTCGTGTTAGTCAACTGAAGTCAGTGGAGGAGGAAAGTCGTTGGCTGATGATCAGCCAAATCAAGCAAAGTATCGGTTGCCTGAAGCCTAGGGCTGGCGATTAGGACCCCCCATACTGGACTGACAAAATCCCTGAATCTACCTATAAAGGAATGGTGATTACTGTAACTTCAATGGAATGCTTTAGCTGCATGTGGGATCATCTCAAAACTTAAGCAGAGTGGCTATCAAGCATCACCAGACTTAACCAGGTCTGAACACATCTATTTAATTTATGGTATGGTTACTTATTATCCTCTGCTTGTTCCGTCTATTCTTTATCCAACCAACTTAGCAGTTTTAAGCAGTTTATTTGGTATTCCTATTTAAGAGAGTTGCTATTCAATTATCAGTGCCAACCCTGAATTTTTAGCTGGCATCAAGGAGTAATCACCTTGGATTTGTTGTATAAGACCATTACTCATTCTGTTTTTAGCTAATGTAATCCTCCAGCCGACTTATACTTGAAATAAGAAGATTAAACCATTTATAAAGCTTAGTAAACCCTTTTTATTAACCATAAAATTGTACCGCATACTCCTCAAATTTGCACACAATATAGTAATGATTTCTTGGCTATGCACAAAAGTTGCCGAGCGAATGCAGATACTAGTGTTGCTGCATTTTTCACATTTATACAATGAAATTATTACCGGTAAAACACACCAAGTCAGTGGAACTCACAAATTTGAAGCTCCAAGCACATTAGTTTAGTTCTTTCTTTATTTAAGAATCTACCATCAAACTAATAATGCACTCAAACTCAAGAGATTTTTGAAGCTCTTTTAATAACAAACAAGAACCTGCTTCAGTCTCTTGCACTGTCTACTAGTGCTTTATCATCTGCTTGGTTTGCTTCTGGGACTGTAACATGTTGTGGATTCTAAAGCATGACCGGGCCACATCGCCTATGACAGGAACCACAGGGAGACAGTGACAGTTGCATATCTCAATCATGAACCCATCAGGATCATGGAAGAAAAGCTGATCCACGCGAATTCCTCCTTCCTCGACGATCTCTTGCACGTAATGGATCCACATTTCCTTCAGCTCGTTCTCAAATGTTTCCATGCTCTCACACTAGACATGAAAATTCAATGCTACATGACAAGTTACAAAAATGATTTTTATGCAGTGCACTGCCTGTGAAATTTAGGGCTGTAAAAAGTATCAGTCGAGAAAATATAGTGTTAAACTCAAATTTAATTTGATTGAAAAAACTCGAAGTTTAAACTTGACTTAAACTCGTTTGAGTTTTAATTTATAAAGCTTGAGCTTAGCTCGAACCAAAGCTTGATAAACTTGAGCTGAATCGATTAAATTTGTCTAAACTCAATAATCTTAAAAGATATTATAAACTTAATTAAAATAATAATAATATTTAAACTCGACTCGAATTCGATTGGATTTACAAACTTATCAATTCAAGCATTATGAAGCTTGAGTTTGACTCAATTATGATTGAGTAGAATATAAGTAAATATCGAGTCAAAATCTAATAACTTACGATAGGTTTATCTCATTTATACCCTTTAGAAACTTATACGTGGACACTATTTATTTATGATGTAGCTCAAGTAAAAAGTATCGATTCATTTCTCTACGGGAAGGATCATGAGTTTTTATTTGTAGTGATGCTTTGTTATTTGTCTTAGTGAGAGTACCACCATAATTGTAGGCTTATATGTGCAAAAACACTGAAAACAAAAAACACGTCTTTATAAGGACGGGTGCTTCCAGCACTATTCGAGCTGAAATAAGTGCAACCATTAGAATAGAAAGGAACTTATTGGGATTAGAATGTACTCTATAACAGTAGCATTTCATTTATCTTTCCATTTATCTTTGAAAAATTAGTTTGACAGTTTATATGATGCATGTATCTTAAAATTCATATGTTGTCTCATATTGACTTAATACTTTTTATTTATTTATTTTAGAATATATTATAACTTTGTGAGAATTTAAACTTCATTTATAATGTAAAAACGCTACTATTCATATTATTAGATTATAATTATCTCGATATTTTATAAATGTACATATAGATTCGACCAAGACTCGTTGGTTCTTGATGTGGGTCATGTAGAACCATCATTGGCTCCCCTAGTTGTTGGTGCTAGGCGAAGTCTAGCCTTACTATGCAGGCATGACCATTGCACTGGTCAATTTCAATGGCACCTTTTTCTCTTCTTTTGTGTTTTTAGCCGCAATGCTATTTTTAGTTAGACTTGATTATTGTTATCATTTAAGATAAGTGTCATATTTTATATCTAAATTTTATTTATTTTTAAAATTAACTATTTAAATTTTAAAATATCGATTTGATACCTAACCTTTATCTATTTTTGCAACTAGCTCCCTTAATTTTCCTCGTTGACTGCATGAATATTGCCTATATTTACAATTAATTACTTAATCTAAGTACTATAAATGACCTTAAAAAGTTTTTAGGTAGTAAATTGCCACTTTTAAAGTTTATGTAGTTAATTCTAAAAATAGGTAAAATTGAGATACTAAATATAACATTCATCTTATTATTATTAGTATTATTATTATTATTTTGTTTTCTTTCTTTTATAAGAGATCAAATTAACCTGAGTAATATTAGAATGAATAGAATTATTTTCTTAAAAAAGAAAAAAGAAAGAGAAACGATATTAAGGCCTCCTATAATTTTTTGTTATCTTTCAAACTTTAGAATGAAATTGTACAAAAAAAAAAAAAAGATAGAAAGGAGAAATAAATTAACATTCAGGTTGAAACATGATATCATATGGAAAGGTGATAAACAATGCATAGTTTGGAATGCAAAAGCATAACAACCTCTAAAAATGAAATAATACCGCAAAAGATACGTGATTATCCTTAGGATTGATTTCGGTTTTCTTCTGCCTTTTTTCAGGATGCTCTGATTGCACCAGGTGGATTCCAAGTCCATAGCCAAAAAGCCTGCAAAATCACAACATCAATGTTTTGTTTCCGTAAGAATAAACTGTAAGCTTCCAAAATTGAGTTTAGGACAATCGATCTCAGATTTAGGATTTTTAAGGTAACTTATCCAATTGAATCCAAACTTTACGACTAGAATGAAAAAACTTAATTGAGATATTACAGTAAAGTTAGATTTTAGTAATAATGACCCGAAATCTCAATTTTGCCCTTAGAAATTAGAATATTTAATAAAGCACTAAAATGTTCGAAACTCCTAAAATTGAACTTAGATTGTAATGAAAACTTAAAGATAAGTTAATTGAGATATAAAATGAGATAATGTAGGATAATTTACTATATAAAAATACACGTAATTTTTCGAGTACATCCGGTATAAATAATAATTATACTCGTAAATTAACCTTAAATTGTGCAATTATATATTTATTGTGTTGAATTCATGAAATTGACTTTAGAACATATCCTAAAAATAAAAGATATACTAGAAACTTAATTATATGAGTAAAGTTATAAATTTCACATATTATTTACATAGAGTATAAATTTGTATATTCATTAAATAACTAATTCTAACATATAATATCTATATTTAAGTAATTATCTAATAAAAGAAAAAGAAAAAATTAATCAAATACATTGGAGATTGCTGGACATGATGCGTGGCAGGAGAATAGGAGAAGAATTTGCTGATTCAAAAAGTAAATCTTCAGCAAATGACACCACATGCTTAATTAAAGTAGGAAAAAAAACAAAAAAAAAAAAATAAAGAAAAATCCATAAGCGGTGAAAGAACTTTATAAAAATTATCCTAGCAGCAGAATGATAACATTTAGCAGTTTGGAACCAAAAACAACAGAAAGAAAAATCAGGAAAAAATCGTAGACAATAAAAAAAGAAGAAAAAAACAGAACAATTACTGAGCAAGGTTAGTTCTTAAGGTTTTCTTTGATCTACTATTATGCCACTACACCACCAAGGAGTACCCCCAGCGTCTAGGCGTTCCGACAACCTCTCAACCACCGCCGGCCACCGGAGCACTCAAGAACACCAAGGTCAAATTTCTGTCCTATTTTTCAATAATTTCTAAAAAATAGTAAATCCGCCCAGAAAATTATGAAAAAAATTACACTTAGGTTATTTTAGACAAGCTTTCATGTGATATTTTTATTTTTGAAAAATTCGTAATATTTAATATACTTTATTAAGAAATCTATAATTTACCTGAATTTATATTTGTGAAATAAATGTACTATATGATGTTGTTTCTAACTGAAAATTTTTATGTAGGATGTGTATGATATATAGGTAATTGCTACGTAGCCCAAATTTTTATTTGAATAATTTTAATATTTATTGTATTTTTAGGCTTGAAATGAGCTCGAAAATAGGCTGAAATTATGAATTTAATAGGAAATTATGAAATTAATTGATGAAATAGACATGTACAGATCTATAATAAATAATAATAGTATTGAGTCAGATTGAAATTAATTTGGTGCTGAAAGGATTATAATTGAATAATTTATTATAATTTATGGGTAAAATTGTTAATATAAAAATATAGACAATAGGTCGGAAACTTAAAACCTAGTGATAACTGAATTTCCTATATTTTTATAATCCTATAGAAATTATCGGGGAATTATTTGGTAACCCGAACTATTTATTAAGAATTTATTAAGTAAAATAGCTTAAATTACAAGTTGGGGTGTATTTGTAATATTAATAGGCTAAAACGAATTAACCATAAGCTATATAAAGGATTGCTGATCAGATGGGATTAATGGAAATTTTTATCTTATTTATTAATATTTTTTATCGGGATACACTTTAGGTGTAATAGAATTGAATAATACTCATATTATTACAATATAAGGACAAATTAGATAAAATATAATTTAATAATAAAAATCACGTATAATACGATCGTTTTATATAAATTATGTATAATTGTATTAAAAACTTAAACTATCCGTTAAAAGCCACTTCTAGAAACAGGATTCGTAAAACGTGTCGTTAGGTCTATACGAACCCAATGACACTAATTTTATTGAAATCGGACAACCTTAAGTAATTTAGCTCAAGACTATATCATATTCAAGAACATACAAATTCCAGTAACCTTACCGGAATGAAAACGTGAGTTAATAAATAAAAAGTACGTTTCGATGCGATAGAAATGATATATAATACGTAATAGTATATATGGTGTACAGTATCAATAATTAATAATTTAATTCGATATATAGTGATAACATAACGATATATTATGGAAATAATATATATATATATATATATATATAGATAAAACCCTAATGTTTTCGTAATTATTACGAAAATTGAATTTGGGCCTTTTGTATAATTAGGACCTTCCAATACAAAGACGGTTGACAATTCAAGTCAGCAATAGCGAACATCTAAACAAGTAAGTTGGGGTTATGGCTTCACCGCTGTTTGGGTGCTATTTAAAGTATCTGGAGACCCAAGAGGACTTCTAGTTGTGTTTGTAGTTAGATGATTATGCGCATGCTATGTGTGTGAATGATACTCAGTTGTGACAGGAGTTCAACTCCTTGGTGTGCTGTTCTGCATATTTGCATGGATTCCATATTGTGTGAACTTCTTGGTCACCTTTGATTAACACTAATGGTTATTCAACTAAAATGTAATTGGACATGCATAATCACCCGTTAGGGGAAAACGATTAAGAGTGTTAGGCCAAATATCGACTCCCTTCGATGAGGATAGCTGAAATGGTCCTTTCCCCATCATTAGTCGAACTAAGTGACAGGTGAGGAGGTCACGGCAAGGTTGGGGGCCGTAGTTCGAAGGCGGTCATGAGAGGAGGGTGTTTTCCATTGCATAAGCCTGGGTTGGGTCTAACTTAAGTCGTGACGAAACTCCTTAATCCAGGTTGGAGTGGATGAAATTTCTCTAACCTCACAATAGACCGGTTAACACTGTGCGATGTTTCATTTGAGTGATTGCATTGCATTGCATTGCATCGCATCGCATCGCATCGCATCGCATCGCATCGCATCATAATTATTAACCTTATTTGTGATTGTATAGTACTCTTCTGACTCCGCCTCACTTACTGAGCTAATTGTGCTCACATCCCTACAGACTCTTTTGCAGGTGTTGAGTGAAGGCAAGATGTTTAGGTACCATCGTTCCTAGGTTAGTGTGCTGCTGTGTGAGAAAGTGAGGATCGAGAAATTTAACTGAACCTGAGTTTTTGGCTTTGTCCTTAAATTTTGAGGAAAACTAAATGGGAATTCCCTGGGAGCCCACTAGTTTTTTAACTTATTGTATATAGACTGTAAAACCAGTCGTTTTTAACAAACTCTAATTGTAAACTTTACTTTTGGACGTGAAATGTTTGTTTAAATACTGTTATGATACTAAACAGTAGATTGTACAGAATAAGTAACTTGTAAAAGCTCTACCACATGTTTGGTTAATATTAGGTGTCAGAACAGACATTTCAAGCTGATTGAGTTATGCGCCTTGTGTAAACTGCGTTTATGATAGCAGCTGTGAGGTCAGCTTCTATCTTAAATTAATTTACACGGCGGGACTGTTATGACTCTTCCTGTTCGGGGCGTGACATAAACATTCAAGGAAAATTTATTAAGTTATAAAAAAAAAAAGAAGAAGTGTATTTATTACACCCTAAAAAAATACCATGCTCCTTCAAAATTTAAAGATCTAGGTCTCCTGATTGGGTAAAAACCTAGTACATTCTGGTAAAAATCCATGGATTCCTTAACTGACTTACAAACGAGAGAGATGTGATTCAGAGACGTAAGTTGCAATGGGTTTTGGGAGCTTCCTTCCATTTTTTGATCTCTCTAAGAAACTAAGCACTGTGAGTAGGGATAATAAGTACATATGATTTGTTACGTACTGCCAGAAATGGCAAGACGACAATTTTGGAAACACTCAGTTAATTGGATTAAGACAAGAACTAGAATTTAATTTGGAGTTCAAATTATTTGATTACTTTCGAACTTAAGTAACAAGCCCAAATTTAATTTAAAGACGATAAAGTTGGGATTAATGGTTTAAATGTTATCTAAGAAGAAGGGTGCTTTCCATTGTACAAACTTAGATTTAGTCTGACTTTTCGGAATCCAGTTAGGGTAGACAAAATTACTCTATGAGATACTATATCATTTGTTTATTGCATTTGCATATAATTAATGACTAAACAACCTTGTTTGTTAATGTGTTCTTACGACTCCATCTCTTCTTACTGAGCTAGTTGAGCTAAGCTGAGCTAGTTGAGTTTACATCCCTACAGGTACAGAATAGTATTAGAAAATGTCTCGTTATACTTATTCACAGATTAGTCACAGGTTAGTTTCGATGAATTGGGAGTAAAGTTTTTTTGTTTTCTTTTGTATGAGAATTATAAGGTTTTTTAAGAGGCCTTATGCAAGCTCATAATTTCTTTTAAAAACTTGGGATTCTTGATGTACTTAAGATGATGTAATGAACTAATTTATATATAAATATAAGAAAATGTATTTTTTATAAAATGTTACTTCACGAGTCCATCTGACTGCTTCAAAACTAGTTGAGTTATGTTCGCCTTATATAAACTATACCTATATTAGTAGCTAAAAGATAGCTGTTAATTTAAGTTGGTTTATATGCCGAGATTATTAAAAAAAAAAAAAGAGAGAAGCACGAAGTTGGTTTGTAAATATTTTCTATGGATTGTGCGAAGGTTTGAAAGTAATCAAATAATTAGCATATGAAGGAAGTTTTGCTAAGAACAGGTTCAAGGATCAAAGAAAGCAAAAAAAAAAAAAAAAAAAAAAAAAAGACACTCACAATTGCCGAACGTGTTAGGAGAAAAATTGTTTGCAAAGATAATTGAAGATACAATCTCCTGGAGGTCTTGTTTGGATTGTTGGTAGGCCTCAACTCCTTTTATTAATTGTAAGAAAAAGAAATCAGCATATAAAATAGAAAGGAAATAAAGAAAAGTTTGAATCTTCAATCTCGTGGCTGCTTAATGAAAAGACTTGTCATCAATAGTGTGATGTTTGTTACCGTTGAAGTCTAGATGTGCATCATTCTCGTGTTGATTTGTTGACAAATGCCATATATAAAGTATAAGAAGAGAGGTGAAAATTAAAACCTAAAAATAGAACAAGAAGAAGAAGGAAGGGAAAGAAATATATCAACAAAAGAGAAGAAGCAAACACTTACTGCTCAAGTTGTTGTTGTCATCATCAGAAGCATGAATTCAACAAATAAGTATGCACATTTATAGCCAAGAGATGAAGATTAAAGATTTAGGTAAAGATTTATTGGATGTGAATTTATTAACATGATGTTTATTGACAAAATAAAATACAAGTTGATTTGGTGGTAAAATACAAGGAAAACATGATATGTCGAAGGAAATATGGTGGTTCAGTGTGGCTAACTTACTGTTTCGGATATGGATCATATGGAGAAGAGATAAGATATAGATTCATGCTAATACATGCAACACATATCTAGACTTAAAGACACCAAGATATTAATGTGAGCAGATTCTCGAGTCGTTGATCGATACGGGATCATCGAGACATATGGCCATACACAAAGCCACTAGACCAACAGCGTCCCAGCCTATAACATGCAAAACGAAATATACGAGTGATTGACTTCTATAAGTATTCTGGCCAAATATGTGACGGATATAATTTTACGTAGGGAAATTTAATTATATGAGGAATATTCATGACTTCTATTAGAAACCATGGAAGGAAAGGATGGAGAATATGTCCGTTTAATCCACGATGAAAGCTCCAAGGAAGATCTAATGCAAAATCGTGGTTGTATGTAGTAATTTTTTATCAGCATTTGGTTATGATAAATAAAAAAAAAAAGAAAAAAAAAAGTTATGAAGGCACATACTCTTCATGTTTAGCCGATGGGATAAGGATTAAAATATTTGAATTCGATGAGGTTGTATTTCTTTTCAAGATAATTTAGTGATATAATATGATGACATATTGGTTGGCTATAGGAGATTTGGGATTCAGGAAACGATTTGATTTCATCCCTCCCTGGTTCGAATCTACGAAGAAGGAAAATACAACGGTTGTGTTACTTCCACTCACTATTGCCTTTACTTCATGTTAAGAAAATGATCACTTAAAATCAAGATACCATTACAAAACGAGACAGATGATGTACACAATGGTATAATATTGAAGATTTAATCTATTGGAGTGAATTTCTCTTTAGAATGAGATGGGTTGTTAATGTTTGGTTGTAGCGTGATCTTATACTACCTAAGATATGATATTATCGTATCGTATCGTAGCGTTATCTTACACTGCCTTCTCATAATGTAATGTAACTCTTGTAATTTTTGCTTGCTTTGGAAGCTTTGCTCCACTTCACGTACCGTTTAGTTTACTAGTATAAATAAGATATATATATATATATATATATGTATATAATATGGCTAGATATGATATTATCAAAGCTTTAGATTTTTATGAATACTTCGATAGTTTTATTTTTTCTACTTATGCTCATAAAATGAGAAAGAAATACTAAGAGGAGCAAGCTATATTAATTTTATACGATGGATGCGAATCAATGTCATGAGAGCAATAAATCATTAGTGTAATACAAAAGCACATCGAAAAATGTATTCCATGGCAGCTAGCATATCATGCTTAACTCGTCAGCGATTCGAAAGAAATGTCAATTCCATAGATATTTAAGGTAATCAAGTAAGCAAAGTCAGTATTCAATACGTCTATATAACAGTTGAAAAAACAACTTCTACAAATGTATAAAATCTCCTTTAAATGTATCCTAGGAACTTTTAGTTAAGGAGTAACATGTAAAGGGTCGAAAATTATTATATTAGTTATTGAGTTAAACCTATTATTTATTTAGACTCGACTCATTGGATTATATACTCGACTCCTTAGGTTATGTGACAGGACCTAAAGAGTCTAGTTCATACATTGGGATGATTTAAGGATAATTGGTTTGGTGAGCTCAAAATAAGGATTGTTAGATTAGTCTATCTGCCTCCAACCTTTCTTAAATAGGTTTATGCACTCATGAGATAACCTTAAATTGAGCAAACCTCATCTCATCTATTGATTAATTAAATTATCGGACGGATGTTATTTTGTTCAAAAGTCTATAAATACCCAACCTTTCTTACTCATTTACAACTCTTAAAGAGAATAGAGAAATAAGATTGTTATGTAAAACCTTTACTCTTTAAAATCAAACAAGTTATTTAAGCAAAGAAATGATTTTATTCGCTTAAGCTATAAGGTGAACGTTTGAGGTCCCTAAAACTGTATTGTTTATCACTTGTGCATTTGAGACATTAAGATTGCCCGTTCCTCCTCTTTATCTTGTTCTTACTTAATTATCTCTCAAGGTGATAGTTTCACTTCACTTCTTTAAAGCTACGTGTAGTGCGTCACTCACTTAACACGTATGTGGCTACTCTAATTAAACCCCTACATCTACGATTAAGATAAGAAAAATGATTAATATTTTTTGAAATCCATTTAGGGTTGATTCAATGGTATGAAATTTGTGGGGTCTTAAATATATATGCCAACGCATAGCACTTTTGCAGATTAAAGAGCTACAGGATAAAAATAACTTGGTATTTAATGAACGTGAAAGTTAATTTTTAATTATTTTTCTATAAAATATGGAAAATTATATGCTAGAGAGTGAATAATTTGGATCAAATTTAAGTAAGGGAAGAAACTGTGTAATTATTTGAATAGAAAATGAATATTATATAAAATGATAAAAATATAAAATGAAATTATTAAAAGTGAGTTAGTATTGGGTTGGTAGGATATGATGTTGGAAAGTTTTTAAATAATGTGATTTGATGATAGAAAGTTATTGTTATAAATTATGGTTATTTAATTACTTAATTTTTAGTTTGGTAAAAAAAAAAAAACTTCTTAATTTTTAGAGTAGACTAATTTATGGAATAATTATATTATAATTATTAAATAATTACTTAATAACATATTAAATCAAATCCATTTATTTGGTTATTTCATGGACATACCAAATTAAAAGTCAAATAAATATAACTTTTTCATCTATTTTGTTATTAGGATTGTAGAAAAAACATCCATCGAAAGGTGTCCATAATGTGTGAAAGACGGTGAAAGAAGAAAAACTGCTCATGCTTGCCAAGGATAAAATAACAAAATGAGAGTACATATGTATCCTGTTATAAAATTAAATAATTAGGGAATTCCTATAAAGCTGAACTTACATACTTTTTACATTATTTATTTTTATAA
This sequence comes from Lumnitzera littorea, assembly GCA_024138015.1. NCBI lineage: Eukaryota > Viridiplantae > Streptophyta > Magnoliopsida > Myrtales > Combretaceae > Lumnitzera > Lumnitzera littorea. The sequence goes on along the minus strand of JAMXBB010000009.1, from coordinate 2,376,315 downwards.
AAATATTAATCAAAATATATTTTTTTAATATGTAAAATATATTTTTTTGAAACATTTTTTTTTAGAAGGTCATGAAGTTTCACTTCACAATTATTATACTTTAATCACTAACTTCATTATAATTATAAAATATAAACAAATAAGATACAAATAATATATAGAACATATATAGATAAAATATATATTAAAAAAATCCAAAATATGATATAGCACTAATATAAATACTTTCATTAATCTATTGAGGTAAATATTCGTTTGATATTGTAGTCGTACTAATATGAATTGAATACCAATATGATGATAATTATACAAATATGAATATATTCATATTAATGTTAAATTTAGTTGATATTGAAATGGATTTAGATTTATTCCGAACCAGAAGGCTAACTACATTTCGAAAAGGAAACAACAAAAATGGCCGTTAGAACCCTTTCTTCCAAAGCAAAAACCCTAACTTTTCCTTCGCTCTTCTTCTTCATCTCCAATCCATGCTCTCACTCTCTTTCCTCCTCCTCAGACCAAGACCTTCCTTTCCACCACCTCGTGAACGACATATCCCGTGTCTTAAGTGACAACCGTAACCCTCACCATGACTTACACAGCTCCCTCGTACCTTTCACCACCCATATATCCACAACCCTTGTGGAAAATGTTCTCAAGCGTTGCAAAAACCTCGGGTTCTCTGCTCACCGGTTCTTCCTGTGGGCGAAAACGGTCCCGGGTTTCAAACCCAGTAAGGAAAGTTACCACATTTTGGTTGATATCTTAGGAAGTAGTAGACAGTTCGCTCTGTTGTGGGATTTCGTTAGGGAAGTTAGAGAGCTAGAGGGCGGTTTCGAGTTGAGCCCTGAATTGTTTTGGATTGTTTTTAGGGCTTATGCAAGAGCCGGTTTGCCTGGTGATGCTATAAGGGCTTTTAATAGGATGGTTGAGTTTGGGGTTAAGCCTGGTTTGAAGGATTTTGATGCGCTTTTGTATGTTTTGTCCAAAAGAAAGCATATGAAGCATGCCCAAGACTTTTTTGATAAAAAGAAGCTTGAGTTTGAGCCAAGTGTGAAGAGTTATAGCATTTTGATTCGAGGGTGGGGAGATGTTGGTGGAATAATGGAAGCGCGTAAGATGTTCGATGAAATGACTGAGAGGGGATATGATTTGGATGTTCCTGCTTATAATAGTTTTTTAGAGGCTTTGTGTAAAGGAGGGAATGTGGATGAGGCATATGGGGTTCTTCAAGATATGGGTCATAAAGGGGTTGCTCCAGATGCTTGTAGTTACTGTACGTTCATTCGTGCATATTGTGAAGCGAATGATTTGCATTCGGCTTTTAGGATGCTTGATAGAATGAGGAGATGTGATCTCGTGCCAAATGTTTTCACTTACAACTGTATGATAAAGAAACTTTGCAAGAACGATAAGGTCGGAGAGGCTTACCAATTGTTGGATGAGATGATTGAGAGGGGGCTAACACCAGATGCGTGGAGTTACAATGCAATTCAGGCTTATCATTGTGATCATGCAGAAGTTAATCAGGCTACAAGATTATTATCTAGAATGGAGAAAGAAAATTGTATGCCTGACCGGCATAGTTATAACATGGTACTCAAATTATTGATTCGGGTGGGGAGGTTTGATAGGGCGGAAGAAGTGTGGAATCATATGGGTGAGGTTGGATTTTATCCTTCTGTTTCGACTTATTCCGTCATGGTTCATGCGTTTTGCAAGAAGAAAGGTAAGTTGGAGGAAGCTTGTAGATACTTTGAGACGATGATAGATGAGGGAATTCCTCCATATATCTCCACTGTTGAGATGTTGAGGAACCGATTACTGGGATTGGGATTCTTGGATCATATTGAGGTTCTTGCGGGGAAGATGGATCGTAGCACTTCTTGCACGGTAAAAGACTTAGCAAGCGCGATGAGAGGAAATAGGTTACCTAGGGGAGAAAGAAGGGAAGAATCAGAGCTTGAAAGTGAGTGATTAAACCAGAACAGACATCTGGGACTTATAAATAATTTTTCCGACATATATTTAAAATAGGACAAGATCCAGAAGGATTCATATTGACAAAGATCACGGTACGGAAGGAGAATGACGCACTAATGATACCGAGGTAATGCAATTAAAGAAAAATAAAAGCGGCAGTTTTGTAAGATGTTGTCCTTGGTTAAACAGATAGTAGTATCCTTTTACCTCAGTTCCCATACTGGCTTGGATGATTCCATCTAAATTTCTTTTGTAGATATTTTTGTAGGCTACAGTTGACTTGAGTATCATCTAGGTTCAATTATGAGCTTTTATGGGTTTCAGCTGCTGAACCCTTTAGCTGATACTGTATTTTAAGTTGTGCTATAATTTTCTCAGTGTATGTCATCCAATTTCTTGTTTCCTCGTGATACTGGTAGCTATAGCCAAACTCTGAATTAGCTAACAAATTTAAACTGTATTAAGTACTACATATAATTGCAAAGCACTGGAATAACTCCAAATTTTTTCCATATTGGGTTCCACCTTTCAGTTTTGGCAGCAATATCTGGTTGTGATGCGAAATCGAAGGCTTCTGTTTAGCTATTGAAAATAAGTCATTATGAGAATTGCAATATGATACTTCTGTAAGGAATTCGGGATATACTTAAGCGGACAAAGTAATTGTGATTTGTTAAATCCTAACAATTGATGACTCGTGTCGTATTCTATGTGTTTTTCCTGTCCATTACTACCGCATACCGTGTCTCCTTTGAAGAATTATCTTAGTTGAAGTATCTTATCTATATTTACTCCGTCTCTTATCAGAGTCTTATCAATGGCTTGGTTTTCTTTCTTGTTTCTTTTTTTTTTTACCCTTTTTTCTTTTGAATTGTATCTTATTTGTACCTAATATATATATATCTTTTTAAAATCTGACCTTTGAAAAACCATATGATATATCTTATCTATTTTGTTGTAAACCGAATGTTTGGATTATAATGAAATGTTTAATAGAGAATGAGAATTGAGAATTGAGAATTGAAAATTCACTTATTTTGAAAGGAAAAGTTTTAAAAATATATTTTATTCATTTAAAAAGAATTTCTTTATTTTTTATTTTCTAGTTTTTTCTCATTTGAAGTAAATAAGGGGTAAATAAGTCTATTTAATTTTATAAGAGGGATATATATATACTTAAGTCTTATACTTGTGGTATATCATCTATTCTCATACCATCCTTTTAGTTGCTCTTCATTTCCTCATTTTTTCTATTTGCCTCCTGCTTTCAGGTACTTGACTACGCGTTGATGATTGCTTGCTCTTTCTCTACAAGAATAATTGTCATACCTGCTGTAAATGACTTCTAGGTTTTCCTGGGCCATGTAAATCAAACCTCACTCATCAGGTATCACCATCCATTATATAGATTGCTCAATGTCATTTGAAACTTGAAAAAGTAATTTTCTTCTACCGTAATCTATCTTGGAGAAATATTGGTAGATTTCTGGCAGGATTATCACCGCTAATGATCCCGAAATTTGGAAAGAGATAGTTCTGTTGATGGCTTTACTTCTTTGGTGTTAACAAAATTACCATAGGAGGAGGACGGCAATGATTGATGAGATTGGGGCGTCAATTGGGCTTGATCATCCAAGATCAAAGCATCAAAATGCTCGTATGGCTTAGTAAACCATGATCATCATCCATAAAATTGTACCGCATAAACCTCAAAATTACAGATGCAAAAGCATTGTCTTGGCTATGCGCAGAAGCTGCCAAGTGAATGCAGACGGTAGTGTTGCTGCATATTTTGTGTTATACAACCACATGAAACTATTCCTAATAAAACGCATAAATTTGCTAGAACTCACAATCTAAAATTTCCAAGCACATTCATTTAGTTTCTTAAATTACTATGCCATTAAACATCTACTCTTAGACAATAGGATACTAATGACTGCAATCATACTAATAATGCAGTCAAACTCAGTGATGCCCTGAAGCTCTTGTAAAAACAAGAATCTGCTTCACTCTCTTGCACTGCTAGTGCTTATTCATCTGATTGACTTGCTGCTGGGACTGTAACATGTTGTGGACTCTATAGCATATGACTGAGCCATTTTGCCTATGAGTGAAATCAGAGGGAGACGCTCACAGTTGCATATCTCGATCGTGAAGCTATCGGGATCATGGAAGAAAATTTGATCCACATAAATTCCTCCTTCCTCAACCCTCGCAGGCACATAAGGGATTGCCATTTCTCTGAGCTTGTTCTCCAATGTTTCCATGCTCTCACATTAGACATGGAAATCAATGCTTTGGTTATAGCTTTAGAATAGAAAAAGAAATTATTTATTGGGTTTGAATGCATTTTGCAACATTAGGATTTCATTCATCTTTGAAATCTTCAATGAACTATACATCTGCGAGGCATGCATCTAAATATGAATACATTGAAGCTAAATCTTACCGGTTCTAATTTTTCCTTGTTTTTATTTCTTTTCATTTTTCATATTCATATGCAATAACTTTACTCATCAAAATCAAGATATTAGGTATGACTAATGATAGACCAAATAATCATGTGAAATAGACAAGCACTTGTCTCCATTATTAGTGGCATAAACTATGTACTAATGAAGTACAACATTCAAAGTAAAGAAGCGAGAGTGGGTTATTTTACAAAGGACAGTAGTCTTACGTTGTATATATTTTTCTATATTATGAGCATATTGATTGTAGGAGAAAGAACTTATTACAAAAGGATATAAGCTTCCTTGATCTAATATGTCGTTTCCCCCTTTTTATCTTCCCAGCTTTCAATTGCTGGTAATAGCATGAGGAAAGGTTATCAACGATGCATGGTTTGAGAGACCAAAGCATAACATGTCTTTTTGACCCTAATAACCATGTCAATATTTTAAGGAATATGCTTTTCTAAAAACCTTTCAATTTTTTTTTTTAAAGCTGAGAATCTTTAGTGGGTATTGCTTGAGGGTAGACTAAATGTCTACCAAAATTTAAAAAAAAAAAAAGAAAAAAAATGTACAGAAATATGAATTGTACAAAAATAATTATGGAAATACCATAATAAGTCGCATATTGTAGATGAAACAAGGGGATTTACAAAAAGCTATCTCGTATTTAAGAAATACAATATTATATAATTATAGTGGTGTTGTATCTTTAGGATATAACATACATGTAAATACATATATATTTCGTCTTAAAGGTGTGGTAGAAGTATTACCTTATCAATCTAAACAAAATATTCAGGAGTTCTGTACAGCGATAAATGGAAAAATGTGCCAAAGGGTATAGGCAGGCATAGCACCAACAATTGAAAAACAATGAAGAGTTATCGACAATTACCTTATGAAGAATGTAAAAGCTCACGGGATTTCAGCTTGGATGCATTTAGCACATCATTTGACTCCTGTAAAAAATTCAATATCATGCTACTATGATCTGGCAACATAATGCAACAAGGAACAGATCATGGCCAAAAAAGATTCAGTAAGTATAGATAAATATCATGCATGAATTCCAAAAGATACTTGTAGCTCATCGTCACCCAACTGATTAACAAGATTTTCTCTTCCCAATGATGATTTCTTCACTCCCACAGCTGAAAACTGCAAGCCAACCAAAACAAAAGAAAAAGAAGTCTTAGGATAAAAAATGATATAAGCCAAAGTCATCAAATAAGTCAAGTAAGAAGATGGAAGGAAAAAGAAAAAAAAAAGATACCATTACGTGAATGTGACAATGCAAATGCTACCTGTGCACAAATTGACAGCCCAACTGTGATTACTTAAGGTGGAAAAGACTGCCTCCAAATACAAGAATCATTTATCAGAGATGCACACATGCTGAAATATCAACACATATTTTCCTACAACCACTTTTCCGAATATTTCAAGTTTCTTTTTCAGCACAGGCTCAATTATGACACTAATTTTTGTCCACTATCATGGAACAGCACAAGTTGTTTCTCAAGCTAGTATTTCCACATAGGATAAGCTATAGCCAGGGTGCACAGCCAGACTTCACAGCATTGCCGTTTCAAATTTGTCTTACAAATTTGGTAAATAATAGCAGCTCCACTCAATCATACTCTCCCTACAACCTCCTGTTCAGGAGACTCGACATCTGCAACCAAGGTCTGTAAAATTAGTGAAGCCTCTGATCTCTGTCCTTGAAGCAAGTACTGATCCAATGTCAATGAATATTTAAGAGCTATCTGGAGTTCACTTTTATTCAATGTACAAGGTAGAATGCTCTCCCAATTCTTCAATCTTTCTCCTGAGCAAATGCCATTCAACATTGATGCAAACATGATTGAGTTGGGAGCCAATCCTTTTTTCATCAATTCATCATGCAGCTGCAGAGCATTTTTGACCATTTTGTTCTTGCAAAGGCAAACAATGATGGAGTTGTAAGCAGTGATTCTTGGTGTCCATCCATCAGAAATCCCCTCACTGAAAACTTTTAGAAATAAAGATTCCTGTTTTTGATATACATTATCCATCTTGCATACTGAACCTAAGTGGTTATTTGTGAATCCCTTGATTAAATAATTAAAGGTGACGCTGTTTGGTGTCCGCTTCTTTTGCAACATTTCCTCAAAAATGGATGCTGCCTCCACAAGCTTTCCTTCCTTACAAAAACTGCCAATGAGAATACTGTAAGTGACCACATTGGGCTCCAAACAAAGAGATTCCATTTCTCTCAATATGTCTTTAGCTCTGTCAGGGCAACCACTACGGCAAAGTGCATCAATCAACGATGTATAGGTGACAACGCTTGGCTGACAATTCTGCCTAGCCATATTTCTGAATATCCTTATTGATTTAAGAACGTTTTGTTGCTTCCCATAACCATCAACAATGGTTGAATATGTGAAGCTATCTGGAGGAAGATTTCCCCTTATCATTCTACTAAAACATGACATAGCATCCTTCATCATTCCAAATCTACAGAAACTCTTAATCATCGCATTATATCCTACAACATCAGGATTTACACCCTCTCTGATTGCAATCCCAAAGATCTCTTTTGCTTCTTTAAGGTTCTCATTTCTCGTGCATCCATCAACTAAAGTTGCATAGATATATTTATTAGGGAGTATTTTATGGTCCAGCATCTCAACCAGAAGAAGCTTTGCATCTGATAGTCTCCTCTTCTTACAAAGTCCACTCATCAAAATATTGTATACACATGCATCAGGCAACATTCCCCTTTTCATCATTTTCTCTTTCATTGTAAGAGCAATATCGAGCTGATCTGCAGCAAGTAAACCATGGATGAGAGTACTACAAGTAACAGCATCAGGTATCTCTCCTCTCTCCACCATTTCAATAAGCAACTTGAGGGCTCTATCACATTCCCCTAGCCTGCAATATGCTTGTATCAAAGGCGTATAAGTTAACTTGTTTGGCACCAAACCCTTCTCACTGGCCTCCTTGAGCAGTCCTTCAGCTTCATGTAACTTCCCCTCCTTGCACAAAGCAACAATTGACGTGTTATATGTCACAATATCTACCCCACAACTCATTTTGCTCATTCTTTTAATCGTCTCAATAGCTTCAGCACAATATCCATGCTTATATTTAGCATCCAAAACATTATTATAAATGTGAGTATTAACTGCAAGCCCTCTCTCCTTCATTTCATCAAGTAACCTGTTGATTTCTTTAAACCTTCCTAAAATGCAATACCCGTTTATAATTGAACCATAAGTTTTCTCTGTTGGCAAAAACCCTTTATTCTTCAACTCCTTGAAAAGTTCTACAGCCTTATCCATATCACCTCTCTTTACATAACCATCAATCAATGTATTATAGAAAACTACATTTGGAATACAACCACTTCCCCATCTATCCTCAATGACCTTCTGACCTTCCTCAACCTTCCCTTCCTTGCACAAGCCTCTAACCATTATACACACGCTATAATTATTGACAAAACCACACTCCCTACTATCTATATCAACCATTTCCCTGTACAGCCTCTGTGCAATCTCGACTTTCCCAACATTTACTAATGCAATTAACAAAGAGTTGCAAGCAAAAACATCAGGTATACGACAATGTATCCTCTTTGCCATATCATACAATTCAAGTGCCTTATGAGGAAACGTAGAATCCGAATAAGCACGTATCATAGTATTTAAAGCATCATATGTTGGCGACATGCCATTATTTTTCATGCCACTGAATATCGATTCGACTTCTGAAAACACTCTAGCTTTTGCGAGGAGCTTCAAAAGGGAAGAATAAGCAGTTTCATTCAAGGAACCATGGTAAAGTTGGTGTCTTAAAGAGAAATCAAAGAACTTCAAACCTAATTCTGGGTCGTAACATCTGTCGAACACATGGTGGGCAATGTCGGATACCAGGATTTCAGACTGGGAAAGGTGTTTTTGGAGGGTTTTGTCCAATTGGGTATCATGGGTTTTGAGTATTTCGATGATTTCATTGATGAATCTTTTGAGGTAGGGTTTGAGTGGAGATGTGGGTTTTTGATAGGGTAAGGGTTTGATGCGAGAAAGAATTATTTTTGACATCAGAAAGTTGGAAGAACAAGTGCAGACTCTGTTTGAAGTGAGCGCATGAACTAAGAAGAGAACATGTTCCGAGGTTTGAGGAGATGATATCCGACAGCTTTTACTTTCAAATATTGGTTTTGAAAATGTTATTTTTTCTAATGGAAAAAGGAAAAAGAAAAAAGGTCAAACTCGGAATTTAAAATTCTATCTCAAAATCACGATTTTATATTATTAAGAAACCATGACTTCATAACATGATTTCAAATATGATTTCAAATAGTTGAGATAATTTCTTATGTAATTATAAAATTATATTTATTAGATTAAAAAATCTACTACTTTACGTACAATTTCTTTTATACTAAATTTTTACAACATTCACCTTTTTACAACACTAAATTTTTATAACATTGTCAAGACATTGGTTTTGTATTAAGATATATTAGAGTTTGAATTCTCACTCTTTCAAAATTGTGTAACTTAGTTGGCGAAAAAAAATAATTGCAACACTTACTTTTTTAAATATAAACAATATATATAGAAAAATAAACTACAAAAAATAAACATCAAGAGCAAACCCCTCATTCCTCAATATATAACCTCCTTAGAAACCAAACTCCACATCCAAAACATGAATAGTAATACATTTCTCAACACCACTAGATGATAACTCATCACCAACCATCAATATGTGCTATGATCCCACAATTATTTATCAATACAAAGTTTCTTAGCCACAACAAATTATTAGTTAGAGTATGTGATAATAATCTAAGAGAAAAGGTTAAGAACACATCTAAAGATAGAATAAGAAGTTTTTCATTTATAGTCATACAATCCTCCATATATAAATTTGTACATAAGTGTATAAAGTGAAAATGAAAACAAAGGGAACAAAGAAAATAAAGAGGAAGCTAAGGTTGCTACCAACACCATCTCTTAAAGGTCTACGTATTTGGTTAAGTGCTAGGTAGGAATTGTACCATTTGAAAGATATCCAATTAAGTAATCTTAGCGTCGTTCCAACCTAGAGACAATGAGACATGGGAAGGACATATGCACATTGGTACAGGATTAGACTTGACCTACATAAGCTCCTTGCTAAGTCATTGGCTTGAGGTCCAAGTCGCTTCTTCTATAGAGTTTGGGGAGTCTAAATGTAAAAGCTAAACCTCCTACCTAAAGGTATCTCAAACAACACTAATGACAATGTAAAGGAACCTAGCTTGTAATATTGAGATATAATGAGAGTAAGAGATGGGTGAAGTGAGAACTTATGCCTAAGTGATTGATTGTCTCTGCTCTCCACAAGGTTATGTTTATGGCCCTACCCTCAATCATAGCCTTATCCTTGCCACCTATAGTGTCTTACCAGGGTAACTCAAGTAGTGAGTGGTCAAATACAATATTACCAGATCATGTCGATACTGCATCATCAAGAGTAACACCTTAGAATTAATGTACGGCTATATTCTCGTCCATTATCCTAAATAAGACATTGACATGTAGCATATGAGGAAAATTGCAAATTAAATAAGTCAGTATGCAACACTTATTGGTTTAGATGTAACGAGATGATAAAGCCAAGTTAGCTAATAAGCTATGTACGTAACATGTTACCTGGCATGTGTTCAAGTCTTTTTCCCTTTGTGTTTGAACTACTTAGCCAATATCTTAAAATCACTTGTTTCCAAGTTTTTGAATGAAAATAAAATGTATCCAACTATTATTATATTATAAACCATAAAGTACGAAATTGTTACGACTTTCACATTACTATGGGTTCAAGCCCTTAACAACATGTTTACATCTTATACACTCAAATGAATAATAAGGACGTTCTTATTAGTAGTAATGCATGTCCTCAATGATATGATAGTTGGATGGAGTGTATTATCATTTAGATGTTGCTTATATGGTAATAAATGCTTGCATACATTCACTAGAGTGTTTGTCATATATACCAGTTCACATCTTCTAATTAGACTAATTGACAACCCAATTTCTAAGTAATATTTGACATGTGTTGCACATCTATCCCTTGATTCTACTAGAAAGCTATTATTGTTATACGATGTGGAGTATTAAAATTGTTTTATTAATATATTGGGTCAAATCTATTATTTATTTTCGTTTGACTTTTTGAGCTAAAAGACGGTATTTAGGGAATCCCCTTCACTTTTCGAATGATTTAAGGAAATTTGGTTTACAAAACATGAATTGTTCGATTGATTCATTCATCTCCAACATTTTTTTAGGCAAGTTCATGTGCTTATAAGAAAAGCTATTAGCCTTAAGATTATTAGCAAGCTCACTAAAGATAATCATGACATGATTAATTTGTAGCTCACTAAGATGATCTAACGAATATTGTCAAACTTAAGAACCTATAAATACTTTCTCTTCATCAGAAAAATTTTTAGAGAGACAACATTGGAAAATATCTGAGAAATAATATTTCATTATAAGAATTCTACTCTCTAATATAAATAAGTAAACCAAACATAGAATCAATCTCACTTACTCAAGGTTTACGACCGACCACCAAGGTTTCCTAAGCTCCTTATCTATCACCTATACATCTAAAAATCCAAGATTGCATATTCTCTTTCCTATCATTATTTCCTACATCATCCTACTTAAGTGTTTCTCTTCTCTACATCACTACTCTTGAGGCACCATGCAGCATCTAACCTACCTAACATGTAAGTAACCACTACAAATTAAGCCCTTAGCATCTACATACAGTAGATGGAAAGCACGATGTGCTTGTAACGGCCCTATTTCATTATCTACAAACTAAGTGAGGCACACATTATGACACTTTAAATGAAGCTACTAGTCTACCTTTTGAGTTAGTTAACCTCAAACTTAAGTTGTTCAAATAGTTTATTAAATCAAGCACAAACTTTAAAAAATTTTACTTGAATAGCTCATGAATTTAATTGAGAAGCTTGAATTAAGTTTAAATATCCATAAAGTATAAGTTCACATTGTCACAAGAAACCAAGTTTGAACAAGCTTAAAAGTCTAAACATGTCAAGCCTAATGGTAAATCAGCTCGAGTGGTAAGTTGTGGTAAGTTATTTAAGTCTAGCTCGAGATATACTCAAGTAGTTTATAAAGTCAAGTCCTAACTTTATAATATTTGATTCAACTAGTTAACTAGCCTAATCCAACTAAAAGAAATTCAAATGTTATTCAAGTTTTAAGTTAAATTTGAATGTTATTCTTTTGCATATATATCAAAATACTAAGTTTAACCAAGCTCAAGCCAATTCAAACCTTGAAATTTCAAAACAAATTGGAGCTCCAGCTCAGAGCCTATTGCAAAATCACTTCGTATGAAGTTATCAGTTCCCTTACCAGTAGAGTGAAGCAGCCTAACATTCTTTTCAATGGCATCCTTCCGCACTGGTCGAGAGTGAAGCGCCACAATCCCATTCATCATTTTTTATTTACACAAACCAAAGCCCATAGCACTGGCAACATCTCACCAAAATTTTGCAGGAAAGAAATATTAACATAACTGTGTACATCGGGACTTCATCCCATATGTACTCATGAATCTGTAGACAAATCTAACAGAGCATTCCCACTTCACCCACAGAGCATCATGAAATGTAAGTGTGCTCTTTCTATAACTTACAAATTTCTTAGCATACGAGTAGAAAATGTTGAATAAAGAAACTTCATTTCCTTTTTCGTTGCCAAAAAGAGAGAGGAGAGCACTTACAAGACCACACAGGCTCTTACTACTAACTCCTGTCAACTCCTTCGAAATAACAAAAATTCATCCGTGAAATTTACAGTTGCAGACTTATTCATACCCTATACTCGATTCTGTGAGAATAGGTTCCATAAATTAAAAACCGAACCTACTCAACAATTTTAGTGTCCTCGTGAAACCTAACCAACCATACATGGTATGGTACCTCTTATTCAATACACACATTTATTAGGATGTAAATTAGCAATTGTAACTCTTTTGAATGTTAATTGAAAGAATCTATTTTGTGTGGAGACTCAGGTTTTCACCGAGACTGAAAGCCGAAAGAAAGCCTATCGGTATTTAAGTGAAAAAGAATATAGCAAGCGGAGAAACATCATCTCTTGATAAATCGTGCAGTGTCCAACGTCCATCACTTAACTCGCTATAAAAATCGTGAGACTGTATGTTTCCTCCGATTCATCATATTTCCACAATCTGCAAGATCCCAGACAGGAAATCTGTCACTCTTAAACTTATAGAGGATTTATTTGTGCTTATAAATGAAATGTTAAGAAGAAAAATGCCATATAAAATTAAGTAAATTGTGAATGCATCAAGAGCATTGAAATGAATATGCTCAAAATAATAATGTAAAATACTATGTGCACTGCATGCACTTGGGCATGCCTGGATGTCTGTCTAGTTATCTGTCTTTACTCGTATGTACATAAAGATGAACAAACACATAAATGTAAAGTCATTATCCAATCACGTTACATTGTTGACACTAAAATTGATATAAGCATGTTTCAACCAGCATGTGATCATACACTTTCAGTGACATGCATCAAAAGTATCCAATTGAAGAGGGCAACCACAGTATTAAATATTCCAAATTACAGCAACTCAATTGCCAATATTCCAAAAGTCTTGCATTTATACCTATATTAAGACAGTTGCTCCTTTACTCTTTTTATTCCAAGATCATGGAAAATGGTAATGTTTCAATAATCAGGTTTTCTATTGGTGGGTTACATCAAGATCTTTCTCGTTGATTTGAATGTAAGAACCCATCTTTAGGAAGTTGACTTTCACGGTTTAGGAAAGTATGACAGAGCACGAATGCAGTATTATCACAACAGGATAGCTCAGTATCAAAATCATGGAGAAATATAGGGAGCCAGATACATAGCAAGATACAGAACCATTGGGGTTGGGAGGTTTTTTTGGGTTAGAAGGGAGGGAGGGAAGGGGGAGGGGGTGTGGGGGGTGAAAGTGATCCTGTCAGAATTGTGCAAATTTAATCTCAGCATGATACTATGATATGCCTTACATTTCACTGAGTTCTTAAATTGAACAAACCAATGAGGGAGGGACATCATGCTCCAATCAGCATGGGCCAAACATGCCCCCCAAAAATGGTATATTGATGCTCTAGCATCAGTATAATCAAACATTTAGGAAAGCTGGCCTCTATTAAATAAAGAATGCTCCAATATTGAACAATTAAGGTACACAAGCAGTAGCACCAATAATCAAAAGTATCGAGAAGATTTATCTACGCAAAGCTTGTACAAAAGGTACTCCACAACATTCCAGCTAAATCCATCAAGCATTACAGTCATAATCCCGTAAACATGCCACCGCTATAATGATATGATGATTTTATTCAAGGATGACCAAACAACCTTCAAAGTCAGAAAGTATTAATGAAATGTTAAATTTAGAAAAATCAAAAGGTAATTGTAGCTCACCATTGCCCACAATGATTAACATGATCTTCTCTTTGCAATGGTGATTCCTTCACTCCTGCAACTGAAATTCATAAACCAACCAAAAGGAAAAAGGCCTTAGGATTGAAAATGATATTGGGTAGAATCAGTCAGAAAGCTTATTTGGTAATTGAATCATCAATAAAATTGAGTCCTGTAAAATTTAATGACATCATCTTTCATGTATGAAATTGAAAAAAGCCTAATGTATAGTAACTATCCTGATATTACTCTCTTATCATGCCATCCTGCATCTTGATGTATAAGTGAAATGTGAAATATGCTTTGGGTCCAAGACAATAAGTCAGTACTCAACTACACATCTACATATATTTATGTAATAACTATACAAGAACACAAATTCTTCTTTCTTATTTATTTTTCATCAAGCAAATAAAACTATGCCATCAGTTAAAAAAAATCCCTATTTAAAGATGGTGTTTCATCGATCGCCATAGCAATGCACGGAATACTTCAAAGTAAAGTGGTGTCTGTAACAGCAGAGCATGCACACATGAGCAGGCTGAAAGGGAAAGAGCATGAGAACAAGAAAGCTTACAAGCAGATGCAGAACTATCATCAGTTCAGAATTGCTTTCGCTTAAGTTTATTAACACACAACAGATTGATCTGCCAGAAAAAGCATGGGACCGTTGATAGAACATTCAGATACTGGAGCAGCAGCACAATGCAGATCTGAATCCGTCTAAAATAACAACAGAACCATCAACTATCCAATATCAACTCTTGGATATAACAGATTCAAGAATGCACATCTGACTAGAAGTAAAAGGTGGTGTCCTTTTCTTCACCAAGGTCATAATCATCTTGGCTTTACCAAGTTGCAGGGTAATCTTAAGGCCTTTGAGAAGTGCAACAATGGTATCCAAGCTTGGAAACCAATTATTTCTCATGCAATCTTTAGACATTGTGTAAGCCAAACTATAATCCCCTCCTTTACAAAGGTAATGAATCATGGTTTGGTAAATCAATATATTCGGTCGACAATGACTTGAGAGTAGTGCAGAATAGATCCTCTTGGCCATTTCTGGATACCCAGCAAGGAAGAACCCTTTGATGACCAAATTATATGTAATCTCATCAGGAATTATCCCGATACTCCGCATCAACAGCATCATATCATTCGCTGCCCATGCTCTCCGTCTATTTATCAAATACTCAATTCTAGCATTGAATGTGGCCACATTTGGAAAACAACCCTTGTGAATCATCAGATTCCACAAGCCATTCCCAATCTCCCATCTATTAATCTTGTAGAATGCGGACATAAGCGTTGTGTAGGTAAAAACATCAGGTTTAATCCCCAGTTCCTCCATCTGTATCATCATCAAATAAGCCTGATCCATTAAGCACATCTCAACCAAAGCCTTAATAACAATATTAACAGAAATCACGTCCAGCTCAATGCCAAACTTCTTAACTACCTGGAAAAGCTGCTCAATCATACCCAAATCACAGGTCTGCGTCACAACAGTCAACACAGCATTCAAAGATTTCACAGTCCTTTTACACCCGTACAAATGCATATTGTAGAAGGTATCAACTGCGTGCCTTATCATCCCTGCCTCACCATAAAGCATTATGATCCTTACTATAAAACCTTCACGACGGCCTTGAGGAAGGGATTTTTGGTGCTCAAGCAATTGTTCAATGTAATCAAACCTTCCGGCACCAGCTAACCTAGCAACAGTATCTTCAAATGCAAAGCTATTCTCAATGACAAGTCTATTGTGGGAATTGGCCCTGAATAGGTGAAACAACTTTTCTGGGTCCCTTTCCTGTTTGAGCTTAATAAGGGCTGGTTCTTCTAAAAGTAAGGGTTTCGTTTCGCCGTTAATACAAGAAGACACGGATGACGGTGGAGTCTTCGACGAAATGGCAAGGGCTGCACTGCAGATTCTGCGTATGGGCCGCAGAGAGAGCATAATGTTCTGGAACAAAGCTCAATATCAAACAACCCCATACAATAATAAACCTATGAACCAAAGCAGTACTATGCCGTAGCCTTCAATGCCCATTAACACATAACATAAGTTCAAGCCAAATTAAATAATGGGTGTAAGACTTATTTAACCAAATCTTCAATGCCCACAAACCCTAATTCGAAAGCTTGAGTAAATCCTCACTTTCCATCAATAAATCCACAAACTTTAATCAACACTTATACGAATAACTCGAAATAGAACACCGGGTCCTGAGCTATATACTCAATACATCAATGCCCACATAAACACTAATCGAGACTTGACAAAATCCTCACAAAACTTCACTTTTAGTCAATAAAGCAATCGACCTTAACCAAAATTCCTCGAAAAACTATGAAAACAAATAATGGGTCTAAAGCTATACAGCCTAAACCTTCAATGCCTATGACAAATTTTGATAAAACCCTACAAAGCCCAGAAATAAGGAAGATGGGTCTCAATATTTGGGCACGTATTAGTGGGAAAAAAGAATAAAAATGGGTTTCTTAAGGAAGTTAGGATAAATTAGGGATCTAAGGGAATCGGCTGTTCGTTGGGTTCTTCCCTGATCGAAATTGAAGCTCGGTGGAACCCTTTGAGATGCGTATTTGGGATGGACGGTTGAGGCTTTGCCACGTCATAGAAACTCTAAACGCATGGTTCGGTAATCGGGTCAACGTCGGACTTAAATGAGTCTGTGGGCGCGGGCAGGGTGTGAGTTGGTTTTATGGGATTTTATTTATGGGACTAATCACTTTTTCCCCATAATTGCATATTAGTGCGTGTGAAAAAAATATTAGAAAAATCGAGCATAATGTATATTAAAAATTATACTATAATAAGAGATTAAAATCTTTCCCATTTCCACATTATGATCTGTCTGGAATTTATTAATGCTAAAGTAAATAGAATTTATCAGCTTATTGAAATTAACTGTCAACTGTGGGTAAAAATAAGATGGAATGAATTTATTGGTAAAATATTAATTTTCAGGAAATGTGAGACCAATTTTTTTTTACACTTTTAATATTATAGAATAGTTATGATTTAACGGAATTCATGACGTGAACATAGATGAAGGGGGGTAGAAAAGGCAAGCACGGAAAGGATATAAAAGGGAAAAGTTGTATAAAAGAAAAGGTAGAGTTTGAAAGTCAATTAGTGGAGGTTGAAATTATTAGAGCTAAGGATATTAAAGTGGAAGACAATAGCCATGACATTGCCAAGATAGTATTAAGCTGGAATTTATCGGGGATTAGGGGAATCTTAAACACAATAACTAATTTTAAATGCATCATCAGTACAAGCTACTTTCTTATAATTTTTCCAATAGCAATATATATTTAAGCCTTTAGTGGTATTTCTTCGGTGATAAAGCAAGCAAGTAGATCCAATGATAGGCTAAGACTACAAAGTAAAATGAATGGCTGGTTTGACCAACTAAGGATGATGAAATTAGAGAAGTTGTGCCCCAACTTGGAAGATTGAAAGCACCATGTTCTAATCATTTTTAACAAGCTATTTCAGCAAACATATCGGCAAGTAGTGGGTCCATATATTTTATATACTCATAAAATATTTTGTGTTATCTAGTATTTTCTCACCCGATTTTAATGAAACATACATTGCTCATATTATAAAGTAACTCAATTTTGTCCAATTAATGTGTGCAATTTCGCTTACAAAATTATTTTTAAAGTCTCAGTCAAATAGGCTGCAATCATTCTTAAATTCTATTATTACCCCCTTCTCAAAGTACCTTGATTGATCAAAGATAATATGATAATGGCTCATGAAATATTTCATTTTTAAAAAACTAGAATAAAAATGAAAAAAAAAGAGAGTATTAGGCTTCAAAGATTGCTATATTTAAGATGTACTAATTAAGGTGGTTGTTTCTTGAGATCATAATGAGTAAGATGGACTATTATAGTAGATGGATTAATTAGACAAAGAATTATCTTACTTTGATGGCTAATGGAATGAAAATGGGTTGTATTAAATTAATTAGAAGAATTAGACAGAAGACTCTTTTATCTCCTTATACGTTTCTCTTAATGGCTAGTTGTTTGCCATAATGATTTGCAAAATCTAATCATGTAAGTTTTTTTAATTGAGATAATGAGTAAGATGGACTATTCTAATGGATGGACAGTTAGATAAAGAATTGTGTTACCTTAGTAACTTATAGTTTGATGGCTAATGAAATGAAAATGGATCATATTAAATGAATTAGAGAAATTAGACAGAAGATTCTTTATCTCCTTATATATTTCTCTTGATGGTTGATTGTTTCACAAAATGATTTACAAAAGCTAATAATGTAAGTTATTTGATTGAGATAAGAGCAAAGAACTCAAGCTTAGTCCTTACTTATCTCCTTTTTGTTGATGGTCCCTTTTTTTCTTGTAATCTATAAATGTTACAAATTCTTTATGAGTATTATAATGTGTCTAGGTTGATTGTTAATTTCGAAAAATCCTTGACTTTCTTTAGTAAGGTTGCTACAAAGGAAGTTACAAAAAATCACTATGACTTACTTCAAATGAACCGACAAAATAACCCATGTAAATATCTAGGATTTCCAACACAATGAAGTAGGTCAAAATGTTAGATTTTAGCTTATGTAAAGGAGAAAAATCTTGCATGACTTACAAGGATGGAAGCGAAACCTTCTATTAACAACAGGTAAAGAAGTTACACTTAAACTTGTAGCTTATGTCATATTTACCTACTTAATGAGTGTCTCTAGTTTCCTAAAGAAATGGGTGCCAATAAGTTAATAATTTAATCTCAAATTTTTGGTGGTAAAGTTAAATACGGGAAAGAAAGTTTATTAGGAGAGTCAAAAATTGTTGTCAAAGGCTAAGGATAGAGGAGGATTGGGTTTTAGAGATCTTTAAGCTTTCCTTAGCAAGCTAACTTTGAGAATTGTGCAAATTGAATGCCCTTTAGGTAAACTATTAACAAGTAATTTCACTAATATGACTTTTATAGATTTTTAAAGAGGGGGGCAAAGCATTCAATTAGGAAAAGAAAACATAGCTAGAGAATTGACGTTGTGAGTGGAAGATTAAGGGGATGTAAAATTTTGGCTAGACCTTTGGATAACATCAATAACCTTAACCTTAGACATATTGAGCTTTTGCTATAAGTAAGGAAATTGATTAATGTAAAGGGTTGATGATGAAATTTGAGTTACATAAGCCACTTTGATTGAAACAAAAATGACAATAATTAGTAAGATCTGTATCTTGATTGAGTCATCAATCAAAATATCGACTTCTATAGCCTGAAGAAAAACATGAGGCCTCTCAATCAAGAGCAATTGCCATAGTATTTTTTAAAATATGTTTGTGAATGAAGCAACTTCAATATCTACTTCTTATGTGATGGATCATGAAGTATGGAAAGCAGTTTTGGCATCCAAAATTGTTAGTCAAAAGGTAAATCTCACTTGTGGTGTTTTGTATATTAATTTGTTAGCTTCTAATTAGAATTGATTTTATAGGAAAATTAAAGCTAATTCTTTGTGCAACTTTTATAATCAAATTGAAACTTCAGAGTACCTTTATTTACAATGTAAATGGGTCAAATCCATATGGTTTGCTTATTGTAATTTTTTAATAATGGAGTGCAATATTTTTGTAATAAATGGTTAGAGGATTTTCTATCTTTTAAGACTATAGACATTACAGCTATCCAGAACATGCTTATCAAAATCGGACTTACTTTATGAAATATATAGAAGTATTATAATTACTTACATCTTTACGAGGAGCTTCCTAATCCAAGGAAAGAAAAGCATAAGGTAATTAAAAATTATTTGCTAGGTTTATGAATTCTTTATTAAGTACATTTCATTAGTTGTCAGTTTACTGCTTTGCCATTCCTAATAGGGTTGGCAATCTTTTATTAATATTTTAATTATTCAGTTTATGAAATTAGTTATTTAGAAACCTCGGAGGATTCTCTTTAAACTGTTCTTATCAAGTCCTTTATAGAAAGTGACAAATAAAAACTCTTTTAGTTTTACTAATTATGTATAATGCCAGTCGATTAAATTTAAAAACCATGGTTAGTTCTAATTGTACCTAATATCAATTAGAACAAACTTGCTTTGATTTAAATATTAGTGCATAATATTCTTTAATTAAATTGTCTACATTCATTTTCTTTTTAATTCCTTATTCATTTACATCAATAGCACAAAAATATAGAAACCACGTATCCCTCAAATTTTATTGTTCACTGTTCCATTTTTATTGCCTATACTTATTCAGATTTATCCATATAATTTCCCCTTTAATAATTTAGATTCATGTTTATGTAATGATTTTGGACTACTTGCCCTTTACTTGATCCTCAATATGTTTGGGGCTTATTTTCAGGTGTAATCAGAATCATTACACCCCTTAAACCCTATCATGGACTTAAAATCCTCAATCTTGTTCTTATCAGTCTCTAAATCATGGAAAACATGTAAATAGTTGCATTTCGTAAGTTAATATCAAATTCGATATATGTAAATCTCAATTTTACTTGTGTAATTTTGAGGAAGTAGTAAGAAAATGTAATAGAGGGTTGATGTGTTGTGGAGTGTTGTTTGATAAAAGAGAGGGATATGATTTTCTTTTTGTTTGTGGTGCAATGTAAAGGAAAGTAGCTTTTCTGAGTTTGTCAAAGAAAAGAACTAATACAAGAAAATCTAAGGTACCCTTATCGGCTACACTAGGAAATTCATGGCATTCAATTTCACTATGTTGCTCTTTAAGTTCTCCATCTAAAATAATATACTTTTTGTTGAACTTTTAAAGTCTATTAACTATTTAAATATATGTCATAAATTATGAATATATAATGGAAGAATGAATTTTATTAATTTTGAATTTCAAAATTAAGCCATATCCCCTTATTTATTTCTCTTAATTGTTGAAGCTCTCTTGATGATGATCCTGAAAAAAATAAGAGTTTAGGACATATTAAGCGCATAAAGATTGGAATAAGAAGTCTTGAACTGACCAATCTTTTCTTTACAAATGATTATTGTAGAGGGCTGAAAATTGCTATATATATTATTGATTTAAGCTCATTATTTATTTAGATTTGACTTATTGGGTTAGATGATAAGGTCTAAGGAGTTCAGTTCGTATATTAGGATGATTTAGGAGGAATTCACTTAGTAGTCTTGAAATAGGGATTGTTGGACTGATTTGTGCATCTCGAACCTTTCTTAGGCAAGCTCATATACTCATGAGAAAGGCTATTGGCCTTAAGCCCATTAGCTAACTCATTTAGGATAGCTCTAAATTGAGCAAACTTTATCTTATCTATTGATCACCTAGATGATCAAATGGATGCTATTTTGCCTAAGATCCTATAAATGCTCATCCTTTCCTACTCATTTACAACTCTTAGAGAGAATAGAGAAACAAGTTTGCTCTGCAAAATCTCTGCTCTCTAAAATCAAATAAGCGATTTAGGTAAAGAATTGATCTCATTTACTCAATCTATAAGATGAATACCTAAAATCCCATAAGACTGCTGATACGAGGCAAGCGCACCTATCAATTTTAATATAGTCGGATATGAGTCCGAGTCGNTGCTATAAAATCACTATATAAAATATGTTTAAAATTAGAGTTATCAACTGCCTTATCTGTCACTTGTGAATTTGAGATACTAAGATTACATATTTCTTCTTTCTGCCTTGTTCTCACCTAATTATCTATTCAAGTAATAGTTTCACTTTACTTCTTTAAAATTACGTGTAATGTGTCACTCACGCAACAAGTATATGACTACTCTAGTTAAGACTGCCTTATCTGTCACTTGTGAATTTGAGATACTAAGATTACTTATTTCTCCTTTTTGCCTTGTTCTCACCTAATTATCTATTCAAGTAACAGTTTCACTTTACTTCTTTAAAACTACGTGTAATGTGTCACTCACGCAACAAGTATGCGACTACTCTAGTTGAACCCTACATCTACAATTACCTAGTCTTTGTATAAGCTAAAAGGTCAAGTTTGACAAGACTCAAGAGCATTTTAGATTTGTATTACAAAGCTTTGTTCCACTAGATAAGCTATCAAAAATCGTTTATGACTTTTAGCAAAAATGCCTCTAATGAATCTTATTATGGTAAAATGGGAATTAAGAAAGATTACAAGCCCGGGAAATACTTAAGGCTACTAATGGAGTGGATATGGTCTAAGAATGAGGCTATGTGTTTTCTTAAGGAGGAGAGGTAAATTTGAGGGATGGAAAAGCTTATTGCTCTCCTTAGGAGGTAGATAAGTTTTAAGAAAAGCAATAGGCTTTACCATTCCAATGTACTCGATGAGTGTATTCTAATTTCTAAGGAAGTGACATAAGTTACCTTTTTGATGGCTTGATTTTAGTAAGGAGAAGACTACATAAAAGGAAAAATTTACTCAAAGAGTTAGTTTCTTGGTTTTAAATATTTGGAAATGTTTAATAATGCTTTGTTTAAAAAGATGTTTTAAGAAGTTTGCCACCCTTAAAGTTGATATGGATATCTTCTATCCCCGGAGGTGCTTGACGAGTTCCGCATTACGGCTTTTCCGGGCGTCATCCCTAATCATGTTCTGGACATTCTTTGGCTTCCTATCGAGGTACATGATGATGCCCTTAAATATTTATACTATAATATGTTGTATTCTTTAGATGATCAGGGTTGCCTAAAACTAAAAATGAATCTATGTGATGAAATTCGTCATAGTGTTCTTTACACTTATGTTTATGGTACCTTAATTACTATTGCTCTTGAAGATATCTGTGATTTTATTGGTGTTGCTGTTGGTCGGATGGACGTAAATTTAAATTACTATAGGGCCAAATTCTACGAGAGAGCTTTTAGATTTAAAGGCATTAGAGCAGATTAGGGAAAAACAAAAAATTTGGTTGCCATCCACCTTGACCTTAGGACAAAAATCCTCCATAATATTGTCATTCACAGCTATCGTCCTCATTGAGGCCAGCAATCCAACGTCACCCTTTAGGACTTATGTATTTTGTATTATTTAATAATGAATAAGTAGATTAATTTTTTCAGTATTGTGGTCCAATGCTTTAAACATGTAACTAACAACCCATCTCAACCTTTTCTTTGCTTTGGGTGATTAGTTACACAATTGGTTATAAGAAAGGGTGTTCAGTTTCCTTCCTCTCTACGGGTAACTCGAGTCAAGCACCTAGAATTAATTGATGTTTGTAGGGGGATTTGGAAGAAATTAGGAAACAATTGGGTTAGGAAAAAAGACCTTCCTCCTCTTGATCTTGCCTCTACAAGTAGCCTACAGGAGCCTATTATTTCTTTTGATGAGCCAAGCAGTCTTAGTGCTCATACTCACTTTGGTGCAGCTCCAAGCCATGTTCTTACTCCTTTACCTAAGGGTTCTTCTCATCAGCCTCTATCGGATTTTGGGTTTTCATCTTTTGATCTAACTACTCCTCTAGCCTCTTAACATCCTTTTTATTAGTACTCAAAGATGCACTACAATCAACTCCGGGAGGATATTCATGATCATTTACATAACGAGTTTCAAGGGCTCTATAATCATTTCCAACTAAACTACCATTGCCAATCTTGCCCTTTTCCTTCTCCAGCTTAAGATGATGATCCTCCTATCACCTAGTGATGTATTCCGGCTTTCTATCTTTGTTTATTTTTTTTTTCTATTTTGTTTAAGGACTTAGCCTCTGGCTACTTTATTTCTTTTGAGACCCTTGGTTCTTGTTGGACCTACTTTTACTAGTAGATACTTGTAGCCTTTGTAATTTCTTTACTAAACCTCTTGTGAACTCTTATTCTACATGAACTTGCTTTGCTATATGTGGTTGTCCATTGTCAGCTGTTTTTGTGCTCTTTTTGAGCCTTATCTGTTTTTGTTTTTCTTCTTGCAAGGAGCATATTCTCCGATATAAGTTGTAACTCTATCGAAATTTCGACTTGAATTTTCTTCCCTTTTCACTGCCTGGATCCTCCTCCTTTTTATGTGGCCAAAGGGAGAGAATAATTTAAGTCATCCATAGTCATTAATTGATTAATTCAAGTTGATAGTTTAAATTTTTACAATTGCCTAAATTTGATATTTTTATTGATTGGTTAATTATAAGTAAATTGGTTAATAGTCATTCCTTGTTAACTCCTAGACAAATACATTATAGCTTTAGCAAATTTATTATATCGACTTATCATGAAAAAGATCAATTCTCAACTTTTTGCTCAATCTTATTCAATCATTGATTATCTTGAATTCCCATGATAAATTGAGGGGGAGCTCTTAAAAGAGTTTTGTTCTCATAAAAAAGGGGGAGATTGTTGAACTTAGGGCTTATTAATTTGATTTTGATGAAAACAAAATAAAAAGTGTATATCTAAAAGTATTGTTTTTGAAGAAAACAAAACAAGTAGATGATTAAACTAAGTATTACTTGATTATATTGCGATAATTGAATAAGATCAATTAGCTTGCTTAATGATTAATTATATCAATTATCTTTACAAGAAATTTAATTTTTTGAGTGGTGATAAAATGATTTTGAAGTTAGATTGTAAAGAGTATTTGTTTATTGTGTATGAAAAGAATTTTCAAGTGATATTTAACCTACCGTGTTAATGACTTAAAGAAGAACCAGGCTAGCGATATAAAGCCTTCAAAAACACAAAGAAAAGCATACTGACTTGGAAGAACCGGTTTACTGGTTCACTTGCCGGTAGAGTAATTTTTACTGATTTGCCGGTAGTTAAAAGTTTTGGTATGTAGATGAGTCAGTTTTAAGTAGCCATTGAAGTATTTAATGCGTGGCAATGGGAAGAATTTAATAAGTTGTTATAAAAGTTCAACTACCTAACCAAAGACTTTGAAGATCTGATATTCTACCATAACTTAAAAACATTCTCTTATATTCTTGAGCTTATATTCACTTTTCTTTAGTCTCTTGTATATTCATTTGTTATTAAACAAAAAGAGACATAGTTGTATATTTAAAAGTCTTCACATTTGTAATCTTAAGAGAAAAAAGTGATACTCTTGAGTTAGTTATGTGTAAAAGAGATTGTGTAAACTTGTATAATTCTTGAAGCAATTGGATTGTGAAATCAATAAATTGAAAGTAAAGTCCTCGGTTGGAGGCATTATGTGTTCATAAAGATTAGGGAGCGATCCGAACTCTACGTTAAATCCGAGCTTGATCTTTTTTATCCTTATCTCTTTAATTTCTGTATTTATTATTGTTTTATTGTTGCTTTGATTACTATCATTATTGCATATAGTCATTTATATTGAAAAAGAATTAAAATTTGTCTTTAAACTCAATTCACCTCGTCTCTTGAGTTTAGCCTAGTGTTCTTTATAACTTATAAGCCAAGTTGATTCGTTTTACCCACATGTATACCTCTATCATTTAAGCATATGAACTACTATTTTGAAACATTATAACTTAAATATTACTAGAGTTTAGGTTCATAAATTTTAGAATATCTAATAAAAACGATGAGAAGTGCAAATTATAGTCGAATAATATAGAAAGCTAATAAATTATATTTCTATACTTTTGTGCTCATGTTTTAATCTATATATCTCATTTATGTTGAGAATAAAAGAAAAGAAAAATTGAAAGTAACACATCCTAACCAATTGCAAAAAAATAACCTAAAACAAAGCTCCAAAAATATAAATAAATAACCTTCAACAATAACTGAAAATAAAATTAGGGCAGTTTTCTTAGCTAATCTTTCTATTAGAGGCAACCCTACCGAACTTAACTGACATCCCACCTAAGAATCATCCTTCACCATCCAACCCCATCTTCCTTATCTCCCTCTCCCTCTCTCTCTAAACCAATATGTTCCCGAATAACCTCGTACCGGGCTGTCAAAGGGGGTGGACACGTGCCAAGCGCACTCTTCCCTCTCCAAAATGGGGTTGCCGCCGTCGGACATCGAAAGCGGCCCTTATAAATCTCACATTCACCACCGTCCTTCTCCTCCACATCATCACTTTCCTCCACCACCACCACCACCACCACCTGGCTCTGAACAATGGTCTCCATGGCTTATCCCCCTTATCTTCGTAGCTAACGTCGTGATGTTCGGCGTCTCGATGTATTTTAACGATTGTCCTAAAGGACTCCCTGATCCGCATCAATGCCTCATGTATCCTCAGCTTGGTAGATTCTCATTCGAACCAAGAAGGATAAATCCTCATTTTGGCCCTTCTATTGCAACGTAAGTTAAAATTTTGTAGGAACCTTTTTTCTTTCCGTTTTCCTTGTTTTCTTTTCTTTCCAATCGTTTCATTTTGATGGTATCAGTTCATTCTAATGATAATCGGAGACTTTTCTGTATGTGCTTCATGGACAAGTTTTCCCCCTTTTCTTTTCAACGTTTAGCACATTGCGATTTTTGGGTAATATGGCGATGATTGTTCTGAATTGGGATCAATTGGGGAACAAGACTTTTATGGTTGAGGGGTGAAAGTAACTTCTAAAAGAAAAATGATGGAAACTATGTTTATTTCCTTCTTTAACTCAATTTGGAGTGCGGGAGAGAAGGGGGCTCGCCGCCAAAGACAGACCTCGTGTTTCTGCTGGTGGTTTTGTTAGCTGGTGGTGGAAAGTGGTAGGATGCAAATACTGGTGGAAAAAAGATTCAATATTACTATCACGCTACGGGTGGTTTGATGAGTAGCATACAAGTAGTATTAAAATTTTGATATGTTTTTTTGATAAAATGTTTGGTCGATTATTTAGCAACAGAACAAAGCTTCAGCACCGAAAATTCGTGCGGTGGTTTCGACATTGTTCCTGTAGTTTTATCGTGCAAAGTTTAGCATTGCTTGTTGCAAATCGAATTTATATGGTTGATATTTATATAATTCATACTCACTTCTCTTGCTTCACAAAAATTTGTAGGCTGGAGAAATTGGGAGGCCTTGAACGAAAACTCGTCGTAGAAAAAGCCGAAGGGTGGCGTATGTTTTCCTGCATGTGGCTTCATGCTGGGGTCATTCATTTGGTAACAAATATGTTGAGCCTCATATTCGTCGGCATCGAGCTTGAGCGGGAATTTGGATTTTGTAAGATGTAACAGCGACGTAGTGATATCTTCTGTTTGCACCCTTTTTAATAACGTTTACCTCCTATTTTTTATTTTCTTTTTAACAATTAAAACAAATATTCGCTCCCTGTTGTGTAATCTTTTCCGAACAATCGGTGAGATTCAGCCTTGATATTGAATAATTTCTCTTTTTGCAGTGAAGATTGGAACACTGTATGTGCTTTCGGGTTTCGGAGGAAGTCTGTTATCTACTCTCAGCCTTGATCAGGACACGAAACTATCGGTTGGTGCATCTGGTGCGTTGTTTGGCCTACTGGGTGCTATGCTTTCGGAGCTCATCACGAACTGGACAATTTACGCGAACAAGGTAACAATTCTTCCATAACTAACTCTCTGGCTTCCTTCAGGTTTTAAATTTTTACGGTGATCTGATAAAAAAAACTCAAGCTTCTTGTTTCTATATGTTAATAACTAAACAAAAATGCGGTAACTAGGTCGGTAGCGTCTCTGTATCTCATGCTTCGATACTACGACGAGTTTTAAATTTTTACAGTGATATGATACAAAACTCCATCTTGTTGTTTCTATAGGCTAATAACTATGGATGGGCATAGAATGGATTGGTTCGGTTTCCTTTAAACCAAACCAATTCATATCATAAAAATACGATTCGGTTTTTTGTAACTTTAAATCAAACCGTAAGATTTAGATTGAGAGTTTTTTTAAACCTTAAAATTTCAATTTGATTTAATTTGATTTAAGGATTGAATCGTATCTTCTAGTTGAGAAAAGTATATTTATGAAACATATAATAATAAGTATTGAATTTATTTAAAAATAATAAGTATTTTCATATAAAGTTGTTTTTTTCTTTCCATCCATATAAAAGTTGATGAAATCAATATTTACGTGGCTAAAAATTTTTTATAAAAAGTATTGAATTTATTTAAAAATAATAAGTATTGTCATATACTTTTTTTTTTTTTTGCCATGCATATAAAGGTTGATGAAATTAGTATTTATTTGGCTAAAAATTTTAAATTATTTGGTAATAACAAATTTTATTTATAAAAGTAACATATAGTATAAACTTTGAGTTAAATTGCATATATAATTTTAAAGTTTAATACATACATATTCAATAAATATCAATAAAAAATTCTTTTAAAGGATATTCTATAACCAAAGACATTCTTTAATTGAAGTAAGATAATATTATATTTCTTATAAAACGGTTTCGTTCGGTTTATTCTTTTAAACCAATTATAAATTTTTAATATAATTGGAGTTAAAAATTTTTAAAACTAAATCATAAGAAAAATCATATTTTCGATTTAGTTTATAAATGGATTTGATTTAGCTTTTTTTTTTCTTTTTTCCACCCCCAACTAATCATATCGAAGTTACGGGAATGGCATTGTTTAATCCTTTGTCTCCCTGTCAGTTTAGTGTTGGGCTCTCTTCACCCTATTGCTTGTTGTCATCATAAATTTGGCGATTGGTCTGCTCGCCCGTCATGTTGACAACTCAGCCCATATAGGAGGGTTCACGGCGGGATTCCTCCTTGGATTTGTTCTTCTGATACGACCACAGTACGGGTACGTGAGTAAGAGGTACATCCCCGCAGGATATGATGTTAAGCATAAGAAATCCAAGCACAAGTGCTACCAATATTGCCTGTGGGTCACCGCTCTACTTCTGTTATTTGCTGGGTAAGTTCATACTTAATTAGTTTCAAATAGATAGTTTCGAAATATTTAACTTTAGTAAAGTTTTATAATCTAAAGGTATAAATGTTAGTCTCTTAATAGGACGGATCAACTTCAAATCTCTTATTCAATATTCATTTTCCGTTTTATAATTACTTAAAAAAAATACATAACTCGTATAGGAATCGTAAATGTTTTGTTGTATACTTACGAGTAGTTCAGAACATTATTAAGATTTGAAACTTTGGCCCATTAGGAATGAAATTACTTCATTAGTTTGTAAATAATTTCAATTTATAATTAAACTCATGTTGCCTTGTTTGTTTGGCAGTTATGCCTCTGGATTGGCTAAGCTCTTCAGTACTCCAACATAAAAAACGAATTACTCAACTGCAAAGCATCTTTATCGATGGATTTAAGGTAAGATTTTCCATCAAAACATTGTAAAGTAACTTTTTTTTTTTTTTTTTAATTTATATCACTTAAAATGTACCCTTTTTCTTTTTTCTTTTCTTTTTTTTTTTCCTCTTCTCTTCCATCCTATTATATATTCATGTATACCTATGCCCAGTCTTATTGTTGTGCTTTCTTTTTCTTTCAAGGTACAGATACACAATGAGCGTCTATGATGGAAGCAAAAAAGTATAAGCAAATGAGAATTCTGAAGACATTCCAATTGATAAACTGATTCAAAATTTACTTTGTCTTACTAGTTGATATTGGACAAAGTAAATTTTTTATAATTTTATTTTTTATTTTTTTAGATCTGTTCCTTGAGTAATATATCATTTTATGAAATAGACAATCTTGTAGAGCATACACTCTCCTTAACTAACAGACATGAAAACATTTTCTCTAACTTATTACTGAACCTTTTTATTTATTTATATAATTTTTAAGCACGAATCGAGAATATTCCCTGCAGTATCTCTAACTTTTTGTAATAATTTTCTATCACGATTGAGAATAATCTCTGAATCACGATAAATTTTAATTGTAGATTGCTATTACACAATATAAATTAACTCAAATTGCTTAATGAATAGATGATATTATGTCAAATGTAATAATCTACCGTTTAAATAATCTACGTTGAATATCCAAAATTGATACTAATGTTCATTGTTTCATATTATGGTCCTGTTTGAATTATTTTTTTCTTATCCATATATATGTCTATATAAAATATGGTGTTTAAAAAACTATCTTCTCTAATTCTTTTTCAATATTATGATGAAGTCGATGATTAGTGTATCAGAATTAGAAAATAAAATTCACGTACTTCTTTTTTCGAAGAAAATTCACATACTTTTAAAATAAAAAATAAAAAATAAAATTTATGTATTGAAAATGATTATATTAATTAATATTTTTATAAATATAAATAAAGTAAATATTAGATAAATTTAATTTTATTAAGATTTATTACATATTTAATTTTAGAAGAAATATGTATAGATATATATATAGAATTATATTTTCATCCTTTTGATGTCTTATACTTGTTCATACTTGTTCAAGTAGACACCAATAACATACTGATAAGACAAAAAAAAGATAAATCAAACGAAATCTTAAAGCAAAAACTAAAAATAAGGAAATAATAAAAAGAAATAAAAGAGGTGTCTTTGGAACCCTATCTACATCATAAGTACAACGTTGGCAACGTATGGAATTCAGTGCAGGTGTAGAATACTTATCCCTAGGTTTCTGCGACTG